>OZ012708.1:33158242-33524861 GCA_963942595.1 Cylloceria caligata
CTTATAAAGGGTGATTTTTTTGAGGTTAGGATTTTCATGCATTAGTATTTGACAGATCACGCGGGATTTCAGACAAGGTGTCAAAGAGAAAGATGCTCAGTATGCTTTGACATTTCATAATGAATAGACTTACTAACGAGCAACGCTTGCAAATAATTGAATTTTATTACAAAAATCAGTGTTCGGTTCGAAAAGTGTTTCGCGATTTACGTCCGATTTATGGTCTACATAATCGACCAAGTGAGCAAACAATTAATGCGATTGTGACCAAGTTTCGCACTCAGTTTACTTTATTGGACATTAAACCAACCACACGAATGCGTACAGTGCGTACAGAAGAGAATATTGCGTCTGTTTCTGAGAGTGTTGCTGAAGACCGTGAAATGTCGATTCGTCGCCGTTCGCAGCAATTGGGTTTGTGTTATTCGACGACATGGAAGATTTTACGCAAAGATCTTGGTGTAAAACCGTATAAAATACAGCTCCTGCAACAACTGAAGCCGAACGATCTGCCACAACGTCGAATTTTCAGTGAATGGGCCCTAGAAAAGTTGGCAGAAAATCCGCTTTTTTATCGACAAATTTTGTTCAGCGATGAGGCTCATTTCTGGTTGAATGGCTACGTAAATAGGCAAAATTGCCGCATTTGGAGTGAAGAGCAACCAGAAGCCGTTCAAGAACTGCCCATGCATCCCGAAAAATGCACTGTTTGGTGTGGTTTGTACGCTGGTGGAATCATTGGACCGTATTTTTTCAAAGATGCTGTTGGACGCAACGTTACGGTGAATGGCGATCGCTATCGTTCGATGCTAACAAACTTTTTGTTGCCAAAAATGGAAGAACTGAACTTAGTTGACATGTGGTTTCAACAAGATGGCGCTACATGCCACACAGCTCGCGATTCTATGGCCATTTTGAGCGAAAACTTCGGAGAACAATTCATCTCAAGAAATGGCCCGGTAAGTTGGCCACCAAGATCATGCGATTTGACGCCTTTAGACTATTTTTTGTGGGGCTACGTCAAGTCTAAAGTCTACAGAAATAAGCCAGCAACTATTCCAGTTTTGGAAGACAACATTTCCGAAGAAATTCGGGCTATTCCGGCCGAAATGCTCGAAAAAGTTGCCCAAAATTGGACTTTCCGAATGGACCACCTAAGACGCAGCCGCGGTCAACATTTAAATGAAATTATCTTCAAAAAGTAAATGTCATGGACCAATCTAACGTTTCAAATAAAGAACCGATGAGATTTTGCAAATTTTATGCGTTTTTTTTTTAAAAAAAGTTCTCAAGCTCTTAAAAAATCACCCTTTATATCCATGTACATACAGTAAAAATACTAACTTCCGTGACTTATATCAAACCCGCTAAGTCAACATTAAATATATGTTGCCACAAAACATATTTATTTTTTACCTATTAAGTATCTGTTCGAGAATTCAGGTGGTAAAGTAAGTGGACTGTAAAGATTCGAAGGTGAATAAATAATCAGTACACAGGTATTAATTACAATAGCATTTATTGCTCCACCTGTCAAGTGCAACAGACATGTTACATAAATAAATCAAATAAAATATAGAATATAAGCTATCAAATTAAAAAAGTTAATAAACGTGGTGAGCCTTTACCACACACGACTATATTAATAGTGTGTAATCGCTGAGAAGTTCTGTCACGACCGGGCCTCGCGGTGAAGCTGACGCCGGGTGCACGACAAGATGAGCCAAATGATGATGTACTGGTGTGCCGACGTCGATATATCGCTGCTGATATGATGGCTGAATTGTGGAGACTATAGGTCGGCCGAGTTGATCAGTGAGTCTGATTTCGATGCACTAAACAATTGTGAGCATGCACGAAACACAAAGACGATGACAACCGTGCAAGAGCAAAAACGCAAGATGGCTGCGTTATACAAAGCAGCCGTTGTCTAGCCAAGCAGTCGTAGAGCGCTTGCGCGCAACGACCTGTTGCTTGGCACGCTGACCTAGTGCGAAATTTACTGCTTCTGAGTGGTGCTGCCGCTAACTGGCAACAGCAAGCAGTCGCCCATGCTATCCTGCAGTGCGCAGTCTAGCTACGCGTAGCAGAATACTCAAGCATTCTCAAGTATCCTTAATATTTATATATAACAATGGATATTCGTATTTTAGATGTCCTTTTAGGATATATTCGATATATTTATTATTTATGATATATGTTAGGATACAGAAATTTTTGCCGTTATACAGGGTGAGTTATTTATCTTGAGACATCAAAATATCGCAAGAAATACACATCGCACAAAAAATACCCGAAATAAAAACTTGTTGATCTCGAAGCGAAAAACTGACCACATAAAAATCACGCCCCCAGCCTCTGAGGGCGGAAGGGGTAGTACCTTTGAAATTTTTTATGAGAGTTCCTATTTTTAATTGCATATTCCAATTTTTCATGAAAAAATATGCAAGTTTTATTGGAACCATTTCTCTTGATTCGAGACACATGACGCTGAATTGCAAAAAATAAATTTTTTCATTATTTTAAGAAATGCGCTTTGAATCGAAGATAATGAAGTACATGTTGAATGTTTTCAGGAGAACAATTCGATTGTGCATCATATCACCTCAACCCCCCTTCCCCCCACCCTGGAGTGGAGTGGGGTTGAAGAATGATAAAATGTAATTTCATTTTTTAAACGCAATCTTCTCATTGCAACATCTAGGTAAGATGGAAACATTCAATGAAACAACTACTCTTAGCACTACCCAGGAACAACGACGTGGACGCAGTAGTTTTCTGTTACTTTCGAGGTGTTTGTTTTCGACGACTTCCCTTGGCAATCACGATTAGGGTGCTAATTTTTGGTGACTCCCCTCGCCTCTCACCATCGGGGTGCTTGTTCTCGGTGAGTCCCCTCGCCTCTCACCATTGGGGTGCTTCTTGTTTTCAATTGATATTTTGTGATTGAGGTGAAATTACGCAAAATCAAATTGTTCTCCTGAAAACATTCAGCACGTACTTCCTTATCTTCAATTCATGTGTCTCGAATCAAAAGAACTTTTTCCAATAAAACTTGCGTTTTTTTTCATGCAAAACTCGAATCTGTAATAAAAAGTAGGTGTTCCCGGTAAAAATTTCAAAGTTATTACCCCGCCTGCCCTCAGAGGATGGGATGGAGGGTTGATTTTTATGGGGTCAGTTTTTTCTTTTGAGATCAAAAAGTATTTATTCCAGACATTTTTTTCTGTGATGTGTATTTCTTGCGATATTTCGATGTCTCAAGATAAAAAACTCACCCTGTATATATGGTCTATAAATTAAATATCCTTGGATATACCCGGAGTATATTTTATTTTCATGGGAGTAGTGAGCGGTGAATTCAAGTCAATTCATATGTTTTCTTTTTGCACGATAAGTTTTAAACTGAAGTTAATTGCGTTTACTTTTACGTATCCGCATTTGTTTCTATAAAACAGTGATCTGCTTATCTGCTCCTTAATAGTCGATCTTAAGTAATGGTGTTTTTTAAATACATCGCATTAGATTACGACTCAAGATGAATATGTTTTAGTTTATCAATTTTTGGTAAAGTATTGCGTAAATCACTACTTGTTGTAGTTATTAATGTGGTCTAATCATTCAGTTGCGTGTGGATATTGCGAAATTTGACATTTCGCAA
The DNA here is from genome assembly GCA_963942595.1 of Cylloceria caligata. Taxonomy (NCBI): domain Eukaryota; kingdom Metazoa; phylum Arthropoda; class Insecta; order Hymenoptera; family Ichneumonidae; genus Cylloceria; species Cylloceria caligata. Next base: position 33,161,904 of record OZ012708.1, read on the forward strand.
TAGCAAGACGGTCTTGGACAACATATACGATACCGGCGAAATATCTATCGCTTCTTTTGTTTACTACATTTCACTCATATATATGGTAAGATGCTGCGCGGTCGCCCGCGGGCGTCGAACTGAGGCGTCCACCAGTCAGTTTATGAAGCAAAAGATAAAAAGATAGAGAACATTAATTACTGATACATTTTACGGCACAGTGCAAAACAGTGTACAAATTTCTGGTGTAAGCGGTCAATCCGATAAAAGAATACAATAGAAATATGTACTGGGGAAACCCGGGATGTCGCTAAGAAATTTTCTATTCATAACAGATACGCGGTGGCAAAGAAGTTTAGCGATTTCATAAATAGTTTTCTCATGAGCTTTGACCTTGAGCATTATCTTCAGTACTATCAATGATACTTGCAATGGTTGCTACTGTCACTTTTACTGAACTTGTTCAAAGAGACGAACAAGTCAGAGCTCAAAAGTTTTGGTACATCGAAGGTCGACTACAGCTTGCAATTAGCTGTTGCTAACGAGAGAACTGTTCCCAATGAAACATACTGGGGACAGTACTTGAAAGAAGGCCAAGAGGAATTCTTCTACGATTATAATAGGAACAGCGAAAGCGTGAGCTCTTAAGTATATTACTCCAGAAGATCAAGTACCTGAAAAAGTGATTAACTTCTGTGATAAAGCTTCAAATGGAAATTCCTATACTTGGACTAGTAATAATCTGTTGGCAAAAAAATGTGACCTTATAACAAATTGAAACAAGAAAAAAAAACATTTCTTCTTGTCAATACTTTTTGTATTGGCCAAGCGGTATTTTTTATTAAGTTGAAAGATTTCATACGTGCGATCAAAACACAGTTTCATTCTCATGATTTTCAGTCGACTCTGGCCCCTTAATTAAGGTTATTCTGTTAAGGAAAAATTACAAAAAGTAATGAAATCCGCAAAAAAAACAGATTCTCTGCTACGTCCTGGATTTGCAAAAGAAGACGCAACTAGGTATAATTTATTCATTTCTCCATTTTAAGCCAGAATGTGCTGGCTCGGGATTGGAGCGCGGTCGATCTGCCAGTAGACATAGTTGTTTTCGGGAAATACCCATTGACTTACCTTCAAAACTAGATGAGAAGGTGATTGTTTAATCGATCACGACGACCCGGACTTCGTCGGAGTCGGATTCGGTGGAATCCGATGCGTTAGTATGAGGCAGTTGAACGCGAGTCAGAGTTTTGCCCGACGTTGATGGGGCTGCAGGGACTTCTGTCCGTTCGCTGTCGGGGCGGATTGTGATCCTCTGAACGGGCACAGGCCGTATAGCAGTGACCGCTATTCGGTTGAGCACCCTACCACCTTTTCCGACCGACCAGTCGCGCAATTCGACAGTAACGTCGGTCAACCCCCGATTAGGGTTCGAGTTCAGAGAGACGGTGTTGTTTGGAACACCCGGCCTGGTTTCTGGCGCCGATCCCGACGTCTTTCCCGGATTTGCTGCCCTGTCCTTTTACGGGTTTTTCCGATCTAATTTTAAGAGGTTAGGGTTGCTAGTTTAGAAGGGTCGTTGTCTACTTTCATTGTGATCGTGTAAACTTCCTCGGACAAGAAAGGAACCTGCGTGTAGGACCCTGAGGTACCACGCAGGTTCGTGAAACAAAGAGGTCGAGAGGAGTGTGCAACTTGCGTTGACGCCGCCCTTTCTAGTGAAAGATCCCCCGGCGTGAGTTTCCAAGCGCCATCAGGGTGTAGAGTGCTATAGACTCGCAACTAATGTCGCGGGATCCAACAATACGTGACCTGGAGGTGCATCGAGGGCTGCTCTTCGGATCACATAGTGAGGAAGGAAACGACGAAAGGCCATGGGGGGCCCTACGATGAAGTGTTGCCTAAGTAGCTGGCCCACGAGAGATAAATCGCGGCAAGCTTGCAACAGAAAACAACAAAGAGTGGAACGAGGAATGTTGAGAATTTGGTGGGTTTGTTATATAAAGTCACGGGAACACTCTTGTGCGATACCACGATAAATGTTTATTACACAACTAAAACGTTTCGGAATGTCAATGAACGATGTAACAGAATGCACAGATATCTCGTACAGAAGATATAAAAATGTTTCGAACGATAAACAATTAATAGTGCAAAGTGTATAGATATCACGCACAGAAGATATAAAACTGTTTTTAGAATAATCGATGAATACCATGGTGCTACAAAATGCACAAGCATCACGCACAGAAGATATAAAAATGTTCTTCAGAATAAACAATAGTGCAAAATGCACAGATATCACGCACAGAAGATATAAAAATGTTTCGGAACGTTAACGAATTTCGAAGACCGATGTGTTCAGAGCAAGCGTGCACGGCGAGGACTGCCCTTTTTAAGACTAGTGACTACCGATATGATGACTGGCCACGTGCCCCTCCGATCGCCTATTCTCCAAAAGTGCAGAGTCGCGAGTTCCGCGGGTCTCTATCTAGATTCTAAGAATCAGAACAACGAGCCTCGCAGCCTCACTGGCCTACCGACGTATCTCGGCTGGGCGTCGGGCTTATCGCTTTCGTGCGACGGTGTGGAAACACGAAAATTTCCACTTTTCGTGCAACTGCGATGACGCGAGCGCGGATCCAGCGTGCACGACAGCTTCAGTCGAACTAGTAACAAGTCTCCAAAGCGTAGCAGAAGGCGCATTCAGCTGCCTGTGAGGATAACAAATAAGACGGAAGCACCCGATTTCCATCTAGTTCTTGAGTTCGCCACCGGCCATAAGAGCGGCAGAGTGGAAGGTCTACCATCACGAGAGATAAAGAAGATCGTGAAACTACTGCATATATCAGCGTATCGGAAATTAATTTTATTGGCAAACGGTGCCAATAAACTGAACACCAATATTTTCCTGATAAGCTTGTTAAATAAACCCTACTTTTACCTACTCAGAAGCGTGAATTAATTATTCCTGTGTTCGAGCCTGAATTCTTCCCCTCGGAACATAAAAAATTAATGTTAACGTAAAAATACCGTTACAATGTATATATTATAAGAAGTATATGTATTGTAACGTAAATTTGTGCCTCAACGCACCACGTTACCTATAGCTGGCCCAAGCTATTTTTCCGTCCTTTTTATTTTCTCTCACGAGATGGGCGCCAGGCGCTTACGCGCTGGGTGGAAAAATAACGAGATCTTCGGCCAGACTCAACCCAGGCTAGCTACAGCTGTTCAAGGCAGAGTGGGTGGTTCGGGCTGTCAAGTCACAGATTAGTCCAAGTAAAATATGAATAAAATCAATCAATTAAAATATGTCATCAATAATCCACGAATAAAATCAGTCAATAAAATATCGTCAATAAATATACCAAACACAAACAATAAGCAAAGGCCAACTAATAAAATAATACCAATAAATAACTCCAACAACAATAGCAGGTACGGAACTTACAAATGCCGTTTGGGCAATTTATTTATTTCTTAACAAACAATTACGATATTTCAATAAACCTTGATAATGAATTTAAACAAAATGTCCCGTAAAATTAATCGTTTTTCTTTTAACAATATTCTAAACCTAGTTCGATGTCTCAGTTTTACTCTTTAATTCAGCGGTACTAGTTATCCCGTTCTCTCTCTCTCACTCTCATACCCTGCAGATGTTATACAGCATATCACGCTCGTTGCGAATTTCGCACAGTGTTCGCAGACAAAGTCAAATAACAGGTTGACTCCAAGAACAATCCGCGATACGGCCTATCCCGTGCTAATCCCACGTACATCCAAAACTAATAACAACGGGACGTCGGGAGGTCACGTACGCGAAACGTTCAACCGCTCGATCGTTTCAATAAAAGCAGTAGTCTAACGAATATAATTTTTTTTTTTTTTTTTTTTTTTTAAACAGGGGAACTCTGTCTAACGATAAATCCCTGATCGGTCAATAACTCAATACACAACGCCCATGACCCAACGAATAAAGTAAATCAAGGAAAGAAGAATATTAATACTAATTAATAAAATGAAATATTGCTAAATACACCGGCGCCTTTAACGACGCAAGATACGCCTCGGACCATTCAAATCCCTCAAATCCAAGCATCAAATACGGGACGACGGCCGATTACGCTCTCCGCGCTACTGAGATAAGATTAAGACCAACAATAATAAATAAATAAATAGATCACTTAGTTATCGAGAAACGCCAATTAATTTGGATAATACGCGACGCGGTCCATAACGTACTGTAACAGAGTTACACCCATGAGCGTAGAGATAAGTGCAATAATAGTCCATGTCATAAAATAGAGGCATACTTTTAACCATCGAGCATTATTGTGAACGGCTGGAGAGCCCGAAAAGAAAGATAACACGTTAGGAAAGGATTCGAGGAGACCGTGAAACGTGAGTGACACGAGTCGACGGCTGTCCGATGCCAAGCAGAGGGACAAAGATGGAATGTTTGGTTACACCTGAGTGTTCGAGCAAGTACATATGTACCGAGGCTTTGCGGGCAATAGGCCATTGCCCCGATAGAAGAACTGGGGCTGTCGCCGTTCCGAAATTCCTTCGCTGACGTAAGCAGCAGGTCAGCGACCAGCTGGCCTTGCTGGGAGGCGAGGGGAAGGCGGTGAGCGCGGCAGCGGGGTACCGAAGGAATCGTTGAAAATGCCTTCGATTTTAAAATGATGATGAAAAATTGACAGAGGGGACTGAGGCGAGGGGGGGCCTATAAAAGCCCGGTGCGGGGAGTGCGGAGGCTCTGGGTTCTTTTGTCCTCTTGGCATGATAGCACTAACAGTGGAGGATAGAAAATTCGATAACGAAAAAATTCTAATTACAAGTGAAAATTCAGTAGTGACTTCTAAATTACATATTGTAGAGTCAGTGTTTGCTCAAGAAAAGTAAAACGAGCGAGTGACAACCAGAGGCCAGCAAGAAAGGAAAAGACTGGCGAGTTTTTCCCACGATATGGACAAATTAGAGGAATATAGTAGAACTGGATACTGGTAAAGATCTCAATAGAATTTCAGTGGAACGAAATACTTCCGTAAAATAAATTACATAGAATTAAGCGGATAGTTTCAAGAGAATTAGATTATAAGTGAATAGAGTAGGATTAATTCAATACGATTAAGTGAATAGTTTTTAAGAAAAGCGAATTCAGCGAAAAGATTCCGGAAAAGGAAATAAATCGGATCTTTAAACCAACGAGAGAATTGCGAAACGAAATCACCTACGCAGAAAGGAGACAGAGTGCGAGTAAGACGAGAGAGAAAGAGAAAAGAATTGTACATAGAGTTTCTACACTCTATACAAGTAGTACGGTGTGTCTGTGTGTGTGAGGCGACGATACCGAGGCGTCGTCCCGTAACCATAGCTCGAGCTCCGAAATTCCAAGAAGTGGTGCTCGAATAAGTAGAAATAATAATAACTAAAATCGAGGGAATTCCTTTATTTTCGAGACGGAAAAGATAGAATTAAGAAACATAGAAGATAGGATGATGGTAATTCGATAGGATAAGTAGCATTAACACCTAGGAAAAATGAGTACGAGTGAATGAGTGAAAGAAGGGTGAGTGCCAAAGAATTGTAAATAGGGTTCATACACCCTATAAAAAGAGAAAATGCGAATTAGCGTAACCAGAAAGTGAGATCTCGGTGCGAAAAATATCGGATAATACTTTGTAACACCGAGCAAGAAGGGAGTGAGTGCGAGTGAAGATAGCGTGCGGTGCGGTATAGATATAGCGGCGAATTGAACATAGGTATAGTGGAACTGCGCCACGAACCATAACAGACTCCCGAGTAATACCGAGAAACCGCACATCACCAATAAAATAAATAAATGGCGAAAATAATCGGTGCATCCCTAGTGTAAAGGAGGATCCTCGAAAATTTAATGATTGTAATATAAAAAAAAGGAATGAGGTTTGGCGATCATTTAGTTGTCATAAATAAAGCATCACTGTCCACCACTTTAAAGTCTACGTTAATTAGTTTAGTGTTGAGCCCTAAACCCCACGAAAAATAAAATTACATGGGAACGGAAGAAAAATACCGTTACAGTGCTAGTCGCTTTCACATCAAATTCACAACGGGACGACGTACTGACGCGCGCACGACCTTTTAAATCGAAACGAAAGAAAACTCAAACAAAATCATGTAAATCTAAAACCCATAATTAATAAAATCCGTGACGCGGTCTATCCTGTTCAAATCCCACACAAACGATCACACTTCGGGATAACGGCCTAATTCGCGCACGGTTTAACCGTCAGCAGAATACAATTAATTAAAACAATGACGTTTCCCCGGCTTCTACCAGTTAAATGATCTCGAGGTTACACGCTACGGACGCCGCAGTTCCCGATACAAATTCATACTCTGCACGAGGTGTACAGGAGTCGCAGGCATGACCAAGTTCGAATAAATTAATAGTCCACAAATTGAATGACAAAATAATAAAAGAAAGGCGAAAGACCGTGGAAGAGAAGAGAGCTCACCGGGACGATGGTGCTGCGATGTTCCTTGAAATACGGGAAATAAAACTCAAATATCCTCAAAGTCTCAGTTCTCCAGTCTAGATCGTATGACAGCAGGTATCGATATTATGGAGGCTGGCTCCTTAACAGTTATCTCCGGTAGCGTTTCTCTCCTTCGCCTCGACCATTTTCCTCGAACAATAGCGACGGTACAGCGGGAAAAGAACAACGCACGCTACGTCTTACTCGCTCGACAGCCCCCGGGAAAAAGCCCTGAGGTCCTGCAGGCACGCGTGCCCGTGAGCTATGATCCCCACTTAACCCGTCAAACTCGGTTAATTGGGGGAAACAGTGTCGCACGTTGACCGCGACTAGCGCCTCAGCTGGATGACGCATAAAATTAACAACCGATCCTCAGGACGTGTAGCTTTGTCCGGCCGGTGAACCCCAAACGACCGATGGATTGTCGCTATTACATGCCAGCCGACAATAGATAGCGGCGTATAGCTAATCTATTAACATCCAGCGGGACCCTAATATTTCCCCATAGATAAAGATGTAACCAGTCTGTCGATGCAAAAAGTCGATGCCAAATCCAAAGGCCAGCCATCGGCAAATGCGGTGCTCTCCTTCGTCCGGTCGTACAAGTTGTAATATATATATAAAAAAAAATAAAACAAAAAAATATATAACTAAATAATTAAATAGCGTATAAAAATGACCCCACACAGCCCTGTGAGATCGTGCTGGTAGCCGTCGAGCGAGGAGGACGCAGCTCGAATATTCTGTCACGTTACAGTATGAAATATATGGATATAATATACAGTAGCGGACAAAAGTTTAAGACGATGAATTACAATTTGGTTCATAGATCTGTCATACAAGTACTAACGTTTCTTTCGGCTTGTTGTTTTTTTACAATACATGTGTACGTTTGACCTTCATAATGTAGAAGTCTCGGTCGTCAAATGTAAACAATATATATTATACAATTTTTTTTCCTTCCAACCATCTGTAAACAGCGGACATTAGTTTAAGACGATCTGTCGAACAAGATACCCGTAGTCGATCCACGCAATAATTTGATATATTAATACTGTAAATAGTTTGTGGTGTATCATCCAGTGTCTTAAGTTTAATTACGTACGAAAAGAGTATGGGTAAAGCCCGTAATTTGTCATCAACTGAACGAAAACTAATCGTGTCTCTACGGAAGCAAAATGAGACATTTTCTTCAATTGCAACTCAAATGAATCGATCAGAAACTTCTTGTAAGCAAGCGTGGTACAAGTTTGTGAAGACTGGGGACTATTTTGATCGACCAAAAAACGGTAGACCGCGGAAAACCACGCCAACGCTGGATCGTCGGATTCATCGATTAAGCGAGAGAGATCGTTTTCGTTCAGCAGTCGATATCAGAGCTGAAATATCCAGTAATAATAATGCACAAATTAGTGTAAGAACTGTCCGAAGACGATTAGACGAATTCAATTTGAAAGCACGAAAGCCACGGAAGAAGCCGATGCTCAGTAAAAAGAATAAAAAATTACGACTGCAATTTGCTAAGGCTCATCGGCATTGGAAAAGTGAGGATTGGCAAAATGTGCTATTTTCGGACGAATCCAAATTCAACCGAATTTGTTCTGACGGGATACTGTATGTAAGACGTCGAATTGGCGAAGATTTAAATCCTCGATGTGTTTTACCGACAGTTAAGCATGGAGGTGGAAACGTAATGGTGTGGGCATGTTTTTCTCGCAATGGTCCTGGACCAATACGCCGAATTAATGGAATCATGGACCGTTTTCAATACTTGGATATATTGAAAAATACTATGTTACCGTATGCCTACGAAAATATGGGTGATAATTTTATTTATCAACAAGATAATGACCCAAAGCATACGGCTCGGGTAGTGAAAAATTTTTTTCAAGATGAAAAAATCACTTTATTACCGTGGCCGTTTGCAGTCGCCGGATTTAAATCCAATTGAAAACTTATGGTGTACCATAAAAGAAAGGGTTCAAAGAAATAAACCAAAAAATTTTGACGATTTGTACTCTTTGGTTAAAAAAACGTGGAATGAAACAACTGTGGACGACTGCAAAAAATTAATTGATTCAATGCCTCAAAGATGTGCTAATGTGATAAAAAATAATGGACTGTGGACAAAGTATTGAAGGGAGGAAAATATCTGTATATTTTCTACCAAAAAATATTTTTTTACGTATAGTCTTAAACTTTTGTCCCCGAAGATATCAAACAAATTTATGTTTTCTTTGTTTATTGTATCTAATGTTGTTACGCGCAAAATTGAATTTATGTAATAAATATATGAATTAATGATTAATTAGCTAATACAAAAAAAAATCCACTGAGTCAATTCTTTTCATAAAAAAATCAACGATTACTTTTTTTTTCCTCTCCGTCTTAAACTTTTGTCCGCTACTGTATGTATGAAATAATAAGATGAATTTTTCATTTTTACGCGTGAAAATCAGGGACCCAGGTCGTCATGCTTCCCCCGTTCAGTTGGATGCCGTGCTTCGGCTCTGCATCCTTGAAGCCACGAGGCGAACATAAAGGACTGGGTTCACTCCCTCGAGCGTAGTGGATGGAATTTTCGTCTGTTGATCCATCCGGGGTTCTCGTGGAGGAGGATTAGGCATTACCACAGCTGCCCCTCCGCTTCCGCCAGCCTCAATGTCTGCAGGTGTCGGCTTTCTGCGTCGATGACCAATGATGAGTAGGAGTCCCATTATCGTACCCCATATGGCCCCCAATAAGTGCAGGCTTCATCCGTACAATGAGTGGATGTACCCCCTAGATACAAGTATCAACTACGAATTTTATAAGTCTTATCACCAAGAATATTCCGATAATGCCCGCGCTCGCCGACCCGAACTTAACAAATCCGTTCCAGAGTCGTATAGCGGCGTTTTCGGTTAAGTCATGGAGGGTTTCTTAAAGAGATGACCATTAGCTTTTACAGATTCTTAATTAGTTTGAATGGATGTTTTTATGTTTTCCATTCAGTTTGATTTTGACGTTTCCGCCGCTAAGAGTTTCCAGTATGGGCCAGGGTCCAAGATATTGGTTAGCAAACTTTCCTCTTCTGGGTTCCTTGAGAACATAGACTATGTGTCTCACTTTAAAATTTTGAGGATCAATTCGCTGATCGTAATAATCTTTTGACCGTTCTTTAGCCCCTTTAATATTTTCCGCAGCCATTTCCTGTAGCCCGTTCATTTTTGCGAAAAGGTGGCCGAGGTAGTCCACGTAAGTTGGGCGTTGGTTTTCCTCTACCTGTCGTGGTTCGATGGCTGTCTAGCTTGCCTGCCAAAATTCAGTTCGAAAATTCATGTGAAACTTCATGGCGATAAGTGCTGTAAGAAAACATTGCCATTTCCAACAATTCTTCCCAATCGGTACGTTGATTGACAAAGTACTCGGCAAGTACATGGTGAGAACGTTCTATCGAACCATTCGTCTGTGGATGAAAAGTCGTGATACGATAGTGCTTGATTCTAAATTTTTGTACCATGTCTCTCATGAGACTGCTGCAGAAGTTTGTACCCTGGTCCGTTAGCAGAGCTCTGGGTGCCCCAAAACGAGAGATGAAGTTCTTCGTGAAGGCACCTACTACATCGTCCGCGGTGGTTCGCTGTAGTGGAATAGCAACTGAATATTTTGTCAATAAATCCTGAATAGTGAGAATACTGGTGTGACCTTCTTCCGTTGTCGGGTGGGGCTTCATGATGTCCATGGGTACCTTGCCGAAGGCGTTACCAGGCGTGTCGATTAACACCATTGGTTGTCTAGTTTTTACTCGAACCAATTTTGTCAACTGGCACCCTTGGCAGCCGTGGATGAATTCCTGTATGTGGACCTTCATGTCCTTCCAGAAGAAGTTCTCGCGGATCCGCCAACATGTTTTGTTGACCCCTTTATGACCTCCGATCAAAGAGCTGTGGCATTCTTGAATGATGTATTTTCTTTCTTTATCGGGTGGTACGCGAATTAAATTTTTACATATCGTTAAACGTAAGGCCTGGTCCGCGAAGTTATTTTTTAGTAGTTCGTTTATAATGTTCCAATGTATTCCGTCTATCTCCTCGGTTTTTACCTTTGTGAGATCGTCTATGTGAACATTTGCCCGAAGGTCATTTTTTACTGGAAGTGCGACGTATACCTTGGATTTTACACGGGTTGCACTTACTCGAGCGAAGCCAAGATGGTCTTTTTCCGGGAGATTCCCTCTTCCAGGTGGTCGAGCATTGCGCGGCCCCTTCCTGGATTTTCTTGGTTTTTTTGGAGCGTGGAAACATATACGTGCCACCGTCTGATTCACGTATATGTTTTGACGGGAATGTTACCGAGTCTAACCAAACTAAAGGTTTATGATCGGTATATTAAAACGAATTCTCTACCGTAAATGTATGGTCTGAAATAGTCGACTGAATAAATATTCGCGAGACATTCTTTTTCAATAACCGAATAGTTGAGCTCTGCGGGTGTTAGCATTCGCGACGCATAAGCAATCAAAGTCGCTCCTTCCCGATCTCGCCCTGGCTGATTACACCCACGCTCCCCACGTGGAATATTCTGCGCCCTTATGGGTTAGCAGTTACCACTGGAGGATTCACCAGCCTGGTCGTGGAACTCTTCAAATGTCAATAAGGTTACCGTAGGAACGGCGAGTTCCATGCCTTCTTCAGTGGTGTTAAATGCTTGCAAATACGCGACCCCATTAGTATTAGTGACTACCGTTTCACCGATATAAATTCCTTCGGCCACATTTAAACGGGGTATATACCCTTCTTTAACATCGGAATTTCTTACGGGACATGATATATTCTACTAGAACGAGCCGGGAGAAACACTGTCTCGTGGTTTTTGAATGGCAACATAGGATCTTTCCAACTGACGGTCTCTCTGTCCCAATGAATTGCAGCTCTATTTTTACTATGAAATTCTGCGCCAAGAATTGCATCCTGATCGATGGAAAAAGAATTTTCGATCACATGAAATTTGGTATCCGAATTAATATACCGAGTATATTAATGTCGGTTGACCCTTATGTGAACACGGGTCCCTCTGAAATGCCTTGGAGGCGTAAAATACCTGTATCGTTAACCGGTACGTCATTTCTTAATACCTCTTGTTTTATTAAATTTGGGGCGGCACCGGAGTCAACCAAGAATTCGCCTGTTTTTACTAGTTAGGGCGAATCTATGTCCACAGAGGGGATGAACGAGTGTGTTTTTTATCGGACATTTGTTGTGCGGACGATTCGTCTACTTGAACTATTCGCACAGGGCGCTCAGGCTGCGCTTCCGTTCGTCGTGCGGCTTGGTTCGTCGAACGAGCGGTCTCGTTTTCCGACGTTTTATGTTTTCCAGCGTATTCCAGTTTGTAGTCCTTGAGCTCGTACCCCGGTTTATGGCGATAAGCTCAAGTTTTGTGGGTGGTCGCGATACTGCTATCGCATCTGGATCTCCCGTTTTTCCCGGTCTAAATAGCGGTCGTTTTTCAGGAAATTTTTCTAGCAGTTTTCCGAAATGTGGCTCGAGTTGGAACAATGTTCGCAGGTCACGACATCGGTCTTCCCAGTTTTTACCTGCACCGGTGATTTTTGCGGAATTTGTGATTTGGTTGGCGCGATCCTACCCTTAAAATTGCTATCGTAGCGCTCTAAATCCTTTTCGATCCCGATGGCCTTGGTATAAGCCTGGTTAAGATTTTCGTACCCCTCAAACCTCAGACGGAGGCGGAAATCGGGAGGCAATCCCATGATAAAACACTCAAGGGTGTCGCCCTCAATATTCCTTATTTGTATGGGTGTCAGGTGGCCACAGTTCTGGGTTTCATCCTCTATAATGACCGAATGCAGATCCTTTACGCGGCTAATATAGTCAAGGACATGCTCAGTTTCGCCGTTCATAACGTTACCAATTTCCCCCTCATATTGGTTCACGGTTTTTATGGCCCTAAACATTTCTTTAAGACGATCCGTGAATCCCGCGACCGATCTAAATATGTCGTATTCAACGGCCGTGTATGCCCGCCCTCTTAATTTATTCCGCAATAGTCGCGCGAAAGTGGGCTCGAGGTCGAGCGGGAGTAACTCCTTTGCACGTTTACAAACGCGAGAAAATTTAAAAATAGGGGGGCTATCCCCATTAAAAACGGGTACTGACTCGAGTACATTTTTGAAAGATAATTGTGTGTTTAACCCCTCTCTAACTGGGGATGAAGTGTCCAAAATTTGGACCTCCGGCGCAGTCGCTATTTCCTGTTTCGAGAGCATAGCTATTTCCTCTTTTAGGGTTTGAAAATCTCTAGTTAATTTTCTTACCGCGTCTTTTTTTTTCGCGAGGGTGTCATGGGTTAACCTCGAGGAGTTCGAGTTTCCGCTGCTGAACAGCGATGAGGCGTTCCTCATGTTCTATTTCTCGTTCCGCGAGTTTTGTTACGAGAATATCGAGAGCGCGTTCGCGGGCTTAGACAGCAAGTTTGCAAGCACGAAATTCTTATTCGCGATCGTTTTGTTGCCGTTGTTTAGCGATAAGCTGGTCTTGCAGAGTTCCTCTTCTGACAAGAATTTGGGGAGAACCCTTTCACCCGGTTTATCCGCGTCGTTTTAGTCGCCTGTGGTAGTTAATTACACGACGGCGCGTATGAACAGTGCTTATTTCCCTCTTTTGGTGTTAACGCCGTCGATTCTTAGTAGCGGTGAGAGACTCGTATTTACCTTTTGGAAGGTGTTGTTAGATTTTTTTCTATTCGTTAAGAGTGAAGTAAAAAAATTGCAAAATTTGACTGGTGAAAAATTGAAAAATTGACTGGTGATACAACATAACCAAAATTCGCAATCACCAAACCGTTTTCCGATCCCTACCCACAATGTGACGAATCGACAATGTGGAGCTTACAGCTTTATAAATTTAAACGCAACCAGCGGGAGAGTTCAGAAAACAAGGGTTTTTCATTCTGGTTCAAATTCAAATATGACAACATCGTATGGAAGAACTAAGCCAACCGACACCAATCGTTAATCAGCGATGGATAGAAAAGAAAGCTGTCGGGAGGGAGGGGGAATTAGGATGTCAGGATCATTGATCTTTCAGATTATTTAACAAATTTTAAACTTGATCACTCGTACTTTGATATGGATGGCATAATTGCCTTAAAACAGCATTTTTATTTCACGTGCAGCGTCCCTTTTAGCAGAACTCAAAGCACAGCTGGAAATATTTAAAAAGTCTAGTAAAAATCCAAATCGATATCTAAATTTTTCTGACTATGTAATTTGTATATACATGTATGCGTACATATATGTCGAAGTTAACTTGAAATTTCACACACTTGTGGTAGGTCTCGGTGCGGGTAAGCTTCAGGGACTGACCTGCACCGATCCTCGTGAAATCAACTGTTTACGGTTGGACAAAACATAAGAGGATTTATTTCGTGGCAATTCGACCGTCTTATCCAACCGCTTCCACCAAAAATATTACCCCTGTTACGTCCTGGATTCGCAAACGAAGATGCAACTAGATATAATTTATTAATTTCTTCATTTTAAGCCAGAATGTGCTCGATCGGGATTGGAGTGCCGTCGATCTGCCAGTAGACATAGTTGTTTTCGGGAAATACCCATTGACTTACCTTCAAAACTAGATGAGAAGGTGGTTATTTAATCGATCACGACGACCCGGCCGTCGTCGGAGTCGGACTCGGTGGAATCCGATCCGTTGATATGAGGCAGTTGAGCGTGCGTCAGGGTTTGGCCCGACATTAATGGGGCTGCAGGGACTTCTGTCCGTTCGCTGTCTCGGTAGATTGTGGTCCTCTGAGCGGGTGCAATCCGTATAGCAGCGACTGCTACTCGTTTGAGCATCCTACCACCCTTTCCGTCCGACCAGTAGGATCGGTCAACCCCCACAATCCCCCACAAATCGGTCAACCCCCGATTTGGGTTCGACTTCAGAGAGACGGTGTTGTTTAGAACACCCCGCCTGGTTCCTTGCGCCGACCCCATCGATTGTCTTTTCCAGATTCGCTGCCCTGTCCTTTCACGGATTTATCCGATCTATTTTTAAGAGGTTAGGGTTGGTAGTCAAGAAGGATCGTTGTCCACTTTCGTTGTGATCGTACGAGCCTTCTCGGGAAAAAAAGGAACCGGCGTATAGGACCCTGAGGTACCACGCAGGTTCGTGAAACAAAGAGGTCGAGAGGAGAGTGCAACTTGCGTTGACACTGCCCTCTCTAATAAAAGATCCCTCGGCGCGAGTTTCCAAGCGCCATCAGGATGTAGAGTGCTGTAGACTCGCAACTAATGTCGCGGGACCAAACAGCACGTGACCTGGAGGTGCAACGGGGCTGCGTTTCCAGAAGAAAGAAAAAAAAATGTTGCCGAAATAGCTGGCCCACGAAAGAGAAATCGCGGCAAGCTGGCAACAGAAAACAGCAAAGCGTGAAACGACTAATGTTAGGAATTTGGTGGGTTTGTTATATAAAGTCACGAGAACCTTGTGCGATATCACGATAAATGTTTATTGTACAACTGAAATATTTGGGAATGTCAATGAACGATGCAACAAAATGCACAGGTATCTCGCACAGAAGATATAAAAATGTATTATATTAAACAATAAACAATGAATAGTGCAAAATGTACAGATATCGAGCACAGAAAATATAAAAATATTTCGGAACGTTAACGAATTTTGAAGACCGATGTGTCGAGAGAAAGCGTGCACGGCGAGGACTGCCCTTTTTACGACTAGTGACTGCCGATATGATGGCTGGCTAAGTGTTCCTCCAGTCGCCTATTCTCCAAAAGTGCAGAGTCGCGAGTCCCGCGGGTCTCTATCTAGATTCTAAGAACCAGAATAACGGGCGTCGCAGCCTCAACGGCCTGCCGACGTATCCCGGCTGGGTGTCGAGCGTATCGATTCTATTCGACGGCCGCCTGGCCCCACACCACAGCCCTGCACGTGGGACTGCTTACGTTGGCTAAAGATTTGAAGTAGCTAATCGCCAGTGGATAATGCTGGAATGTGGCGATTAACCTTATCCCGTTTAGGGTGCGAGAGAAGCTATGCGTTGCTACGCCAAGTACAAAAGTTATATCAAATAGCTATACCTAGCTCTAGTCGTGGGAGTGAACAATGTCGCATGGGTGATTAACGCGTGATGCTTCGTTCAGCGTTTCTCGCATATAGCCTAGTACAAGACATTATGTGTGCGAGTAAGTCCATGTACGGTTGTAGGAGTGTTTAGCGCGCAAGAGGGCCGTTTGAAGCGAGGGCCGTGTTGCGTGTGGCGATCACTGGACGACTTGTACAGAGTATTGCAATCCTAAAGGAATACAATGCTCCCACCAGTGTATTAAGCGTGGGCACGCTAATAATATGTATATTAAATATATGTATATATATATACGAAATATATGTATATAATATATGTATTAAATAATAAGATGAATTCTTAGTTTTTACGCGTGAAAATCAGGGACCCAGGACGTCACATTCTCTGTAAGAAAAATTGCGCCAAGTACACTCTGTACGAAAAATATATTGACTCCCAACAAAACCATGAAATAAATAAAAATGTCATCTTTCAAAAAATATTTCAAATCAATTCTAATCGCTAAGTCCGGTATTTATTTATAAAAAAATGAATTTTTTAATTGAAATTAAAATTTTTAAAAATATTTTTTCATTGAAAAAATGAATAAAATAACAAAGTACATTTTTTTATAAATAGATACCGGACTTAGCGATTAGAATTGATTTGAAATATTTTTTGAGAGATGACATTTTAATTTATTTAATGGGTTTGAAGGGAGTAAATATATTTTGCTTACAGAGTGTACTTGGCGCCATTTTTTTACAGGGAATTTGTTTTTTTTGGGGATAAGGTATACGACTTGTAACTCTCTCTCTCTCTCTCTCCCTCACTCACTCACTCACTCACTCACTCACTCTCTCTCTCTCTTCCTGAGTTACGTCTTTCGTCTCTCTTGCGGGACGAAAAGTTACAAAACGTATCGCGGTACGGCCTGCAGTTCTTTCAATCAGTCTAAGAACAACCAAGGTATCGAACCGTCGCATCTTAAAATGTTATTGTGTTGATTGATGCTATATTATAGCGTGTATACTGGTCTGGAACCGTACTTTCTAGATGCTCATATCAAGAGCTGTTGTTACTCGCAGACGTATTTCCGTCGTTAAGTGAAAGTGCTGCACGATCTCGCGCGTAACATATACGCGCTATGACTTCCGCCATTGAGTTCTTTAAGCAAGAGAGAAAATCGCGTACGTTAGTTGGTGCTACATTTTTTACAATTCACAAGCAAAAAAAGGTGAAACTTATTGATGAAGTATGGTTAAAACACAACAACCAAAAAACAATTTTACATACGACGAGAAAATAGACTGAATCAATCGCTTCAGCGTGCAGAACGTATCGCCACATCAATACAACATTCTGAACAAATTGCTGCATCGTGCAGTCAGATTAATTCTTCAAATTGACAGTATTTATCTAACGGTTACAATAATGATATAAACTTCCTTAATAATAATATTACTTGCAATACAAATGACAGTGGCAATGAAATCGATGGTCCTTTAAGCATTTATGTAGATAGCCCTTGCAAAAATAATGTAGATAACATAAGTTTTACTTCTGGTGCATCGAGAATCAGTAACGCATCTATGAATGAATCTCGTAATAGTATTAGCGAGGAAAATAATCTCGGTTGAACCGCTCATCCTCAACACGCTGAGACTAATCGTTCGAAAATAGGAAAACGGGCAATTTTACGAGAAGATCCAATAAATCAAGTTGCTTTTCCGAAAGATTTGAAGACGCTTTTGAAGTCCCCTCTTGCATAATGTACTCGACCGATGCGTCTAGGAATTTATCACTATTTTGGAGTAGCAGAGTCTCTAAATAGCTTATGCATCAAATATAATATAAAAGTCTGTTGAAATCATCTCGAACAGAGG
Source organism: Cylloceria caligata (assembly GCA_963942595.1). Classification (NCBI taxonomy): domain Eukaryota; kingdom Metazoa; phylum Arthropoda; class Insecta; order Hymenoptera; family Ichneumonidae; genus Cylloceria; species Cylloceria caligata. The sequence goes on from OZ012708.1 coordinate 33,179,389, forward strand.
CGTCTTATACATGAAGACACAGCTAAATTATAAACTGATAACTCATTTCAAAATCTTGATCATCCTGAGCATCACACTGGCAATACTCTTAATGCAAACATACTATATTTCAATATGATTGATAATGTGCCAATAGATTACATGCATAACTTGCTGTTGGAAAGAACTAAGAGTTTGTTATGTAGCAAATCATATGGTTGAATGTTTTGCAAACCACCCTATAAGTTGTGAGCACGAGATGTGAAGAGTATATTGGATGATTTGGCAGTATTAAACAAATATATTCCTTGTGAATTTGCAAGAAATACAAGACCGATTAACGAGTGCAAGCGTATCAAAACTGTCGAGTTCCAGGCACTTTTATTGTATACTGGAATATTTACTTATAAACATGTATTGTCAACCAAAATGTACCAAAACTTCATGGCCTTCACCTTAGCGAACATCATTCTAATTAGCGACTATCATTCGGAACACGAACAGTATCGATCTTTCGCTCATGACCCAATGAAGTACTTCATTCGTAATTCTATCCAAATTTATGGGCCAGACTTTATTTCTAACAATATACATAATTGCTCGCACTTAAGAGACTGTGTACGATTATTCGGTTTCTGAAGCAGCATGATCAAGGTCCTTTAACAAATAATTGCATATTTCCTCAATATAAAAAAGCGCAGAATCATGATTATTGTCTCAATGTCACGAAAATTGCAGACAGATTTTCAAGACTGAAAGATGATACCGTAATAGAAGTAAGAAATAACACGCATAAAAATTCGATGGTTTGTTAGGCTACAGGAACGAAAAGCAAAACAATTTGTTTTTGAAACCGTGCACGTCGAGGCTATTTGAAGTTCAATATGTTAAGAAGCATGACAATGAATTGTGAATATAAAGTATTGACAGTATTAATAAAAAATTAGTGCTAATACCATATTCGGGATGGTACCTTTCAATGCCACTATGGCATTTGTAATGCTGTTGAATAAACGCTTTTATTTGGTTATGAATTTGACCCATATAGTTCAAATTATCGCCTTTCAATGCAATTTATATGGTGATTGTTATATCGTAATGACATAAAACATAGACTACATCATAGTGATAAATATTGTTTAATAACTCAAGATCCCTTCAGAATTTTGAACACCATCATCGATAACTTAATTTTAACATTATTCTTGAGGTAACGTGGATCGTTGTAAAATTCGAAGAAGAAAACACTGTCGAAGCCATTCCGAAATCATGGTACGACTCCGAGTGTTTGAAATGTTATGGGCCTCCATTGAACACTATCCACGTGAACATATGCGAATCCATAAAGAACAAAAACAAGCGCGACAAAAAATGGAAAAAGTATCCTGCCACAATTCTTCGAATTTACGGTAAATCAAAGATTCATTAATGACACGAAATTGCTGAAATGAATACACGTTAATATACTAACGCAAACTAACGGTTCAAATCACTATCAAATGGCCCAGCGCGAAGTAGAGATGGCCCAAACAACTAATAATTTAACATCTCAACATGAGGAAACAATGCGATAGAAATGACCTCGTCGAAAAAAGTTCATCAAGACACCGAAGCCTCACTCAGATAGCAGCAGCGAACGAGCCTGGTCAGTCTACAGTAGCCATGATAATGCGTATCCTAATGCTGAACGTCTGAAGTCAAGGATTGGAATAGGAAGATATATCATTAAAGGGTAACACCACTCTAGAATTTTCCAAAAATCGATTTTTTTTTTTTCGCTTAAAAGGTGACTAAGGGTCTTAAGAATAAGACACAACATCATTTATAAGGTGTACAATCGTTGTAGTGCCTGAATTTTGATCCCGACCGTAGCCACCTGCTGCGCGCTCGGAGCAGGTATAAGACTCGGCGCGACGCGCCATTTGGGACACTTGTAGTATAGTTCAATCTTCAGTGTTGGTGTAACCATTGAACTATTCGCACGACACGTGGGTTTTTTCGCTGCATTTCGTTAAATGTTGTGGTTTTTTGTCGCTATTTTTTCAGTGTACTAATAAAAATTTACATCATGAGTGGCGGTGAAGTGAATCGTATTCGAAAAGGGACCAAACTTAGCAGTGGACATGAAAAAAGACGAAAATCATCAAGTAGGCGACCGTTGAACCGATTCGAATTGGAGACGCCGAACGATGCGAGAGTTGGTACAAGTGCAAAAAAATTGAAAGACTCCTGTGATGACGACAACATTGAAGTCGATAATGCTATTAGCTACCGCATCATAAACTTTCCTACAGTTTTTACTGATATTTCGAATGCTGTTGTGTGCAAAGAGTGTAAATCAAATGTAACATTTACAGAAAATGGAAAACGTGGCTTAGGCTTTAAAATCGTCATTTCTTGTGCAAACTGTGCTAAAAAAGAAGTGCCAAATTGCCCATTTGTTGACAAAAGCTACGAAATTAATCGCAGAATTATTCTGGCAATGCGGATGCTCGGCATCAGTTTGAATGGAACGATGAAGTTTTGCGCGTTTATGGATTTACCAAGGCCGATATTTCAATCATTTTACGACAAGGTAGTAACAACGATTTCGATCGCAACAGAAGCCGCTTGTAAAAAAACTATGAATATTGCAGCTAACATTGAAAAGAACAGATCAATTGAAAAAGGACAAGAACATGGAATAAGTGTATCTGGTGACGAAACGTGGCGAAAACGAGGGTTTTCATCGTTATTCGGTTTAGTAACTCTAATTGGCTGGTTTAGCGGAAAAGTAATCGATTTCGTAGTAAAATCCAAATATTGTAAACAGTGCGAATACTGGAAAAAAGAATTACACACCGAAGACTTTAAAGACTGGCATAAAAAACACGCAGACGAGTGCAATGCGAACCATGACAGATCTGCCGAAAAAATGGAGGTCGACGCCGTGATCGAGATGTTTCATCGTTCAGAAGAATTGTATAATGTTAAATATGCCAATTATATAGGAGATGGCGATTCCAAAACTTTTAAAGGCATTTTAGATTCTGAGCCTTATGGAGATTGTCCTGTTACAAAAAAAGAATGCATTGATCATGTGCAAAAGCGCATGGGAACTCGTTTACGCAATTTAAAAACAAAAACAAAGGGCCTAGGAGGAAAAGGAAAATTAACCGGAAAATTAATTGACGAATTATCGATTTATTACGGCCTGGTGATACGTCGAAACCACGACTCAATCGAAAAAATGCGGAACGGCATTTGGGGGACTCTTTATCACAAGATGTCTACGGACGAAAACCCGCAGCACGAACAATGTCCGCCCGGTGAAGATTCGTGGTGCTCGTGGCAACGAATGAATGCCACCAATACATTGGAAAATCATCATCATAAAACACCTTTTTCCGAATATGTATACGAAGCAATAAAACCAATATATGAAGAATTAAGCAGTGATGATCTTCTCACTCGGTGTATCGGTGGCTACACACAAAATAGCAACGAGTCCTTCAACGCAACAGTGTGGGCGATGGCTCCTAAATCAAGGTCTAGTGGTAAGACAATTCTGGGTATCGTCACACATATTGCTATTTGTGTATACAATGACGGAATGATCTCAATTATGGAAATTATGCAAACACTCGGAATCAAAATCGGACCAAATTGCTACAATTTCTGCGGCGAAGCCGACGAACACCGCGTATCAGTGGCTGAAACGAGACTGACTGACGCAGCAAAATTGGCTAGGCAGGCAGCCAGATCGACTAGAAAGGACGAAGAACAAGAGAATACCAATTTAGAAGGTCAATTATACGGGGCAGGCATCGCAGATTAAGGTATACAACAAATTTCTATGATTTTTTCATAAGAAAAACTTTAAACGGGTTTTTCTCAAAACTACTTTTTTTGACACGGCCGGAAACATAAGTCGCTCAATTCTTTACCGATCAACTCGAAATTTTGACAGTATCTTTCAAACAAGATTATCCGGAGAAAGACGTAGGGATTTTTTTTTATGTTGCATATTTCATTTGTTATAAACATTTTTAGTGCATATTTTTAGGCAAAAAAACAAATTTTTTTGCAAATGTCCACTGTTTCTTAAAAAAAGTGATTAAAAAAAAATCCCTACGTCTTTCTCGAGCTTTTTGTATGTGAAATTGAAAAAATTTTGGGTTTTTGTTCCAGAGTCACAATTGGAGGAGAAACTTTTCCGGCCGCGGAGCTCTACATTGATGGTGGGCGTTCAGTCAACCACCTGCTCAGCCGCCATTATGTTTTAGATTGCCATAAAAAAATTTATATACGTACTTTAATGTATAGGCAATAAAGAACCTTACACATAATTTTCATTTTTTTCGTTGTTTTCCCGGAAAAAAATCTTGAAATTAGGTAATTTTTCGACCTCCTAGAGTGGTGTTACCCCTTAAAACGATTGTGATGCACTAGCGGAATAAATTGATCGAAGTAACAATTTTTTATATTGATTCAGATGCTTCGGAGTCGTCTCAGAAGAGTTTTCGCATAAAACATTAAGCAACTCTCAAATTTCCGAACGACGCATCCAATTCAGCAGTAGTAAGTACAGAGTTTATGATCAAAATCATAGATATGAAGAATAATATATTTATGATTGTTAATATAATTGTTTAATTCCATGTAAAGAATCAGACAAGTATCGTTCGAAATCGCAGATTACGCATCGTTCACCCAGCAGAAGACTCGCCTCATAGATACAACAGTAGCGAAGAGAATAACAGAGATTACGTATGCAGCACTTGTATGATTACAATTTTTAATATCATGTTAAGGTGAAATTAGGTTGAGGTAAATCATAATATGTCGACGTAATATTTACAGATTCAGATAAGTATCACGCGAAGTCAGATAAGACAAGTATTCCGCGTTCCTTGTCTATTGGCTGCAGAAAAGAGCAGGAAGCAAGTGGCATACACAACACTGGTACGTACAGCAAATATCACCATTTTTATGACAAGCGTGTAACTTATCAATTGAAGAATTTTTAATGAGTTATCTATCCTTTTGTTGTGCCGCGGAATATTCCACTTCATGATATTTAGGGAAATATTCCATAGCCGAAACATTGGAATTCGTTCAATACAGGAAACGAAGTTCAATGCCCGATCGTACGATCGACACCAAGAACGCCGATGCAGCATGAGGCGACTCGCTTGGCGATCGACGATAGGCTAACGCAAAAAATTGCGAACTAAGGGATTTTCGCGAACCCAGTTAGCAACTACTTTACGAAAATCAGTTTTTAAAGTAAACTCAAAGAGAACGGGTTCGTTCCTCGTCAATTACTCCAAAACAACAGAATTATTGTACATTCTTTTATTGGCTTTTAAATAGACAACGGAAAGTTGCCGTTGCCTATAATAAATACTTCCATTTATATAAATTCGCGTTTTCACCAATTCCTCGAGATCCATCTCCTAATCCGCAAACGATCCCAAAAAATAATAACTTTTTAATATAAAACCGAATACCGAATAATCCAATTACGCGGCACCGGCATAACATTTGGTGGCAGCGGTGGGATCTGCTGAAGTTAAATGATACATGATTTATTTGGACAAAAAGTGTTTTCGATAAAGTAAATAAGAGTGACTCTGAAGTGACGACTACGACTCGTGTAAATGACGCTGGTGTAGGTCGTGAAAACCCGACTAAGTTAGCGTGAAGGCGCGAAGTGTACGTTGGTGTGGTGCGACATATCGGTCAACCGTTGAAAATCGCGATTGACGGTGTCACGTCAAGTCGCGGAAAAACGCACAAAGTGTGCAACCAAGTACTCGAAGCAGCTACTTGCGAAGAAGCCATCATGCAACCATTGGCAACGTGCTAAGGACAAGCCCAGGAACCAGCGAAGAAACGGGTCAACGCCGCCAAGAAGGACGTCCGGACCATCTACAGAGAGGAGCTGCAGGACACCAAGTCGACAGCACCCGAGAACATCGCCGAGGAGAGGACCATCTACAAGATCATCCTTCTGTAAGTGGCGGTTACATTATAAATATACTTATTGCCGTGATAAGCCAAAGCCAGTTAGAACCGATATTTGGGAAAAATAGATATCTTTCTATATCCACTAGATATATTTCTCTTGATATTTTGTGGGAATATTTTAAAGTAGAGTTCACCGCAAAATTAGCAACATGCCGGGATTTAGGGGAGCAATACCGAAACGTAGAGGCAATGCGTTAGAAACTACGATGCCCGATGAGAGGGTGGGCTCTGCAGCGGTTTTATCTACAGCTGTCGGGGACATCGTGTACGAATCGCGCAGGGCGTTATCAGAGCTCTCGCCATCGGGACGAATCCCCGCAGAAAGGCAGGAGGCCCTCGCAGGCCGACTGGGCGCTGAGTTTGGTGTAAACCCGCTTAGGGGTGCGTCTTTTCGGGATCACAGTAGTATCGATAGCGACGACGTATTTAATATGGCTACTGGCGAAAGAATGCCTGAAAACGTAATCGTGGACAGGGTCGAGCGGGAAATTAAAAACATGCGTACGATAGATCGCGTAGGATTCCCGGCAGCAACCGGTACGGCCGCCCGGGCGATACCTGCACGAGTACGAGATCGATTAGAGGCGGTCGACCGGAGCCACCGTGAAATGGAAAGAGTTCGACGTCAGTATGAAAGGCTACAGGGCGAGCATGAACGAGGCCAACGCGAACTCGATCGTGAACTCCGTGAGGCTGAAACTCCGTCGGCAAGGCGAAACTTAGCCGACACGTTAAACGAGGTAGGTGCAGATCAGTACGAGCCCTTTCAGCCCCCCTTACAGCCCCTGAGATGCACGCGGTTCGAGCAGACGCGGACACCCCCAAATATGTTCAGCTTCAGCCTAGGAATAAAGATGGTGAAAATATTCGACGGCAAGGATTTAAAGGCGTTGCCGCTCTTCTTAAAGTCCTGCGAGACGATTTTTCGCAGGGTAGCAGAGGAGGGGCATGACACCCTCCTGGAGTTGATAGTCATGAGTAAGATAGAGGGTGCGGCAGCAAGACAAGTGCAGCACTAAACCATCATTACCATGGCGCAACTCAGGCGCGAGTTGGAAGCGTTGTACGTACAACGGAAGTCCCTGGCCGCGTTGCAGATGGAGTTCAGCTCCCTCCGACAGGGACAGAACGAGAACATCGCCGCCTACGCGACAAGAACGGAAAGAAATACGTTAGACATAACCGAAATACTCTGTGAACCGTTAAGAAGGGAGGATCAGAAGATCATCGTAGAGAGCGTCACCCGACGAAGTGCACAGGCTAATTTCGAGAACGGCCTGCACGGCCAGGTGCAAGAGCTGGTGCGTGCGAGAAATTACCGAACGCTGCATGAATTTGTGGCAGGGGCCATATACATAACCAACATGGTGCAGTCAAAGGGAGGGATGGGTGGAGCACTAAGCCACCCCAGAAGGTCCCTAGGCGCACCATCCCGGCAGGGCGAGAGTTGTTCCACCTGCGCAAAAGCTGGACACATAGCTCGAGACTGCACCCGAGATACGGGACGAGTAAGGCTACCAGTACCCAGTGGAAGCAAGTCAATCCACAACGTGGAAATAAACTGCAATTATTGCCAGAAGAAAGGCCACATGTGGAAAGACTGCCGGAAGAGACTGTCGCCGAATAAAAGCAAGCCAACGCAACCGCCCCGACAGCCAAGCAACGCAGGCTACAAAGATGCAAGAAATACCGTAACCGCGGGGTCAGATCCAGCCACTGCAGGCGTTAACACGCTGGGCGCACTGAGACTGAATACGCTAACTGTCCAGCAGAGACCTGCGTGCAAGCAGAAGAAAACAACGCTGCAGCTCCTACAAGTAACGCTGCAGCCATCGAGTGCCACCGCCAGCGACTTCGATATCGATGCATCGTTGGCCACGGCCGGATCAAGGAAGGCTGTCTCAAACCGGAGACCAAGGTAAGCGACTGCACCGTAGAGCTGCAGGGTATGGCGGGCAAGAAATTCACCCCCCTCGGGATAGCTAAAATTGTGCTCGAGACACCAGCCTTAAATGTAGAGCATTGCTTCTACATCGTTCCGAACAATGTGCCGTTTAAGGTCAACGGACTACTTGGTATGGACTTTATCAAGTATCATAAAGCGAACATACTGCATGGCGAGATGCTCAAGTTGTATGGGTACTGCCTGCCGCTACGGGACGACACGATGAGGAACATATATTCGTCACCACGCAGTAGAACTGCCGTCACGTGCAAATACATAGGCCTGCTTACAAAGATAAATCTTCCTTCCGGAAACGGGTCCAACATGGATGCCGCCAAGAAGAATAAATTTGTCGGACTACCTACAAGGAGCGGGATCGGCCGAGGCATCATAGCGAGCCCCGTGTCACACCGTCAAGAATCAAAAGAGTGAGTTTAGAAGTTTTTAAATGTGACGGGGAAGTGCAACAGCCGACGGTGACATGCGAGCCGTCGGAGACCGTACGTAGACCGTACGTAGCCGCCAGGTCAAGGCACTGCGCGTAAGCTCAGAGAGCACGGGGAAGAAGGCCAAACGTTTTGCGCAGCGACAACGGAAGCCCGACTTGGTGTCCCCCCCCCCCCCCCCCCAGCAGTGGAAAGCAAGCAATTCACGCAGGAATAATTTGCGGATACAAGGGTATATTCCATCTACGAGGGAACAAGCGACAGTGCACGCACGAGGTATAGCATCGCGCACCCTTTAAGGTCGGATCGAAGGACCTAGGATCGCAACCCTTGCCTGGGGAGAACATAAAAACGGGGCATGGGTTCGGTAAAATGCATACTAATGCCGACGCTCTGAGTAGCATATACCCGACCACACAAGCCCAAGTGGGACAGGAAAATAAGTCTCACAAGAAAGAGAAATATAGCGCAATCGGGTATAAGAACAGCCGCACAAAGCGGAGAGTCGAAGATACCCAAAGCAACCACGATAACTCGCCAAAGCGAGAGGCTAAACTCGCCCATGAGAAAGAGAAGTGGAGAGGCCGACAGACAAAATGCTAGCAGAAGGAATAGACTAGCCCAGCAGGAGTCAATGGAACGCGCCGCTGATGGTCGTGGCTAAGAAACTCGTTGCCGCCGGAGTGAGGAAAATGCGCGGAGAGGTGGACTTTCGGAAGTTGAACGAAGCCACCATCGGAGACTCGTGCCCACTGCCCAATACAACCGAAATATTGGACTTGTTGGGACGAGCCCGATATTACACGACATTGGACCTCGCCTCTGGATTTCACCAAATCCCGATGGCGCAGGAAGACAAGGAAAAATGGCATTTTCCACTCCGCAGGGTCATTTTGAGTATAACCACATGCCATTCGGATTGAAGAACGCGCCACCGACTTTCCAGCGGCTAATGAACTCCGCGTTAGCATGTCTACAGAGCATCAAATGCTATGTGTACCCCGACGACATAGTAACACACGAAGTAAGAGCTAATCGCGATAATTTGGGCTCTTGCTCAGTTCCTGCCATATATTTATAGTACTCGCTTCACGGTCGTGACAGATCACCATCCGCTCACCTGGCTGTTCGGAATAAAGGACCCAGGTTCGAGACTAATGCGTTGGAAAATAAAATTGGCGGAACATGAGTTTAACGTCGAATATAAGGCAGGAATGCGTAATACAAATGCAAATGCGCTAAGCCGTATATTCCTCACTACGAGGGCCCAAGCGAGAGTAAACAACGAAGTCTGTCGATCGGAAATGGACAGCACTACGGGGCAAGTAGGCACGGCGAATGACCGCGCGAAGCGGAGGGCCGAAAATACCCCATATAGCCGTGGTAGCTCATCGAAGCGAGAGGTCGAACTCGCCCATGAGACAGAAAAGGATAGCAAGCGCCCGAGTACGGACAGCCGCACAAAGTGCAGAGCCGAGAATACCCCGAGCCAGCTTAGCGACGCGGCAGAGCGAGAAACAGCGCCTGCCTATGCTTTAGAAGAAGACAGAGAGATTCGCAGCGTGCATGCAGGTTGCGTAACTGATCCCCACAGCCCCACCGCGAAGCCGTGCCATCGGGGAAGGGGCAGACCACGCACGCTAGTAGAAAACAGCACTGGTAAGACTGCGAGCATCACCGAAGAAGACAGAGTGAGCGCAGCACAGCATGGCGGACCCGCGAGGCGCGGAAGGCCGCGAAAGGTAAACGTTGCAAGGCCGCTCGAGACGGAGAGCGACGCAACGGCGGAGCTACCGGTGGGCACACCGAGTAACGAAACTGCGGACAGAGCACCGCAAAGGCCTGCTGAAGAAGCGAGGCACGGCGGGGCCCGTAGCCCGCATTATTCCAGCAGCGTGAATAAAGACAGCGCTACAAAGACGTATAGCGACTGCTGCAGTGGCGTAGTCATCCCCTCCGCTGATGACCGCCTAAAAATAATAGAGCAATATCACGACACCCCCATAGGAGGGCATCAAGGTATGCGGCGCACCCTGCATCCGATCTGGACCAAATATGACTGGCCCGGCATAAGAAGGCATTTGGAGAAATATATTTCGTCCTGCGAATCCTGCCAAAAGAATGAAATCGGGAAAAAGGAACGAGTGCCGATGGTGGTAACGGACACCCCATCGACGTCATTCGAAAAAGTTGCGGTCGACATCGTAGGACCGCTACCAGAAAGCGCTTCCGGGAAAAAATATGTACTTACGTTTCAAGACGCCCTTACCAAGTACAGTGCAGCGATCCCCCTGCGGAACCAAGAGCCTTCGACAGTAGCAAGGGCGCTGGTTGAAGAATTGATTTGCCGGAACGGAACGCCGGAAACGATACTGTTGGACCAGGGCACCAACTTCCTCAGCTCGACCTTCAAAGAAATGTGTCGACTGATGCGAATTAAGAAGATACAAGACGGCCTACCATCCGGAATCAAATGGCGCCCTGGAAAGGTCACATCGCATCCTCGCAGAATACCTGAAAAATGTCATAAGCGAGGATCAAGGAGACTGGGACGAGTGGCTGCCATACGCAATGTTACGTACAACACCATTCCACATACGGGGACCGGATTGTCTCCCCACGTGCTGGTATACGGAAACGAAGCTGAATTACCGACGGCCGTAAGGCAGGAGCCCCGCGGCATCTATGCCTATGACGACTACGTCCAAGAGCTACGAGCTACGAGAGCGAATACACGCTGCATGGACTGTAGCACGCGACAACCTAAAAGGCGTGAAAAGACGGTTGAAGAATACGTATGACCACGGCGCACAGGTGCAGGAGTACCGCGTCGGCGAACGTGTACTCCTCCGCGATGAGACGGTGCGCAAGAGGCGGTCGGCCAAGCTGACCCCTAAGTGGACGGGACCCCACGAGATAGTAGAAATGAGGCCCCCCGTCAACTACATCATCCGGAAGCGACGGAAAACACAGGCGGTGCACGCAAGCCACCTGAAGCTCTTTATCGAGCACTAATAGCTCAAGAATTGAAGAATTCGCATACTTTCAGCTAGTTAAAACTAAATATCAGCTAGAAAATAAATGTGGGAAGGAGCCCCTCGGAACGCAGGGTACGGAGCTCCAATAAAGTAGAAGAGATCTTAGGAGACCTAATTTTATCAACATAAAATAGAGGATCATAAACAATTGAGAAGAAATTGTACTTTAATTACGCATTCCAGAGGGGACGGAATACTACGACCATGCTTGAAAACCACCTCGAAAAATATAGAGAATATTAATGCTGACGCAGGATAGTGTGCAGCGTACAGTGTGAAAAGAATATATAGAGTAAATTGAAGAAATGAAGCCTCTAAGAGCATACTTAATTTTGGAAAAAATAAGTCAATGTGCACACTGTATTCGGTTGATATACACATCAATTGGTAATTCGATTTCCGCAAATGACAGTGAAATATGCCAAATTATATCCATATTACAAGACAATATTAATATTTCTGAAAAATATATATTTATATTACACTGGTTAAGCCTCAGAATGAGGAAAAAGGTACACAAGAACAATCTAGTTCCAAAGCTGAATAGAGCACAGCCAAGCGTCAGCACTTATGCGACTGGCTGACCTAAAGGCCTACAGCGAAGGTGACGCAATTATACTTGTACTTGTCATACCGCTGATCAGGCAGCAACAGTACAGTTTACCCTATACACACGCGAGCAAGCAATGGCGGGTACGACTACGTGGACACGACTTGGAATCACGTAGTCATTGACACTGATAATCGTAAATGCCTGAGGATAACAACCGATGACTTTAAAAAATTGCAAGGTACTGAGCAAATCTTACATTTGCCCGCTGACACACCCTACAATTTTGGTTACAAACAACGCACCTTGCAAAGTCCTAAAATACGCGAAAATGGATACAAATAACCGGAATACTGGCTTTGATAGGCGTATGTATTGTAACCGCCCCAGATTTCATCGTGAAAACAACAGGGCAGGTCATCCGAGAAAACTATCTCCCGTCGTTTAATTTGAAATTGACTGAGATTAAAGCTCAGGCGCCCCCGACGCTGACCGAGAGGACCATTCCACTACAGAGCGTGCTGCGAAACCCAGAAGAGCTTCGAAAGCTTGGAACTCGAGCAGACCAAATTATGGAAACCCTCGATACTGCCAGAGACAGGATGCAGCACATCCACAACCTGAGTTTCTACTCACTGGGTGCCATAGCACCAATAGCCTAGGTCAGCTACGTTCTGTTTAAATGTTACAGGTATCAACGAAACCGAACACAGACAAGGACACGCGAGGCAACGACCCCGGCAGCCACCGAGGTAAACATCAACCTCGAGCCACTCAAACGACAACAGCCAGAGGAGCGATTGCGATCCGAGCTGGCCAGGGTTTGCACCCGTCCCCCTAACCGAGAACGACTCAGTCGGCCCGAACGACGATAAGAAGCAAAAGGGAAAAACTTCATCGTTAACAAATGAAAAATGAAAAATTGTATTGTATTGTTACATAAAACATCAAACTGTAAAATTGTATCAAATTGTAACGGTACGGGAATCCAACCGAGGAAAAAATTTTTTAGAGAAAATTTTTTTTTCATTTTAACGAAGTCCAATGCTCGATCGTACGATCGACACCAAGAACGCCGATGCAGCATGAGGCGACTCGCTTGGCGATCGACGATAGGCTAACGCAAAAAATTACGAACTAAGGGATTTTCGCGAACACAGTTAGCAGCTGCTTTACGAAAATCAGTTCTTAAAGTAGACTCAAAGAGGACGCGTTGGTTCCTCGTCAATTACTCGAAACAACAGAATTATTGTATATTCTTTTATTGACTTTTATATAGACAACGGAAAGTTACCGTTGCCTATAATAAATACTTCCGTTGCCTATAATAAACTTTTAAATATTATACCGAATACCGAATAATCCAATTACGCGGTACCGGCATAACACTTTGTTCGAATTCCATTATCATCCACTTCAAATTTAGAATATTCTGGTGAGAAAATAATCACTGTCTGTTACGAATTAACTATATTCCGTTTACAGATCATATCTACTAAGTATTTTTTATGTGTAGGAATTCTGTAAGAGATACTCAAGAAAACAATCAGTGTCCATTTCAAAGTGGATGACTTTGCGAACATAGTATTAGACTTAATGAAAGCGCATATTAAGCTATGCAATCCATCCACGCGATTGAGAAACCTCCTGAGATCATGGAGTTATTTCCAGTGAATGAAGAATCATTGAAGAAATGGCACAAAATTAATTATCGTTCATTCGGAATTCGACTATATCGGTGTACACTGATAAATACAGAACGGCGTGTCAAGTTTATCGATGTGTGTCAACAAAGAGCAGTGCGATAACGCTCGTATAAGTACGTCAATGCAAGTACGTCTTGCATGCATATTAATCTTTCATTAAGTTATATCGATCATTCTCACATCAACCAATATTACATGCGACAGAACTCATTCGAATTGGAGGATCGGATCTCACAGACATTGCTAAGAAATTAATGTGTACGATATACACAAACAAAGTTGGAACGTTATATTCATGGGAAGGGGCCAAGAAGAAAATGACGTTCAAAAATTTGGCCATTGCTAAAGTGACCAACGGTATATTTGATTAATTTTAGAATCTACCATCATAGTATATACGTTATATATCCGATGCATTATTTGATTTATTTTCAGATGTCGTACGCAACACTGACTACACGAAGCATTGCTCTGAAACAGTGTAACGAATTGATCCTTGCACCCGTTGATAAATCGGGAAGTCAACCTTGCCGTGCGAGATAATTACCAGGCGTCAATGAAAGAGAGACCGTAAGCCAGCCAATGAGTGAGTGTTCGCTGGTTCGATGTACCCCGAACTCGATTGTATATCGTCACGTCTAAAGTGCGTAACCGTAAAATGTAAGCGTTGTGCGCATCTCAGCCCGCGTACGAGCAAGGCCAGCCGCGATCGCGACCGGCCTCACTCGCCCCAGTCGCTGAAGAGCCATCTCAGCGACCGTAACCACGATCTTAAATAAGAGGTGGGATCTCGCTATTATTTATATTGTCGTCACATGCCAAGCAAAGGCAGTTTATCTAATTAAAATAAACCGCGCTAGAGAGTGACCGAGTGAATTCAGCGAAATCAGGTGTTTATAAGCTGTTACGAACGTCTATATATATATATTGTTATTCAGCCGTTCAATAATTTCATCTAGCATTCGCGAACGGGTGCGATCCGTATATGTGAAGTAATTCATCAATTATGGGGCCACACAACTTAAGTATTGTCGTTGTAGGGGTTTCAGTAGCTGGGCGTTGGTAAAGACCGCAAATCTTCGCTAAATGAGATTGAGGAATTACAAAGAAACTTATTTCGGGGAAAATCTCTGGGAGAAGCCATAACTGAAGACGAGTTTAACGTGGTGGGGGCCTTTTACATACCGGACCATCGGTCATTCGGGCAACGCGACTCCTGCGCCCGACCTCTTCCCCCGTACGTGCGGTGATCGAGCCAGTCAACAGCATTTCTATAGCTAAGTCGCTTACTTATTTCTATCCATCAATGTATGTACATATCGATAACTATGTAGTATGGCTGTGCTCTCATTCTAGTTCGAAACACTTATCGAGCAATAAATATTTCTCGCGTAACCGTTTACTGGTGTTCAGCAATAAACTCTCAAATAATACACGATGCTTGAACCGGCACGAGCTTCATGACTAGATAATTATCACTATTCTAATAAAAATAAGGGTATAGTCATCATCGTAAACTAGTATACATTCTGAATCTCGATCGTTCGAGAGATTGAATTGTATTCGGTAAATATTGTCGTCGTTCCGAGTACACAACTCGTGCTAATGTCCGTGCACAGCAACGACAACCGACAATAATGTGCGTTCCTTACTCGGAATAAATTAATATACGGAATCAATGTATGTCGTTTGTTAAGGTAATGGTATTTGTTTTTACAATACGTTGTAATCATTCTTCGAAGTTTAATTTGGGTGACAATAATCTCAACCCAGTCGTGCCCTCGATAGAGGGCGACAGCGAAGACTAAGCTGGTCGACATTGTTTATGGTTAATGAATCGGCTTATGATAAGTCTCTATGTGTTAACGGGAAATACTCGAATGATCAAAAGTATTAAAAAATGTAACTTGTTGATAAATACAATTTTATACAACAGATACGGTGAATGTTATTACAAGCCGGCTGCTTCGCAGCGCAGATTGATACAATACCTCGAATCAGGCGCGTTACAATAATCACGATCTGCATAGCCATTCATCAATGCAATAACTTCAAACTTAAAAGTGGATTGTGAAGGTTTAAAATTTTTGTTCTTTTTTCTAAATGGGAGTCCATATGTATTTTCGAGAATATATGACATATGGATCGTGTGAATTACTACATGGATTATTGTATGATATGTACAATGTAGATGCATCGAATATTTCCTATATCTCATTTACCAGGTCTATAAATATGAAACCGGAATTTGCCCATAGATGGCCCTAGCTGTCAATGTAGTTACCGTCAAACCGCGTCATTGGCGTTATTTCCTTGTTGACATCTCTGACAAAGATTTCCAACTCACAACAATACAAGTTTCGTACAACAGCATAGTTTGTAATAGCGTTAAACATGTCGAATTGTATGCCTGGAAACTACGATTTGCGGACAGCATTGATTTTCTGTTACCAATTGAAGAAAACTGCTGCAGAATCGCATCGAATGCTTGTCGAAGCTTACGGTGAGCATGCTCTTAGTAAATCACAGTGCTTTGAGTGGTTTAAAAAATTTTAAAGTGGCTATTTTGACGTGAGAAACGAAGAACGTGGAAGACCACCGAAAAAGTTTGAAGACAGCGAATTGCAAGCATTGTTGGATGAGGATGACGCTCAAACGCAACAACAACTTGCGGATCAATTAAATGTGATACAAGAAGCCGTCTCCATACGTTTGAAAGCCATGGGAAAGATCCAGAAGATGGGAAAATGGGTTCCACATGAACTGAATGAAAGACAGCAGGAAAACCGAAAAACCACTTGCGAAATGCTGCTCGCCAGGTACAAAAGAAAGTCATTTCTCCATCGAATTGTGACTGGCGATGAAAAGTGGATATATTTTGAGAATCCTAAGCGTAAAAGATCATGGGTAACTCCAGGCGAACCATCGACATCGACTGCAAGGCCAAATCGCTACGGACGGAAGACAATGCTCTGTGTTTGGTGGGATCAGAAGGGTGTGATCTATTATGAGCTGCTAAAACCTGGCGAAACCGTTAATACTGAACGCTACCGACAACAAATGATCGATTTGAATCAAGCTCTGCGTGAAAAACGAGCAGAATATCAAAAAAGGCAACACAAAGTGATTTTGCTTCATGATAATGCACCATCACACACAGCAAAACTGGTCAAGGAAACGATTGAGGCGTTTAGTTGGGAAATACTTTTGCATGCGGCTTACTCACCAGACTTGGCTCCGTCCGATTACTACTTATTTGCATCGATGGGACACGCACTTGCTGAGCAGCGCTTTACTTCTTACGAAAATGTACGAAAATGGCTCGATGACTGGTTTGCCTCAAAAGAACAACAGTTTTTTTGGCGTGGCATCCACAAATTGTCAGACAGGTGGGAAACATGTATAGCTAGCGATGGGCAATACTTCGAATAAAATATTTTTTATCATTGTCATACAATAAACGTGTATTTTCTATACAAAAATTCCGGTTTCATATTTATAGACCTGGTATATTTGGCCTAGGAACATTTGCCGAGGATCGTCCAGTACATTACGACATTTGCCCGGTAGTTGTTCAATGGTCAATTTCTACATGGGCTGTTTAGTTGAATTCTATGAACGACAAACTACCCATAATACTGATGTTGGTAC
Organism: Cylloceria caligata; assembly: GCA_963942595.1. Lineage (NCBI taxonomy): Eukaryota > Metazoa > Arthropoda > Insecta > Hymenoptera > Ichneumonidae > Cylloceria > Cylloceria caligata. Next base: position 33,196,716 of record OZ012708.1, read on the forward strand.
TGCAGGTATGAACCAAGTTTAGAGTTTTCTGGGGGTTGTTTTTGAGTTGAGTTGTGTTGTGTTGCATAATAATAATATATACAGTCCGAATGAAAGTTTGAAATATGGCTGCTTTAGTCCGAAGAAATTTAGTACTTATAAAAATTCATGGCAAATATAAAAGTGCTGTAGAAAGTCATATTGAATTTGCTTTAAAATACATGAAACAAAGAAAAGCGCGTCCATTTCAATGTACGAAATAGAAGCGAAACGTATTTGTCGGCCTTTGTATGTCTTCAAGTATAATAAATAGTCATGTTTTGTATTTTTGGAGAGCGAGAAATAGTATTCTAAAAGTCATATTGTATTCGAATGATTTATATTAGAAAAACAATAAGACCTTGAATACAATGTCAATAACATTTTATTTATTTCGTCGATTTAGTTATCGTTTATTTCGATAGTTTCGTCGGGTGGTGCTTCAATGGAGAAAGCAGACAGTATAGTTAAGATATCAGACGAATGTTTTCGATTCTATATTTTCCAGACATCGTGAAAAAAGAGTATCTAACGTAGTTCCGGAATTTGTTGTTGTGACATTGGGATCGTTATTCATATGTAGATCAAATGTTTCGCGAAGAAAGTTAACTACTGATATCGAATCATACGATAACGCGAAATTGACGTTAATATTACTACCGAGAATTTGTAGTGTCACGTCCGGGCTCGATTCACTAATGTGAAAATATGTCGTTATAAATTTATTCGCCATGCATCCATTTACCATTCGCTAAGAGGCTACAATAGTGGATTGAGTTATCTGTCAAAATGGTGAACAAGCAGCGCATCTACTTCAGACATTGCGCTGATCACCAGGGCATATACCCTGGCTACTCTCGCTACCCAATAGCAACCGTTTTTTATCGAAACAATTACAATATTAAAACTACGAACAAACTTTTTAAGTACTATGCGCTCCTGATATTTTGTCAATTTTCCAAAGCCACTAAAGCCTTTTTTGAGCGGAACCAATAATATAAAACCTTGCAACTTCCACCATAAAATAGAGACTTACGCTCACCAATAAATTCATCGAACTTTAAGCCAATCTATTGGTATTAGTTATTACCAGCTCTTACCACGCCTCGTATATTCAATACAGAAAAACTCACCTCACTCGTATATTCGCACCCTCACCGACAGGAGCTTTCTCCACTCTTCTGCGTGATTGAATTTACCCTTAAATGTTAAGTTAATGTTTGGTTGCTTACAACGACATGCTGAGATCAGCTTTTTTACAGTATAAATACGTTGCCCAAAGCGTCTGTCAATTAGTCTTCAGTCACCCGTCTTTAGTTAGTCGAATCCACGTTAAAATAAGTAGTCTTATTCTAGTCGCTGTCGCAAAACACGGCACTGCTCCGTATCACAGACAGTCATGAGACCCGCTTCTCAGCATTGCGTTAGGCACTTTTGTATAACGTGTTTAAATTATTTTGCATTGGGCATTAAGATCTTGACTGAAACTCCGCGACACTCCTTCGCATTAAACTTTATTTATCTAAATTCAAGTATCGACCACACTCAGTTTATACACAGTCTTTCCTTAACTGAATACATTTTTATTATTTTATTTTTTACAAATGAACACGTATAGTTCCACTCATATTACCTCGAACGATGGCATAATTTTCCTGATAACCCACCTGAAATTCATGTATGAGGACGGAGCCTTAAGGAAGTAGTCCGGTGTGACGGGTTCAAAAAATCGAATTTTTTTACATTTTTCGCAAGAATAACATCTTAAAAATATACTGTAAAAGTTTCAGACCGAAATTAAAAATACTTCTAAAGCTATAGCCAAAAGAAGAGAGAGCGCCGTACTGTGTATGAAAGGGTGTCGACGCGCCAGCAGCAGCTGCTCCAAAAATGTGGTCGACGATAAACCTTACGGGGGCGACCCTGAAAAAGAGAAACAAGAATGCGTATTGCATGTGAAGAAAAGAATGTACCGAGCTCTTCAGGGTGTAAAAAAACTCTGAACAAGTATGCAAAAGTCAAAAAACAACGAGAGGCAGCTGAGAAAAAAAAGAAGGTCGAAGAAGAGAAGAGCACCGGGGAAAGCGCTTCGAAAAATCGTAGGACGAAGAGAAACTCGTCGACCAGCGCTAAGCCAGCAAAACCTAAACAGTTGCAGTTAACTAATAAATTAATGTTAAAAATGACTAATTACACGGTTTGGTAATCACCAGAAGCTGTAAATCTCTCGAACAAATGAAGAAAGCCGTGTGGGCTACGTTCTACCACATGACATCGACAGACGAAACCCTCAGCACTCTTACTGTCCGGATTCTTGGTGCAAGTATCAACAACTGAAAGCACACAAGCAAGAGAGCACTTACGTACACCCAGTAACGTTTGACAAACAAACTCTAAATCTTGTAAAACCAGTGTATGAGACTTTAGCGTCTGAAGATTTGTTGAAAAGATGCTTGGGAGGGAACACCCAAAATAATAACGAGAGTTATAATCACAACTCTAAAGAGGCCAGAACCTTACGTAGGGCTCTCAAAGCCACTGGAAATGATCATTTTGAGGAAACGGAAGCATTGCTCTATGCACCAGGCATAGCTGATTAATGTAAGCATAATTTTTTTATAAAAAATCTGTTGTCAAAACTTTAAACGCGTTTTTCTCGAAACCACGTTTTCGAAATGTTGGGGAAGCACTGACTGAAACTATTGAACCGATTTGGCTAAAAATTTTACGCGTTATTTTAGACATACATAGATAAATACCTAACCTGTAAAACATTCAATTTTTCAATAATAAATTAATTTTTTTGAACAATTTCAATATGCATATTATCAGTTAGTTCATTAGAATTAAGCCTACAGAAGAATAATCTCTTTGAATGTTTTATTTCAGATGATTACGAAAAGCTGTGTACTTCCCCGAAATAACCCACCTTTTTTTCTAAGACTCGACTGTAACATAAAAAATCATAAACAAATTGATGTCAAATTCGGTAAAAAAAATTTTTTGTCCACTTCAACATACCAATAAAAACATGTAACATTTTCAAAACGATCGCATTTTATTTTCTTATTTAAAAAAATTCATGAAAAAACGTCAAAATTTCGGTCGTCACACCGGACTACTCTTGGGGGGGGGGGGGGGCTTAAGGGTTTGCATCTTTAAAAAATCAATTTTTTGTCTTTTCTTAGAGTTAAACATTTCAAGAATATAGTCTCAAAATTTGACGTCGATCAGAGCAAAACTTTCGAAGTTATTGACTAGTGAGTCTCCTCTCGGAAAGAAAGCGCGGAGCTGGCGAGCAGGTATACAGTTTATTCACTTAGGAGTAGAAGGGGCTCTTTATAAAAAGACAGGGCGTGGCTGGCTGGCGCCAGGGCGTGTCTAGGCTAGCCCCGTCCACTCCCCACCACTATCCCCTCCCTTTGCTGCTTCTTCATTAGTTGTTCCAGGGGGCGTGTCTACCCCCACTACCCTACCCCGTTTCTGATTGGGCCCCCACAACCCCCACCACTCCCGACCACCCCTACACCCATCCCCAATTGGTCCCCACCAGTCCCCACGCCCAGTCCACCTATCGTGTTCTGATTGGTGCAGCGTCGCAGCGCCATCTGCCGGATTTTGATCCGTACTTAATTGCCGGTGCGCCATCTAATGTCGGTGAACGTGTTACCGACAGTCGGTAAAGAAGATTGATATTATTGGCAGTCGGTCTAGCGGGAAAAAATAATTACCGGTGCGCTATCCACAGTCAGTAATCGTGTTACCGACAGTCGGTAAAAAAGATTAATATTGGCAGCCGGTGCATTAGAAAATCAATTATCGATGCGATATCTACTGTCGATAATCGTGTTACCGATAGTCGGTAAAGTAGATTAAATATTTGTAGCCAGTCCATCGAAAAATTGATTACCGATGTGCCATCTAGTGTCGATAATAGTATTACCGACAGTCGGTAAAGAATATTGAATGTCGGTAGCCGGTCCAGTAGAAAATCAATTACTGATGCGCTATTTACGGTTGGTAATCGTGTTACCGACAGGCGGTAAAGAAGATTAAATGTTGGCAGCTGGTATAGCAGAAAATGTATCGGCGATCGGTAAATCGGATCGGTTGTCAACTGGCGGTATGTAGCCGACCATCGCTACAGCAAATTTGGGACTTGATGTAGATAATATGGTGTACCCCATCAACCGGTTAAATATGCCCAACCATCGATAACCGAGCCTCCTCCATAGATTTTTAAAAATCTTTGTTAATTAAAAAAATTGATTAGTTGAACCTACTATTTATAACAACGGTAAATGAAAACGCTCGTTATTTTTTAACTCCATAAAAAGCTGTTTTATTTTGACATTTTCGTATAAGAAACTGCAGTTACGGCGAAATAGTGGTGAACTGTTAATACGTGTTTTCATACCCGATTCGTTGTAATGTAATAGTACACCGCTTTGGTGAGATTCCAAGGATCCTTGTAGCAGTCGATCACAAATATACCGGCAATTCATTATGGTTGAAAAGAGGTCTGACGTCTCTTTGATACCTGTCCTAGCTGAATATAAAAATGCGTGTGACATGGTAGGGAAACTTTCGAATAATATCAAGACAGAAAATACAAGGCTTCGAATTTTTTCATAGTAATTCTAAATCGTTCTGTACACGTTTGTATATACGTGTTTTGTTTATTATTTTACAAAATTATATAAATAAATCCGCATATTTTGATCGTTTTTACACACATACATATATACAAACTCCGATAATATTCATAAAGAATAAAAATAATTTACAAAACTGTATACATAAACGTACGCATTTACACACATTCACGGCATCTATATTTAAATTACTTACATATATACACAAAGTAACAAGTACAAAAACACTTGTGCAAAATTATTTACAAACTATATACATAAACGACCACACACGCACACACGCACACACATGTACATGCACGCAAGCGCGTAAGCGCGCGCGTGCGCTATTTACATATTTACAAAGTTAATATTACATAGTTGTTTCTAGCCATCATCAGCATCGCTATCTTTAAATCCAAACGGTAGTGATAATCTGTGAGTAATATGGCGACGTTTACGGCATACGACACGACAAGTTTTGTACATTGTACGGGTGATGACATTGTGGAGGGGTGTTCTTTGAATTGATTTGAATTTTTAATTAAGTCATGTATTACTAAACCACGGCATTTCTGATTTTATAAGTTGATTTATTTAGTTAAAATTAAATGTTTGTGAGTTTTTATAATTCAAACTTATCCCCTTTACTTTGCAAACAGTGTCCAACACGGTTTTGGGATCCGCGGTACTCGTAGCCGTATAACTATAAAATGTCGGACCTTCGGAGACGAACGAGTTGATGTAAGCGTTCGGAGTCACCGATATCAAATCGTTGGTCATGTCACCGAGGAGATTGCCTATCGAGGGCTCCCAAGCATCATCACCAGTACTCAAGTAATCAACTAGTTAAGGGGCTAGGGACAATAGCCTCGTCGCGAGATACCCAGTTCAAATATAAAAAATCATCGTTAACCGGTAGCAGGCATTGAATTTCTTTTTCATTGTCGTACAAATACAACAATAGCTTCGCACGAGTTTGAATTATTTCCGTGTGCGTCGGGTTATCCAACTGAACGTATTTACCCCAGAACGAATTTAAGCAAAGCTTAGCAACTGAGTGTAAGCCCTGATTACGCGTAATGTTGCTAGCGTTCAGCCGGATACCTTCCACGCGCTTGTAATAATTTATATATTTCTCGCGAGACGCTTCGTCGATACAGTACTCGGGCCAACCGCTTGCCTCCTGTTTAATCTTTAAAAATGTATTAACATAAGCGGCAAACAGTCCACCCTCGCGTGTGGCAGGATTGTACATTGTTGTTTTGTACACCCAAATCATCGAAATTTTTACGATTTTGGAGCCTATATCTATTGCCTTCCGCACCTCATCCGACACCCAGATACCGGTGAAAGCCCTGTCATCAGGGTTCTCATGAATGCACGAGTCTCGAACCATAGACTCTGTACATTTACGGCACAGATCACATAGCAGTTTCTAGTGCATTCGAACAGGTAGCACGGAGTGAAAGAGGTTCTTTGCTCGCTGTATCCACAAAATTTCGTATATTCGAGAACGTGAACGTTTGACGCTGGTATCCCCGAGTTAAACTTTGCCGGATATCCCATCCCAACTCACGAAAATTTGTTTTTTTTTCACCGTGTCCTTTTGTCCGTAAAACTTGATCAATCTTGAATTCTTTATTCTTCTCCACACGCTTGTCATGAATACTCGTCAATTCTTTGGGGTAAAAGAAACCATCGATAGGTTCGTCTTCGAGATCACACAACACATACACATACAAGCCCTGCCTATGTAAAACTTTTTCCATACGGAAAATTTCTTCACTCCAATTTTTCTCGTAACCTTTTTCGATGGTGTCTTTAGTTCTACTCATTCGGACATAATCTCCGGGTTTGTATTTATACGTTGTGAAACGTTTTTTTCACGTCGCTTTACGGCACTAATTGTCAAATTAGTGTATAGCATGATTGTACGCATAAACTGTTTGTTATAGTATATCGATGTAACGATGAGTATTACGATGTGTGAAGTAACGCCACATCCGCTCTTTGAGAGTGCGATTAAAACGCTCGACAATCGAGGCTTTACACTCGGATTACGAGCAACGCGAAATTGCATGCTTTCATCTTGGATAAATTTTTCGAGTGGACCACCGTGGAATTCTTTTCCACGGTCGGTTTGTAGTGAAACAGGTGTACGACCATCGTTAAGCTCGAGAATACGTTTAAATGCCTTAGACAACCTCGAGCACAGTTTTGTGTTGCAAGGATTCGATCCAGGCGTATTTGCTGGGAACGTCAATTACCATAAACAGATAGGAGACGTCGTCGTTATAGCTTCTCAAAGAACGTAGATTCACGAGATCGACCTCCGAGACATCGTCAATATTTGTAACATTGTAATACAGTCGTGGAAAGATGCGATGCATCGGTCTATGAATGGTATAACTATCCTGCTGAGTCAGTCAGTCATACACGGAGTCTGCTTTATTTTTGCTACTGATTAAACGCCGCGCATCAGCGTATCCAGCTGGATGCAAAGGATCATAGTACACATTTTCGAAAGTCATCTTTCACCGCTCGTTGTACAACTTGTTCTAAATCTTTATACACTTTTCAAACACTCTTATTACTTTTGTTTTCCGAAGTTTTGAAGAAATATTCCCCAGGGTGTATATCGATGCCGTCGGCGTAGTCGTCGTGATACGTTATATTGTATGGCATGGTAATTATTCTGATTTGTCGAGTAAATTAAATCTCTGTGAAAACAAGAGTGAGAGAGCAAATAATCTCTACTACCGAAAATAAAGTTATGCGTATGAAAGTTTTTGGCACAACGTAATCGTTGAAGTTTTTTGATAACTATTACGTACTTCGAAATATAACATAGTTAGCCTTACTTTTTTAATGTTAAAAAATCTTTGTGAATACACGTTGGAGTTTTTAAGCTTTGCTAATTCTATGATAGATTAGTTTTTTTCTAAAGATGATATCATCCATATCTACATTTAGCATTTTTGTATGTATTAAGTGTAGTATTTTTTTAAATCTTGGTCGATTTTTTCTATTGAAAATTTCTAAGTTGTAAAGTACAGTAGAATTTAAATGTTTCTGGACTAGACCTTCTTAACGAGAGCAGAGGAGAAATTCGAGTTGTTCTTGAAGACGTAGTTCCTTTTCATTAGTTCTCTTACAAATTTTGAAATTGTTGTAGATGCGTAGATCCGAATCTTCTATACAGACTTCTAAAAAAATCCATGTTTATTTGTATGCCAGTGTAGTTAATCGTTTGTAAACGCAGTGACCGCTTTCGTTGTGAATTTACATCTCATACATACATACTCATACATACTCATCTAATTAGATGAATATTTTACGGCGTTGCGACTGTCCGGAGAAAAGTCAAATAAACCCCAAAGTTAATTCAATTCGAATTCAAAGTCAACTGATCGCAGCACTAAGAATACAACAAATAATTATTCCATCATCCATCTTAAGAGTATTTTGAACAGACTCAGAACTTACAACTCTAACAAAAGTCTTACAAAATGCTGGTTGATCAATCTATCCAGTATTTTCTATCGAACGAAACTAAGTTTTGCAATACTTACTCACAAAGAAAGCCGAAGGTGCCATTCATAAAGTTATTTCTGAATTTTAATCACAGTCAGATTTGATTCAGAAAGATAAGTTAAGTTATGCGAGACGCTTGCTAACTAATATTTGAAATAAATTACATTGCACTAATACAAAATAGACACTAATAAAGTCATAAGTAGATAAGCTAGGCCGGTTCAAGCACACCACCTGGGCAGGTGTAAATTTACCCGTGCTCGGTCAGTAATTATCCTAGAAACCCACTTTACCCACAGATGGTAATAACCGCCTGTCGATAATTATCTTATGTTGAAATTGTTGTCTACTAGATGGTGCTACAGTCGGAAAGATCAAGATCGATTTTTCCATAATGGTTGCATGGTATCCAGTTAGATGGCACGAGGTTCTATGTAGACTTACTGTAGTCGTGTACTGACCCAGCCTCCCCTACAGTCGGTAACTCACTAGATGATGGTCGATAAATTCGCTTGCATCCACCGCACCAACGAGCACACTGTACCGATCACTGTAGATAAGTGACCTACTAACTCACAGTGAGATCTCGCGGGGTAATTGGGATTGGGATATCCTGATATCGGGATATTGGGAGATTCGATACCTTCGTTGATATTTTACCGACAGTCAGAAATGATCTTACGTCAGTAATTATCTGACGTCGTACTGTTATGGATGGAGCCACAGTCGGATTCTATAGATCACGCTCGATATCCATGGTAAGGGAGACTTTATCATGGTGAGGCAGACGTTATCATGGCAAGACAGACTTTCGCTCTGCTGTCATCGCTTTCGGATAGAGCGCGACAGGAGGATTCGAAAGAATTCGAGATAAATGCATTTAGTATATAAAAATTTGTTTTTATTTTTTAATGTTACAGATAATACACTTAATCTAATAAAAACTGTTAACGGTAGATTAATATATATATTTTTTACAGGTAATGCATATAACCTAAAAATTCTTAACTATAGATCTTAAATACCTAACTATGAGGTTGATGCTGATTGGGCGCAAATGTTTTACACACGTTTGATGACATCACCACTTATTACATTATAATCAACCATTCGATCATGTAAGATTAAACAGTAGGCCGTGGTTCCCCGCCAGAAAATTTGTCTTAGATTCAAATTCTAGACGGACATCTACTGGCGCTTGTTTTAATGCCTCATTCTGTTTTGAACAATCAATTACAATTAATGGAGCATACTCGATAAAGTTTTTCCTCGTTAGCAGGGGTTCTCGATCTCTGTTGTAGTATACGGCTTGAAAATTGGCATACATGTTGTACAATACAGAGTATTGATTGTGATTCACATGAAGATTGAGGTTACCGTATGGATAATGTTGTGAGTTAAGAAATAGCTTCACATTGCCAATGTTGCAGTGATCGAAGTAACTAGCATTTGCACTTTTAACCATTCTCCGATTGGTTTGGAAACCTACAATTACAAAACGGGGCTTTTCCAATTGATTCGATGTTTTGACTGTCCAATTATGTTTCGTTGTGCTTGGAAGCAGGGGATACTCATACATTTCCCAAGTGTGAAAACTCATAGTGATGTCTCTTTTAATCTGACTATATAAACGTATTTTATACTTGTCTGACAACATCACATATGGCATCAACCACTCAATTCGTGTAAGTTCAATCTTGAAATCCTCGTAACCGCCAGCTGCAAGAGCAGTCTGCACAACTGCGTCAGTATCCGTTCGTGATCTCGTGTTTTATATTGATAATAGAATGAGCTCGTGTTTTATATTGATAATGCTTTTCTGATGGTCTTCAGCAAATCCAAGTATCATGGAGAGTGGGACACAAACATCAAAGTGACCAGTATCATTAGTGAGCTGTTTGGTTTCCTCGACATCAAGCCAAGCAGCAATTTCAATCATTGCGCTTCCACCAGGAATAAAGGATGCGTAGCCTTTCATGAGGCTAGTTATACCAACATTCTTACATTTATCAATCTCAATGGCATTGATCTCGAAACGAATTTCCTCAAACAGTTGTAAAATAGCATTGTTCACCAGCTTCGTTGCTGTCACAGCAGCACCGGTCGCTTTCGACAATTTACTACACACATGTAGAGTACTTCGCGAGGGCAAGAGGCATAGATCTTGATGTTGAATGGATATGCGGATTTCATCACTGTTATTGAAGGTTGATGTATAAGGTTGATGTGCATGTATCTCATAATGCGCTACGGATTCTTCGAATGCGACGGCTGATTGCACATGTAACGCCCCCTCCATTGCAGCAAAATATTACGCACGTTATTTTCTGCCACCAACAATAACTCGAAGCCCTAGACTTTTTAGGAATTGAACGTTGCGACGTGTGATCGTCTTGGTGGCTCGAACGTGACTGGTTGCTCGATGACATTTTAGTCCTCTTTTGGATGCCTGCGCCACATTATTAGTATTTTTTTTATCATTATTATTATTATCATTATTGAAGACGATCCTCATGATTAGCTATTTGGCTTCTTTAATGTGTAGTCTAATGGTGATAACTTCACCGCGAAAATTAACTAGTTCTCCGTCTGATCGACTATGCGTAATTGCAGGTGATCAATGATCCTCACGGCTATTGGAAGGTAAATGACGTGTGATGGAACTTCAATGATCTTATACCCCGGTGGTACTGCCCGGAAGAATTCATGGATCGTATAAACTTTATGCTCATTGATGTATGCTCCTGAAGTAATATTGCACTCAACTCGCAATGCATCGATTTTCAGAATAGCGACAGGTAATTCTGAGCTATGAGAGATATGACCAGGTAACTCACGATGTGTAAAACCAAGTAGTCTAGCAATCGAGTCTTGCGGACGAAAATCAATGTTTTCGCTGCACTTTATCACGCTTCGTAGAGTATTGTTATCAGGCTTCAAACTAATGGTAATATGTTTGGATGCAAGCTGTTCTTGCAAGTACATATCAATGTCTTCAATCTCGTAACTTCCTGTAGGTAACATAATCACTTCTTTACCCACATAGATCTTGTTTTTCCCAGTATCGACGTTGGGTATAGAATTAAAAGATAGTAATTCTACTAGCCCAAGGTGATAGTTCTTGCTAGATGAGAGCTCAATTGGTAGAAAGTATGGTGCCTCTAATATAGATGATGTTCCAGATAAACTGAGAGTCAATGAATCTCTCATGATGGTTCACACTAGACTGATACGATAAGCACCACTTACAGATCCTTATATAAGAATTTTAGGCATAGATGCCCACACTCATATGTATCAAAATTTTGATATCTCTTATGATTATACTTGATAACATTATCGGGACCAAGATAATCCATTAGATCGTGTGGAGACTGATGGTTACAAAAACTATCAAAGTAATCAACATTTCGGCCATTTTTCTGATAAGCCACCCAATGAGTATGTTACCCAATGCGGTGCATCTGGTGGTAAGTCGTTTCTCATAAATACACCACGAAAATTAGGAATTTCACGTGCATACTTGAGTAGATCAGCGTCTGTCAGAGCACGGTTTGGCAGTCTTACTTTGAAGTTTTTTTTTTTTATTTGCTCCAAAATGGAAACCAAATCCTGTTTTGTGCGGCTTGAGATAGAGACATTTACCTAGCGCGATAGTCTCAGACGTCTTATTATGCCTTTGACTTTCCGCCAATTGCTGTGTTGCAGCTTTCGCATCATTTACAGCTTTTACTATTCCAGCAGCGCCACCAGCCAATGCACCAGTTGCACTTAATCCAGCAAATAGTGGAATAAGGAGAGGCAAAAATCCTCCAACTTTTTTCGGTAGTGGCAGAATACGAGGCACGCGTCCATTTTTTCCCACCAGCTGTCTTGACAGCAGCACGAGCACTCTTCAGTGCCGATCGAATAATTACTTTTGTGTTAGAACCTGTCGATTTTGAGGCAGCTTTAATTATCTTGGAAAGCGTGGTTGGAGGTTTGGTCTTCCTCTTCCTCTTCTTTATACCCATGCCAACCTTAGCCTTTATCTTCATGGCGTTTGTAACAGCGCAGGCTGCAACCTTTTCACTTAGACGAGCGTCGTTTGAAAATACGCGATGCCAAGCCTTGTCAGCTAAAATTTTATCAGCCTTGTTGCGATCCTCAATGTTTTCACGATTCTGTGAGTATGCGATATCGTGTTCCTTGCAGGCTGCGTCTAGAGGATTTATCCCGGGATCACCACGAGCAAGACGTTCCGCTAGTTTTGTGCCTGGTCCACAGTATTAATAACCCGGTAAATGAAGCTCGATAGGTAGTTTGTTGAGGGCTTTATTCAGCAGACCGCAACCTTTAGGCATGATGCTTACACTAGAAAGAGCAGTGAACGGATGAGGTTCAGAGTATATAAGCATAGTATTTATACCCTAAACCATCAGTCGCTGTCAACATGGATTTCAGAGAGCAACCGCTTTCGCTGCCGATAATGAATTTTGATAGGCTAGCTGAAAGGAAAAAAGTATGCACACGTCATGGTCCACTATTACCCAACAGTATCCGAGCAGTTTTTTGTGGCCCATCAAATTGTGGAAAGACCAATGCATTGCTCACTCTGATGACACATCCAAATGGATTGAGATTTGAAAATGTATACATATACTCGAAATCATTGAATCAACCAAAGTACAAGTTTCTCGAAAAACTTCTGCAGCCTATCAAGGGTATTGGATTTTTTGCCATTGGTGAACATAATCAAGTAGTATCACCCGAAGAAGCTAATATTAATTCAATCATGATATTTGATGATATAGCCTGCGAGAAACAAGATAATGTTAGAGCCATTTACTGTATGGGTAGACATGAGAATATTGACTGCTTCTACTTGTGTCAGTCGTATGCACAAATACCTAAGCATTTAGTACGTGATAACGTTAACATGCTTTTAATCTTTCGTCAGGATGATATTAATCTCAAGCATGTTTATGATGATCACGTAAATACTAACATGACGTACTCGCAGTTTAAAGACTTATGCTCGAAATGTTGGAATGATACCAATCATGGATTCTTAGTAATTGATAAAGATCGTCAAGGGCTCGACTGTGGTAGATACAGGGAAGGTTTTGACTGCTTTGCTACAAATATATCACGTGTAAAGAGTAAATCTTAATCAGATCATCATGAGCAGTCGAAGCGATAACATCGCTGACGAATTTCGTCGCGAGAGAAAGACGCTTTGTCAAGTAGAAAAAGTTCGAAATGCTATTGAACATCAATACAAGCTTTTAAAAGCTGGTAAGCAGATTATGGAAAAAGCTTGGGGTGAAACATTCAAACCAATCGTGAAGCCGCTTAAAACACTTGTTAGTGCTACTGACACAAATACAGACGAAATAAAAAAAAACTGGATTCCCAAGAAAGAGAAGGAGGAGAAGGAGGAGACAGAGGAGGAGGATGAGGAAGATGCATCTCAAAATGAAGAGCGGGATAATTCATTTAAAACGGCATTCACTGATAATGATAATGATGATGATGATGATGATGATGATGATGAGAAAGCATCAACAAAGAAAAAATCTGACCAACCATATTCAACTATTGAGAAATATTTTAACTTACTCGATAAAAATCGTAAAAAGTATCTCGATATGACTTATGGAGTTCGAAAGGTACCAGATGGTACACTTATGATTGGTGATTCCACCATAAGTTTTGGTAACGAATACGTTATTATTAATGATGACAACAACAACAAGTATGATAAGACCATTGGTTTGCTTGAACTGCTGTTCAGAAAAGATCCCAATCAGAATTTCATAAGCAATGAAGATGTAAACAATTATGGAAAAATTGTACTTAGAAAGAATGCACACAAAAAACACTACAATTCTGATGAGTCAGTCCACAGACAAAACAGTAAAAAATATAAATCTTATATAGCTCCAATAATTGGTGCTTCTACATCAACTCGAAAGAGGAAATCTACTGGTGGTTCATTACCACGATACAAGATTGCACGACGAGATACACGAATGGATTATGTGTATTGGGATAACCCCAACGAGCTGGTAGATCGATTACGTTTATTGCTAGCTGAAAGTTCAGCAGGCAACCCCAGTCATACGAATGAAATCGTTTCACTCATTGAGGAATTGCGTGAAGCTGGAATCGTTTATTAGCAGTGACACATGTGTGAATATACTCAGTTGAATAATGAGCGTCGACGTGTTCGGACGGTATTTTGGATGTACTAGGGGGTCACGGGGTCCACCAGGATTTGGTTTCAAACTCACTTCAAGCGAAAACTACGACATTGAAAATAGCAAACTCTACAACGTTGGTGAATCACATGAACCAAATGATGCTGTCAATTTGAATCTCGCTAGACAACTAATTCAACAGGAGTTAAGTATATTGTTTCAGGCTACAACTCATCAACGTGAGCAATTGGATGATTTAGAGTTGAAAATACGGGTTTTTCAAGAGCAAGTAAAAGAGAGAATAAAGCATATTGAGATAAACATTGCTACCACTTTAGAATTAGCAGTTCGTTTCGCAAAGGCTATTGGTTCCTTGCTTGCGCACACTCCTCAAGAGATTCTTCAAGATGAATCCGTCAAAGAATACTGAAATAAATATTTTTAGAGTAATATAGACTTGATAGTCCGTAACACTAAAACCTTTGAGATGTTAATCAGGTGCCCTCCCCGAAATAGAGCATCGAAGACTAGTAGAAGAATTACAGAAGCCTGCGCGTCGCAATTATTTACGTCGCAAGTTTGATTTACGTGATATTGATGAGACATGGCAAGCTGACCTTGTTGAGATGCAACCGTACGCTCGAGAAAACAAAGGATACAGATATCTGCTTACAATAATCGATGTACTATCCAAGTTTGCATGGACTGTACCGGTGAAGCGCAAAACCGGTCAGAATGTTACCGCAGCTATGGATTCGATTCTTCAAGATGGACGAGTACCTACCAATCTCCAGACTGATCAAGGCAGAGAATTTCATAATAAGACTTCCCAGAATTTAATGAAATCCCACGACATCAATCACTATTCCACATATAGTAATCTTAAAGCATCTATAGTAGAGCGCTTTAATCGTGCCCTTAAGAATAAAATGTGGATGAAACTTAGTCTACACGGATTTTACAAATGGATAGACATTTTAGATGATCTCGTGGCGACATACAACGACACGAAGCATCGAACTATTAGTATGAAGCCGAGGAACGTCACAGCGGACACTGTTGAAGCACTAATTCAACGTTTTTCTACTACCAATGAACGAAGAAACCGTGTAGTGAAATTCAAAATCGGTGACAAGGTGCGAGTGAGCAAGAACAAACATGTTTTCAAGAAAGGCTACATACCTAATTGGTCAACGGAATTTTCATTGTGAGCCGAGTAATGAGGACGACATCCGCGACGTACAAGCTGAAGGACTACCAAGATTAACCTATCGCTGGCGGTTTTTATAATGAAGAATTACTGAAGGCCAATTATCCAGATATCTATCTCGTGGAGAAGATTCTCAAGAAACGTGGAAATCGTGCTTATGTTAAATGGTTGGGATTTGACAATTCACATAATAGTTGGATAAATAACGCAGAATTAACTACAGGAGTGAAATAATGAGTCAGCATTTATGTATCATAAAAAATGTCTTTTTTATTCATTGCAAACAAACACATTACAAAATAACCCATTCGATTTGGTTTTTCTTCTCTTTTTCAATATAGTTTAGATGCAGTGTACTATGTGTGACCGTTTCCTTCATGCGGCTGAACAGAGCCTTATTTTTTTCAAATGCCGTAGAAACACGTTTAGGCAAAAAGATTTAGGATTCATTGTTGAGAGTAACAACAGTTTTTTGTCCATATTTAGTCGTCACTTGGCACAAGTCGGTGAATTTATGCATTTTGTTGATCTGCAGATCGACGATTCTTTTCGTTGGGAGGTAATCGTCTTGACCAGCGAGTTTGTTGAGTGCTTCAATATCCATCACGAATGTCTAATGAAGTTGACTGTAGAAGATGGACGCGAGTATGTGATAGTGGTGAGCAACAGGTTCCAATAATATTGGCGTAGATTTCTTTAACCTGCTATACGTTTGATGTACATTTCGTCTGATTGAGTTGACTGCAGAAGACGATGATGAATATGCGAAACTGATAAGCAATAGGTTCCAATGTGTTTGATGCGAGTTCCGTCTGATAGAGTTGACTGTGAACTGCTTCCAATACAAGTCTGGTTCAGGTTCTGAAGTATCCTTTAGTATCCTTTAGTATCCTTTAGTATCCCCAAGGTATCAATAGATCAACGAGTAGATACTGTGAACAGTTGACGGTGAAGGTCTGATGGAACTAGCTGCAGTCACACTCTTCATATAGTGGTATCACCCACCACCGATCTATCATGGAGAAGGAGATTCGAGTCGCTGATTGATCAACGGGGTTGCATCCAAGTCTCTGATTGGGCTTCCGCAGCAGGCAGTCGCGGCGAAGAAAATTGACGTCGTTGATTGGATGACTAGAGTGTGTATGTAAGAGTAGGGATGTATATGTGAGAGTAGGGTGTGTATGCAAGAGTAGGGAGTAGGCTGGTTACGACATGATCGAATCCGGTTTCAATATATCTTGCGGTATCCTGTAGTGTCCCCAAGGCAGCGTATCCGTAGTATCAGCAAGTAAATATCGTTTGTCATCATGTGGACTCAATGCGAGCTTTACTTGTTTCTCTGTATAGACAATGTGCATGCGTGACCTTATGACTATTGCTCTCGACACTGTGTTGTTCCCTCGAAGAGGCATTGATGGAAATCATTGAAGGTTATGGTTGCTTCCACTACGCCTGTTTTCACACCTTTTACCTTCTTCATATGATCATCGCCATTTACTCGAACGCTATACATTTTGCTGCGTAGACCAGCGAATTCTGTCATAATCTGTCCATTGCACTCAGCCTTCATCAATCCAACGATTTTTTTATTTGCTTGAGGTAGTGCAAATTAATTCTCAGCTGGATAATCAGAGGTATCGAATTTCCGGATATCCCGTCTTATGACATCATATATGTCAGGGCATTGAATCTCATAGCGTAAACTGTCGGTGTCGGTATACAAGAGCTTGCAGTGATCATCGGCAAATTGCGTTTTCATGTAATCATAGTGGAAGTCGTAGACCAACACTTTCGACAAGTCCAGCACGCAGAGGCCTATGTAGATTGGTTTGTTGAGATTGTTACGTCAAAATCGCGGCCTATCTTACGAACCCACGAATTTAACAAAAATTTCACGTTTCGGCGTATCTTTTCCGTGCTCTGGTCAGGGAGAATAAATTCTCCCTTTACCACACCCGACGAGAAAATACCGAAGACGCAAGCCCGTTTTTGAGTCTAACCTCGCGGAAAATTACTCGGGATAGGGCTGGAGTGCGTTTTGTTCTTGGTTGGGGATAATCACTTCACGAATAATGGGGAGGGACTTGAATGACAATTTCACGCGGAGCAAGGTTTCACTTTAATTGGTAATTGAAAATTATACCTACGGTTGTTTGTGGCTGTGGTTCTTACTGTTGAACGTTGGTTGGGCGTAGATTAGTGTAGTCAGACAGACTAAAAATCGAACGTAGGCGTTGGTGCGTATTAATAATTATTTATTGAAATAAACTACATGAGTAGTTGAATGTTGCACGTTCAATATCCCCGATTTTACAAGGGTTAATAATTATGAGTACTGTACTCTTACTCTGTACTACTTGAAACTATACTTTGTGAAAATTAAGCCGTGTTGAAAAATTATCGTGCTGGACTACTTTATTTTCCGGCAAACAGTACTACTTGTTGCCTTAGAAAAATTCTAATTCACTGCCGGCGACTTATTGACTGCCAGGCTAGTGATTAGTCCTCTAGTTAACCCCCCCGTGAAACTGTGTTACTTGGCTCCCCGTGAAAAAAGTGTCGAAGTTGACTCCCCGTGAAACTGTGTCGCCGGCCGATTTTCGCGGCCTTTTATAGGGCTCCTGAGCGTCGAAAATTCTTGTCGTCAAGCGCGTAAAAGAAGAGAAGGGATAAAACCCTATCCTGATTATAAGAATTTCCCCGTGGTCTATCTCGACCATACACGTATTCATTCCCCTTACTCCGCAGAGTAGCTTCTCGACATGCAGAGTCATAGATCTATGCAAGTGCATCGGTATGGCGCGCTCTGATTTGTCCGCGCGATGTGCTACACAGAGGACCACGCGATTAGGTGAGGGAACGCGTTCGAAGCGTTTTTCCCCTGAAAATGAGGCGATTTTTACCACCCCGCTTCTTGGCCTACTTTCAATAGAATTTCCTAGTTTAGGTAATATCCTTATGCTCGCTTCTCTGTAGATGTGTCTATGGTAATGGCTTAGTTTTTCAGCGTTTTTACGGAACTTAAATAAATCCTTCACATGAAACCACTAATAATAATTTTGTTACAGCTTCTGTAGTTAACTTTAACGTATGCAACCTGATTTATGCGTTAATCTCTTATTAGTATAAATGGTTTCGTTGAGTTATGGCTTATTCCAAACATCATTGGTTATTCGTTAAATTAGTGGTTACTCTAGTTATAGCTAATGAGTTTTCTTAAATAATTTGTTAGTTAGACGTTAGATTTCTTATAGTTAATAAGTTTTCTTAAATAATTTGCTAGTTAGACGATTATTCTCGTACTATAGAAACGAGAGCGAGAGAGAGAGAGAGAAGGATTTTACTTGAGAACGACTCGTCTAACTTGGTTACTCGTACATTTCGTTCGTACGCAAGTCGGCTAGATCGCCGTTCAGCCCTAGCGATAAGGCGTTCGTCGTGGCGCAGAGAGTCGCCCCAGCCTCGCTTTCCTGCAGAGGAAGCTCTATTGAAACGCGTTACCATTTTCTCTCTTTCTCGATTCGTTTTACTTTTAGTATTTAGCTGTAAAACAATCTTAACATTTCATTTTATCCTGTCTATATATGTGTAATGTATTCCATATAAATAACTTGATGGTAAAATGAGTATGTCTATGCATGGAAACGAGAGAGAGAGAGAGAGAGAGTTCTTCTCTTGAGAACGACTCGCCTAACTTGGTTACTCGTACATTTCGTTCGTAGCCAAGTCGGCTAGATCGCCGTTCAGCCCTAGCGATAAGGCGTTCGTAGTGGCACAGAGAGTCGCCTAGCCTCGCTTTTCTGCAGAGGAAAATTTGTTGAAACATGTTATAGTTTTTCTCTCTTTCTCGTTTAGTCTTACTTATGGGTGTTCAGCTGTAAAATAATCTTAACATTTCATTTTATCCTATGTATATATGTATAACATATTCCATATATATAATTTACT
The DNA here is from genome assembly GCA_963942595.1 of Cylloceria caligata. Taxonomy (NCBI): domain Eukaryota; kingdom Metazoa; phylum Arthropoda; class Insecta; order Hymenoptera; family Ichneumonidae; genus Cylloceria; species Cylloceria caligata. The sequence continues at coordinate 33,216,245 of OZ012708.1, forward strand.
AGTAAAACAAGTAATTTTATACATGAAAACGAGAGAGAGCGAGACAGTTCTTCTCTTGAGAATGACTCGCCTAGCTTGGTTACTCGTACATTTCGTTCGTACGCAAGTCAGCTAGATCGCTGTTCAGACCTCGCGCAAGGCGTTTTCGTTGCGCGGAGAGTCGGCCAGCCCCGCTTTCCTGCAGCAGAAGCTTCATTGCAACTTAATTTTAGTCTCATCTCTTTCTCGTTTTTCTGTCTATTTTTCGCTATTTTACCATAAATTAATCTGAATATTTCCTTTATCCTTTCTATATAGGCATAACGTGTTCTATATATTTATGATGGTGTTTTTACTATCAGGGGTACAAATTGAAAATGCGGGTTTGATAACAGATGGCGTTACTAACGCTATACGCATCAGGCAGTACTGTGACTATGTTCATGTCAAAGCTACGTCTTATAGCTTTAATTTTCAGTATGTGTCAATTTGTCGCAGTGTCAAATTCATAGTTTTTTTGAGCTCTCAATATGTCGAGTTTCGTGCCAACAAAACAGCATTTGCGGGAAGTTTTAATTTACTTCTTTAATTTGAAGAAAAGTGCTGCTGAAGCACATCGATTGGTCTCCGAGGCTTATCCGAGTCATGTTCCATCGGTTTCAACGTGCGAGAGATGGTTTGTGCGGTTTAGAAGTGGTGATTTTGACGTTGAGGACAAAGAGCGGCCGGGCCAAGTGAAAAAGTTTGAGAATGCTGAATTGGAGGCAATACTCAATGAAGACTCGTGTCAAACTCAACAAGAGCTCGCAGATTCATTGGGAGTGACACAACAAGCCATTTCCCATCGTATAAAAGCCCTCGGAATGATCCAAAAGCAAGGACATTGGGTGCCGTATGAGCTGAAGCCGAGAGACGTCGAGCGCCGTTTTTTTGCATGCGAACTGCTGCTCGAACGGCAAAAACGGAAGGGTTTTTTGCATCGCATTGTCACTGGTGATGAAAAGTGGATCCATTACGATAACCCGAAGCGCAAAAAATCATATGGTTACCCCGGCCATGCATCATCATCGACGGCCAAACCAAATATTCACGGCGCCAAGCTCATGCTCTGTATTTGGTGGGACCAGCTGGGTGTGGTGTATTATGAGCTATTGAAATCGAACGAAACCATCACAGGAGCACTATACCGAACTCAATTGATGCGTTTGAGCCGCGCACTCAAAGAAAAACGGCCACAATACGAGCAAAGACACGACAAAGTAATTTTGCAACATGACAACGCTCGGCCACATGTTGCAGCGCCGGTCAAAACATACCTACAAACGCTGAAATGGGAAGTCTTACCCCACCCGCCGTATAGCCCAGATATTGCTCCTTCCGATTACCACCTTTTCCGATCGATGACACATGGCCTAGCTGACCAGCGCTTCCATTCTTACGAAGAAGCCCAAAAATGGGTCGATGACTGGATAGCAGCCAAGCCGGCCGAATTTTTTCGCGACGGTATCCGTAAATTGCCAGAAAGATGGGAAAAAGTTGTGGCTAGCGATGGACAATACTTTGAATAATTCATTTGTTACCATTTTTTCAGAATAAACGTTCAAAAATAGAAAAAAATCCCGCATTTTCAATTTGTACTCCTGATATAAATTCCAATATTTTACGAGAGACATATTAATGTAATCCCAAGAGAAGAGGGGAATTAATCCTGATGTACTGATCTTTCTTCTATTACCCGACTATACTTGGTAAGCTCATTAATTCGATGTGGGTTGTACTCGTTTTCGAGTGACAGCCATGGGTAGTTTCCATATGGAAGCATAATTGTTCTTTTTGCTGCTGATATTTTATCTACAGTATTCGTGTGAACATTTTAATAGTCATACATCTTTCGTTTAAATCAACAGTTCCTCTGCTTTTGTTAATTGTTCCGCTTAGTTAATAATTGTTCGTGATTTCAACATTTTTGTAAAGAGAGAGAGAGAGAGAGAGAAGATTTCAGGCAAGAGCGAGAAGAAAGGGTGCGGTCGCTTGATCACGTGATAACGTTCTCTCCAACCGCTCCCTTATGACCAACAACGCCCCGATGGCGACTAGCCGAACCCCTGGTCTAGGATTGAGGGTAAGGCCGCGCTGAATCATAGATCCATAAATGGCAGTCGATAACCGGGTCTACGCAGTAGATCCCATGGTTTGAAAGTTTGCCTTTTGACCGGGAGCGCCGAAAAATTCCATCTTTACAAGATTAATTCTTCCCGGGAGACGGTCGGTAGGGCCGCATCTTCACCCTGTTCCGATCTCCGTCGCTAAAATCGCTCTCCTCTCCTCTTAGGAAGTTCGAGAATAGAAGAAGAATGTGAGAGGTTACTTTTACTGTAGCGAAACTAAAACAGAAGAACTTTAACGTAATCGAAATGAAAAAAAAAGATAAATGCGACGTTACGTCAGGACGTAACACCTCCCCCCTTAAAACGATTATTAGGAGAAGCCTAATAATCGAATCCGAGGGTGAAGCTAACAATTTTCCAATTATGCTTGTCGTACTATTCTTTTTCTTTTAACGAATTGTCTCTTGCAGGATCTTGGAATCTGTATGTGGTACTAGCTTTTGGTTCGTACCATGACGAATTCGTTAAACACAAACAAAACGTTACTTTTAATAGAGAAAGGATATTTGATTGGCAACGGTTTGGCCATATTGCTATTTTTGCTTTGGTTAAATATTGTTCTACGTTAAGTGTATGTATATGTGCGATTATATTTCTTCGGGTTTATCCGTACTATGCTTAGGAGGAATATTATATGGTCCTAATTTTTAACTTAATTATTTCGTTGCTTCATATTTCCCGATAATAAGTGTTATGTTATTGTACTTATACATGCGTCCCTTTATTTATGGGCATTTGTATTTCTCTCTTTTCCTTTTCTAATATTTTCTTCACTTGTTTACTTTGTTTATTCGCTTCTTGATTTTACTGTTATATTTTCTTTTCTTTGAAATGTTTAACCCCTTTTCTTTATTTCTTGCAACCGTACAATAAGCTAGGTGAATTCTTTTCTTAAATGTTACTTATGATTAAATAACGGTGAATATTGAACGTGACTTCCTGGTTACAGTGTATGTGTTCTTAATTCTACTTCTTCTTATAATTCGTGATCTTTATCCAAATATTTGCTTCGTTGGAGTATTTGCTCTTTCTCTCTTTTTGTAACTCAAATATTATTTATGTCTAATGACACAGTTAAAATATCCTTTTCTCCTTTTCTTATACCACACATCGGGGTGGTTAACTTGATTTGAATAATAGCAACTGACGTGTGTAAGAATATGTAGGTATGAATTTTCTCATACAGACTTGGTGTTAATTCGATAGCTCGTGGACGTTGGTTTCTGAAGTTCGTGAAATTCTTGGAGTTCTTGAAGTTCTTAGCCCTTTTGAAGTTCTTGACGATCTAAGCGTTTTGAAGTTCTTGGCGTTCTAAGCGTTTTGAAGTTCTTGATGTTCTAAGCGTTTTGAAGTTCTTGATGTTCTAAGCGTTTTGAAGTTCTTGAAATTTTTGTCCATATAATGCTGGACGTTCGTGTGGATTCTCCTATTGTCTCGCCTTCATGATGGTTGGCTCCCTGAGATTTGGTATAAGGATTCAACGATCGTCTAGTATGAAACGAATGCTTCCTTTTACTCTGAGGAGATGTAAATGTTTGGTAGAGGTATCCAGGGCAGTACGGTGGCCCTCGGAATGAGTGACTTGTAAACTCTTGTGTCTGTGAAACATAATGTGCATTACTAATATGCGATATCATAGTGTGGTTAACGATTATTATTGTTATTGTATAACTTTTTTTTTCTTTGCCTTTTTTTTTTTTTTTTTTTTTTTTTTTTTTTAATATTATTTTGTTTTATTTTAAGTATATATATTTATTTATATATATATATTTTTTTTCTTTTTCTTTTTATTCTTATTCTGAGAAAAAATGCAACACCCTTTTTTTTTAGAGTGCGAAAAGGCATAAATAAAATAATTCTGTGTATTATGAATCAACATATATATGTAAGGGTATAATTATATAGTTTTAGCTCAAAATAGATTTACTTACGTGAGTATTTGGTGTTGGGAGAAGTTTTCCTTGCATTATTCCTTTGCTTATACATTTTTTTTTTTTTTTTCATATTTACCATTTGTGTAACGAAACTGTTACCACTGTCTCATTATGGCGTTTTTTAATAGTCACACGTCTTGTTGATAAGAGAGTGAATATCGTCGGTGGGGGCTTGTGGCTGGTGGCGTAATGTAGAGTCGCTTTCCAACAAGTAATCCACCAAGTTTTGGATCGTAATCTGTTCGGTACTACGGGGGGGCTTCGGGAATAGGAAGGGGAGGTATTGGTAACTATGTTTGCCTTGTTTTGAAACCTTTAAGAAAAATTCCTATTCACTTAAACTTGAACATATTGATCATTGCTATTATTATTACTGCTATTACTATTATTACCATTATTGTTGTTACTATTATTATTACTACTATGATTATATATATGTATTATTTCTTTTCATAATTAATATGTTTATTTATCGGATAGGGGGTTATTTGATTAATATTTCATACCACGGTATTTGGTGGACGACTTGGCATTGTTTTCTGCCAAACTTGTCTCCTAATATTGAAATATCGTTGATAAAAATAAATAAGGATTGCTAATAGGGCTTATTGTAGTTTTATATTTACTCCCGTATGATATATATATATGGTTTTATTTTTATTTTTATTTTCTGATTTTTCATTCGTATATATCAATTTTATTATGTAAATTCTATGATTACTATTACGTGATATCCAAAAAGAAAGTGCCGCATGAATGCGTACCATTTAAACATCGTATATTTTTACGCAAAATGTTTCTGGAAAAATTATTTCGGAAATGTTAGTAGGCAATTCTCGATTTTTTAAATCGATTTGAATGTACAATAATGTCTCTGTTTGGGAGTTTAATACGTACGTTACCGTTCGTTAATATAGTCTTTATTTCGTGCGGACCGGTGTAGTGGTCACCGAGTTTTCCGGGTTTTGGTCCTTTAAGCAAAAATACTGGTTCGCCCACTTTAAATGCTACAGGATTAATTTTCTTGTCTTGATATATTTTGGAATTTTCTTTAACCTTTATCAAATTTTGTCGTCCCAAACCCTGTATTTCATGGATTTGCGTGACCAGTTGCGTTAGATATTCGTCGTACGTGGCGAGTTTTTCCATCTCGGCAGGGGGCATACTAGAAGGGGTACGAGCTATCTTGCCAAAAACCATTTCGTATGGAGTATGCTTGGTACCTTCGTGTACATTCGTGTTGTAATTGTAAATAGCCATTTCAACCCATTCATCCCAATTATTTTGTTTAGTAGTGAATTGTTTAAGATATTCACCGAGAGCATGATGCGATCTTTCCAATGATCCATTGGATTGAGGGTGAAATGCTGTCGTTCTGACTTTACGTATTTTAAACAATTTCGCAATTTGTTTTAAGAAATTACTCAAAAAATTACTACCTTGGTCAGTAAGTACCGCTTTGGGTGAGCCGAAATAACAAATGAATCGTTTGACAAATGCTTCTGCTATCGTTACTGCTTTTGCGTTAGGTAAAGGGATTGCTACTGAATATTTAGTTAATTGATCTTGAATTGTAAGTATGTATTCATTTTCTTGCTTAGTTTTTGGCAGAGGGCCTACTATGTTCATTGCAACTTTATCGAAAGCTATTGCTGGAGTATCTGTTATGATCATAGGTTGTTTAGTTTTTACGCGGACTAATTTCTTTAATTGACATTGTAAACACCGTTGAATATATAATTGGACGTTGGTTTTTAAATTTTTCCAATAATACAAATGACGAATTCGATTATATGTTTTACTGACACCTCTGTGTCCGCCTATGGTTGACGAATGCATTTCTTCAATAATCTCATTTTGTCTTTCCACTGGAGGTTGTCTAACTAACCCGTGACAAATAATGATTTTAACGTCGCTTTGTGCGAATATTAATCGAATTTGAGTCATAATATTTTCCCATGGCACGTTGAACGTAAAACTTGATTTTGCAATGCTAACGGTTTGCAATGATAACTTATCAATTAAATAACGAGCACTTTTTAAAGCTTCTACTATATTTTCCAAAATTAAAGTGGGACCTTCTCCAGAATTATCTGTGATAGGCAAAGCTATATTGAATCTTTGAGCTCGTTTCATAATAGATTGAGCTTTCTTTAATTCTAGATTCTTTAAGTGTGGAAAATTGTCGTTATCTCGAAGTGCAATAGCTCCAGTGTCTATCGGTGCACAGTCGGTGGAAACAAAATAAACTAAATTATCTTTTCGAGTGTGAAATAAATCTCGTGACTGTTTGACGTTGGAAGCAATAATCCTACCCTTCGTAGTTTTATGCAGGATCGTGGCGGGCAATGTAAATGAATTCTCGGGTTCTACGTCGGACATGTTGTCGCTTAGGGGTTCTGTTTCGCTACCCTGAAAGAGTTCACGTGCATATTTTCCCTGTACTGTTCTGCTTGAGTTTTCCCGAGGGTTATGGTCCTCGAGTTCGCTTTCGTCGCTGAATTCGTTGTTCTTAAGAGGCCGATCGTTGTGGGGTAGGACCGGTAATGGCACATATGTTTGGCTACTCGGTCGATCTGAAGAAGTATCAGATGGCAGAGGAAAGTTCTCAACACTGCAGGTCACTTGTTTAGTCTTAGTTTCAATGTTTTCATTCTTGCGTGTCTCCTGAGGCATATTAGCTTTCATTTTTACGGTGGGTTTCTTTAGTGGTGCCTTGTTCGCTGCAGGCGTCTGAAAAATTTCGTTTTCGTGACCGGTGGTCGTTGATTTGTATGGAGAAGCTATGTCTTCCAGCTGTTCGAAAGGATCAACCGACTCACGTACCCAGTCACATTCTTCTACATCGTTAAGATAACCGAAATTTCCAGGGACATCGTTGCTTAGATTTTCTTCCTCTTCGGAATCTTCTTCTAATCGTCGAGCTATATCGGTGTCTGATAAAATGCGTTTATTATTTTTACTGTGACTTTTTGGAGGTTTCGACCGAACCATGTAAATATCGTCTGTGGTAGTCAATGACTCTATGGGGTTTCTTGAGAGCGCGTCGGCGTTAACGTTAGTTTTTCCGGCTTTGTACACTACATCGTATTCGTACTCGGCGAGTTTCAGTCGCCAGCGCAAGATTTTAGGGTTTCTATCTGTAGCCCGTCGGAACCACAACAGCGGTTTATGGTCGGTTACTACAGTGGAGTGGTGCCCATACAGATATGGCCGAAAGTGAAGTATAGAGTATACTATAGCCAATGCTTCCTTTTCGTAGGTATCGTATCGTTCTTCGACTAGACTCAAAGCTCGCGAGGCGTAAGCGCATGGATGATCGTTGTTAATTTCTCCTTGTGAAAGTATACTACCGATAGCATAACCCGATGCATCTGTCGTTAAAATAAAAGGCTTGGAAAAATCAGGATATCGCAAAACTGGAGCCGTACAAAGTTTATTCTTTAAAATTTCGAATGACTGTTGTTGTTCGGGTCCCCAATCAAATATATTTTCTTTGCGCAATAAAGTCGTGAGGGGTTTTGATATCTTGGCGTATCCCTCTATGAACCGCCTATAATAACCTGTTAATCCCAGAAATTGTCGAATATTTTTAACATTTTTAAGTACGGGATATTCACGTACAGCTTCTAATTTCTTAGGATCGGGCCGGACTCCATTATTCCCGATTATATGTCCTAAATAAGCGACTTCTCTTTTTAAAAATTCGCATTTATCTGGTTGTAATTTTAAATTTGCTGCTTCCAATCGTTTAATTAATTCGCGATATATCTTCTCGTGTTCTTCGAGATTCTAGGCATAAATGACAATATCGTCCAAATAAACAAATAGTCCTTTCCCGAGAAGCCCACTTAGTGTGAGGTCCATTGCTCTTTGAAACGTCGGAGGGGCGTTCCGAAGGCCGAACGGCATTCTAACGAATTCGAAATGGCCACGTGGCGTAGTAAATGCGGTCTTATGACGATCTTCTGGAGAGACTTCTATCTGATGGAATCCTGATGCTAAATCGAATACAGAAAAGTATTGTGCACCGCCTAATTGATCTAATATATCGTGGATATTGGGTATGGGGTACGCGTCGGCGATCGTTTTTTCGTTCAGCGATCGGTAATCGAACACGACTCTCCATTTTTTATTACCCTGAGAGTCGGCTTTCTTGGGAACGACCCAGACACGACAATTGTATGGCGAGGTAGAAGGTATTATTACTCCTTTACCGAGCATATCCTCTATTTGCTTGCCTATTTCTTCTTTAGTACATTCTGGCCATCTGTATCCTCGAGTATTTATAGGAAGATCATCGGTAGTAGGAATGCGATGTTGCAATATAGTGGTGCATGTCAACGTATCTCCTGGGATTTGGTATAAATGTGCGCTTTTCTTTAAAAGCGTCTCGATACTTGCTTTTTCTTCTTCGTTCAATTCGGCAAGTCTTAATAATTCCTTAATTTGATTATAGCGGTCGATCATTACCGATTCTGATATTACGTAACATGAATTTTCGCGAATGAAAGGTTGAATTTCGCGAGTGATATTAGCTATACTGAGTTTTTGTGTTAAAGAAATGTTCATGATTTTATACGTTTTTGCACTATTTTTCTCGCTTTTCAAACGTGTATCTTTATCTTTAATATTTTCTATAATATTTTCCTCTTTTGACGGTTCAAGTGTACAAACTGTTCGTAAATTCTTCGGGTCTTCATAATTTTCGAAATTGACAGTTTGATCGCAATGGTTCACAGGCACGAAAGGTTCAACAGGTTTCTGGCAAAATACTTCTTTATTTTCCATCGTTATTACTTGTTTTATTGACTCTGATGCTTTGCTAAAATCTGAATAATTGGCTTTTACTGATTCAATTGTTTCAATGTTTCTATTCTCTCGGAGTATTTGTTCTTTGGTTGACTTTCTAAATTCCTCATTGTAATTATTAATATCATCAAAAGGTTCTGTCCTTTCCATGGGCACAGATATCCCTATAAAATCTGGATCGAGTTTTCGCATATCTCCAACAAGTTCTGTCCGTTCAGTCGGCACAGTTACGTCTGTGAAGCTCGAACAACCCGCATAATTAACACAATTAGACTCGCTATCTCTTGCCGATATTTTTGTTTTTATTGGATTTGAATTAACGACGTTTTCTTCTTGAACAGAATTTTCATATACTTGAGAGGATTCTGTCCTTTCCATAGGCACAGATTTTCCCAAAAAATTTGAGCTGAGCTCCCTTAAGTCTCCAACGACCGCTGCCCGTTTCGACGGCACAGACACCCCTGTGAAGCCAAGGCAAGACTCCTCATTGACACAGTAAATTTTCGTCTCTATCGAATTCGGATAGACAACGTTCTTTTCGTTTTCACAACTTAATTCGGTACACCCCATTGGTGTCTCTGTTTTTATCGAATTCGAACAAATAACACTTTTTTCCTGAACACTGTCATCAAAATATTGAAAGGATTCTGTCCTTTCCATAGGCACAGATTGTCCCAAAAAATTTGAGCTGAGCTCCCTTAATTCTCCAACGAGCGCTACCCGTTTCGTCGGCACAGACACCCCTGTGGAGCCAAGGCAAGTCTCCTCATTAACACAGTTTACTTTCGTCTCTATCGAATTCGGATAGACAACGTTTTCTCTAGATACAATAATCTCTACAGGTTCAATATAAGTGCTCTCCTTGCTTGAATCCAACGTACAAAGTTCCATAAAATTTCGCGAACTAGACTGCAATTTTTCAACTTGATCTTCTATTTTTACTTTACCAATTTCTTTACTTGATTTTTCATTTTTCACACGATTTTCGTAAACTTCTTCAATAATTTCTGAACAATTTCTTATTTCTTCCTTTATAATTTTTTTCACAAAATCAACCATAGAATCTCCGCGAGATAGTGTCTCTGATAAGAACGCATTTTCTCCCGTCGGAATGAATTTTTTTCCAATATTTTCACTTGAATTGATTTTATCTTCATTAGTTTCGTGACTCAGTCCGTCAGAGGACTTATTTTCTTTTATTAATTCAACTTTACTTGTTACCTGTTGTTCCTTTTTCGTCTTTGAATCGTCAGTAGATTCTCTTATTCCTGTACTGTAAGTTAATTCCTCCGATGACATTAACTCTAGTACTGGTACCTGGACTTGAACCGAATACCTATTGCTATTTGTCACATAAATGTAAGCTTTACCATTATTATTGATGACAAACCCGCTCTCTATGTTTATACCTTCACCTGCATCCAGGGGAGGCAGATAACCTTCCCGTAAATCCAAATTCTTTACTCTCACGAAGCACAATTTGGTGGACTCTGCAGGGATAACAATAGTTTCCTGAGTTGCAAATGGTATTCTTACATTCTGCATTTTCAATTGTCTTTTCTCATAGTCAATTTTCACGCGATTGCCGTCAAGGTATTCCGAACCCAATATACCAGCTTCCTTTATAGGGAAGTTATTATCTACAATATGGAAAGTAGCGAAACGTCCGAAGGCTTGTATTGTAATATGACCCAAAGTAAAAATTGAATTTGTTGTTATTCCATTAAGTTGTAAAATTTCTCCGTGATTTATAGCGATATGTTCATTTACAAATTGTTTCTTTAAAATATTCGGCCCGGCTCCCGTATCAACCATAAGAGTGATAGGGGATATTACTTCCGATGCCGTTATCGTAACCGTCGGAACACTGCTTTCTCGATACAATTGTATATTAAAAATACGGACTACTCGCGGCTGAAGGTCGAAGCTGCGATTGAAATAGTACGGATCGGATGCATGTTTAGCGGAGTCTCCCTGGGCGCACCCGTACTCGGAAGACCACTTCGGTTTCCCGTACTTCCATATGTTGCTTCGTTCTCCCTTCGAGCGGGACACTCACGGATAAAATGACCGGGTTGTTTGCAATAAAAACATGGTCCTGTTGAATTCATGGAATTATTATTGAAATTATTAATATTTCCGCGATTTTCCGATCGATTGTTATTTAAAGGCTGGGAATGATTGTTACGATAGGGACAAATATGGGCCCCGTGGCCTTCTTTTTTACATATTTGGCACCGAATATCGCTAGGATTTTGGTATCGGAGATTGACTGGTACCTGTGTTTGCGGTAAAGACATTAGTTTGGGGGGGGGCTGAGGGTGATTGAGGACATCTATTCGCTGTGTGTCCATGATTTTTACAAAAGTGACAAAACATCGGTGTATTTCCCGACTCCTTCCTTTCAGGAGGGAAAATTTTATAACAACGGTCGGCAGTGTGCCCACGCTTGTTACATACCTGGCATATAGTGAGCGGAGGACCGTCAAAGACGGGTTTATTATTATTTGAAGGGGGGAAGATTTTAAGACATTTGTCGGCCGAATGTCCTGTTCTTTTACAGATCTGACATATGATAAATGAAGGAGCTTCGAGGCTAGATTTATTGTTATTTGAAGGTGGAAAAATTTTAAAACATTTGTCTGCCGAGTGTCCGGTCTTCTGACAAATCTGACATATGTTCGGTCCTTTATCGACATTTCCCGTATTTTGTAACCCAACAGCCAACGTTTGGCTATTCTTTTGAGTCGAACATTCTTTAGCATTGTGCCCTTTTTTATTGCACAACTGGCAATGCACTTCTTCGCTTGCTACCACGTGTACTCCTCGTTTCGCCTCGGGTTTAGGGACCCTTGGACTCGACGTTACTTGCTCACCGCTACGCAAGGCTGCTTGGGACACTAAACTCTTTTCGGTCTGCACTGCTAGCTTTATTAATTCTTCAAGATTATTATTAGGAGTTAATCGTTGTTCAATTTCCGGTTTTAAACCGTGTAGAAAACAAGCTGGAAGGCTTTGTTTAGTATTATCAATAAAAGCGCCAGCCAAGGGATTATCTTCGCTCGCATCGTAATTTTCAAGTATCAAATTTCCCAAATCTCGTACACGATTCGAATAGGCAATAACAGACTCGCTTTCTCTCTGGTATATTGATCCTAATTCACCTTGCAACTTATATACATTTCGCGTGGGTGCATAAATATCTTTGAGAAATTTACCCAAATCTTCTATTTTTTCAAAAGTTTGCCCTTGTATAGTGCGACGGGGTTCGCCAATTATTTTTATGCGGACTGTTTTTACTAAATTTGATTCGGCGTCTGGCCCCATCATGGCCAAGGCTTCCTTGCATCCTTGGATAAACATCCCCAATGACAAAGTATGACCGTCATAATTCGGTATGACAGCCAATGCATCTCGAAGAGACAACGTTTGGTTATTATTAACCATTATGGGAGGAGGGTCGGGTACAGGGTCACTAGTTTCAAGAGAAAAGTTCACTGGTGGTATTTTACTGGGCTTTTTATCTGGACTCGACCTTTTTCCCGTGGGGTGGGAGGAACAACCGAGAATAGCAGGTTCATATTCCGACAGGAGGTGTAAATTTTTCAACAAATTCTGTGGTACAATGTGGGAGGGTTTAATTATTGATTTTTATTTAGATTCTTCACAAGTATTCCTTCCTCCTGTTGAAGTGGACAGTGTTTTATTATGACTCACGAGAAGCGGTGTTCCGATGGGTGAGTTGAATGGGGTAGACCCCCCTGCAGGAGTGTAAAATATGTCGCTGGAGTTCGAAAGGCCTAACGCGGGCGTGGTGACTACGGGGTTCGGGGTAGTTATGACTGGTGTATTCGTACCTGTCGTCTCGTGTGTAGCGGGCTGCAGCTCGACGTCTTTTACAATATGTTCGGGGGATGCGGAGATCTGAACTGGGATTTCGTTACAGGGATCTCTATATATTACAAGTGGTAAATATTGGTGACCAGGTTCTTCCAAAAATCCAACCACAGACAATAAATTGTTTCCCGATCTCGCTGCAAGTGTTTCTTGAACTCGATTCGTGAATTGCTCAAAACTTTCTGAATTCTTTGAAATTTCTTGAATCTGTAACGGACTATTTGCTGTACTATAATTATCAAGATTGTCCGCTAAAATTTCTTCAGTACTTGAAGAATCACTTGCTTCCTCGCAATTTATTTCTGTTTTTGTAATAATTAAATGATTTGACGTTAATTCCAAGGATTTTATACGACTATTTTCGTCTAATTAATTCCGGATTTTCTTGATTAATGTCGCTACTTTTCTCTGTATCCACAATAATTTCTCCCGTTGGATTCGTTGTGGAGGGAGTCTTGGGATGCGAACTGTTAATACTTTCGTCGGAAAATTCTTCGACTGTTTCAAATTGGGATTTAGGAGGGCTCTGTATTCGAGATTTCTTTTTTCCGTCTTCAGGATAATCATGTATTACATTATCATCAAGTCTTACCTTTGATCGAGTTGAACTCATTGATGATGTATTTTATATAAGTATAATAGTATATTTACTCTCTCTTTTTTTTTTTTTATACCGCATCAAAGAGACATACAACAATACATAAGAATATTATGAGACTAAAATTGCACAGGAGGAGGAAATAGGAATAACTTTCTTTTTGTTACTTGTAACGAGGAAAAATTATGGAACTTTATTCCTTTAATTTTGTTTCAAAATTCCCTGAGATGAAATCAAATGTGGTTTTTCCTTCAAGAGGATAACTTTATGTTTATTCAACGATTCGATCTTAGTGATACGAGGCTTGCAAGGTGTTACTATCGGATGATAGCGTATCCCTTCTATCGAGTGAGCTTCGTAATCAGCGACAAGTTCGTCTAGAAAATTTTTCCGCTCAATTTCTCGGATTTGCTTAAGGCGTTTTATTCTATATTCACTCGGTATTTTTGTGTCGACGCCCTGTGTGACTTTACTGCTGCTTGCTTCGTATGTAATTTCCCTTAATAAATATGGTATCTCTTTGTTAGAGAGGCCCGTGCAATCTGCCTTCACACTGTCTGAATGATTTTTATACTTCTTTGTTTGTTCACCTAAAGGTCCCTGAAAACCTGTTATTTTTTCTTGGTTAAGGAAAATACCTTCGTTATCTTTTGTAGATTTGATGCTAGTGACTCAAAAATTCTGCTCGTTATACGATTCACTCGCTGTTACTGTTAAGGGACGATTCGTCTTACTAGAATTTAAACGTCTATTCCTTTCTTGCCTCGAATAGTCGTTATGTACTGCAATTGTGTCGTCGCAATCTTTCTTATATGCAGTTATTTCTTTTCCTTCGAGAGGAATGATTTTATTATCGCTTTCTATTTCAATATTAAAGGCTCTAAAATCTTGCTCGTTATACGATTTGCACGCAACTATTGGAACTTGGTACTGTTCTTTTAAGATTCGTTGTTTTAATCTCTGCGCTTGAATTTTCCTTCCTGCTCTATGGATTTTAGGCATGGATAAATGATTCGGGTCAATAGAGGTAGGGTAATTGTTAGAATAAGTAAGTAGTATGTGTAGTTATGTCTGTCTTGTTGGTATAATGTGTTTTCGTGAGCGAACCTTGCCAGCCTTAACCCCACTTACGCGAGGAGCTGAAACATAGGGTTTCTCTCACTAGTGTGATGTGTTTTGTGAACGAGCCTTGCCAGCCTTAACCCCACTTACGCGAGGAGCTGAAACATAGGATTTCTCTTCACTAGTGTAATGTGTTTTGTGAGTGAGCCTTGCCAGCCTTAACCCCACTTACGTGAGGAGCTGAAACATAGGATTTCTCTTCACTAGTGTAATGTGTTTTGTGAGCGAGCCTTGCCAGCCTTAACCCCACTTACGCGGAGGGCTGAAACATAGGATTTCTCTTCACTAGTGTAATGTGTTTTGTGAGCGAGCCTTGCCAGCCTTAACCCCACTTACGCGGAGGGCTGAAACATAGGATTTCTCTTCACCAGTGTAATGTGTTTTGTGAGCGAGCCTTGCCAGCCTTAACCCCACTTACGCGGAGGGCTGAAACATAGGATTTCTCTTCACTAGTGTAATGTGTTTTGTGAGCGAGCCTTGCTAGTACTTTGCAAAATCTTGGGCTTCCAGTGGAAGGTCACTACCTCTGCGGTGTTGATTCTTTCAAACGTACCGTTGTAGTGCACGTCGGAGGTAATACGTGGCAACGAACGCACGTTTGAAATTTTGATATTCTGAGAGAGGTTTTCTTGGATTTCCCTCTCGACACTGGCGATATCGTCCAACCTTAAGGGTATGCCCAAAACGCGAGAACAATGATCTATTTCCGCAAATTTACTGGCAGAGTGATTTTGTGTATTAATTATTTGCCTGAACATAGAAAAGAAACGGCGTATGGCCCTTCGTCGACCACCTCTACGTTGTCTCATGTGTTAGGTTGAAAAGTGGATAGTTGAGGTAGGGTTTTAGAACGCTGTCTGCTGGTGTAAGCGAGACGGTGGATTTAATGAATGAGGTAGGGTTTTAGAATGCTGTCTGCTGGTGTAAGCGAGACGGTGGATTTAATGGATGAGGTATGTTTTTTTTTTAGAATGCTGTCTGCTGGTGTAAGCGAGACGGTGGATTTAATAAATGAGGTAGGGTTTTTAGAACGCTGTCTGCTGGTGTAAGCGAGACGGTGGATTTAATGAATGAGGTAGGGTTTTTAGAATGCTGTCTGCTGGTGTAAGCGAGACGGTGGATTTAATGGATGAGGTAGGTTTTTTTTAGAATGCTGTCTGCTGGTGTAAGCGAGACGGCGGATTTAATGGATGAGGTAGGGTTTTTAGAACGCTGTCTGCTGGTGTAAGCGAGACGGTGGATTTAATGAATGAGGTAGGGTTTTTAGAATGCTGTCTGCTGGTGTAAGCGAGACGGTGGATTTAATGGATGAGGTAGGTTTTTTTTAGAATGCTGTCTGCTGGTGTAAGCGAGACGGCGGATTTAATGGATGAGGTAGGGTTTTCAGGACGATGTCTGCTGGTGTAAGCGAGACGGTGGATTTGTTAAAGGTCTGTGGCAGAAAGAGCAGCACGTGCAGGCGGAGGTGCAATGTTATGAGCGGTGGATGGAGGTGAACGATTCTAGTGATCGTTCGAGGGGGTTGTTAAGATGAGCAACGTAGGAGTGAATAGCAGAACTGTTTTGTAATTCTATTAATATTTTCTGAATTGTATGCCAACTGTTTTAACGCTTGGTAGATTGACAGATTTTATGTAAATGATAGTACCAGAAAGTTAATGTTACGGAGCGAATCGTATGAAAACAACACAAGAAGTCTGATGTTTGTCTGGTTAAAACAAATATAATCTTACTCTCTATAATTAATATTTGGTGAAGCTATTTTCCTTGTAGTTCTCTTCACGTATGTTTTAGCAGTTATTTTTTTTTTTGCTGTTCTATTCGTTCTAAACCAAGTTGATTTAAGAAAATTTCTGGCGTGACTTCTTCAATGACCTCTTGTGCGAGAACCTCGAGTTCCTTTATACGCACTTGAAGTACAAATAATTTTTCCAATGGTCCCATATAATGGAGTACAACTTATGAATATGTATACATATATATGTATATATATATACATCCACGTATATTTTCTCTACCTTTTTTTTTATTCACCAGTCATTATCGAATATTAGTTTCCACATTTGATTTCCACAAGGTCAATTTACTTACAAAGAAGGCTTACCGTATAACTTGAATTATAGCTGGGATTCTTCTAAAAAGATGGTAAATTTTTATGAAATGGCTTGGCTCGTTAAAATTCACTAAAAAGAAGAAAATAATTCAACTCTAAAAAATGCAATAAAAGGGGAAAGGGTGGATTTTATAAATTAAATCGTTTTCTAAAAACTCAGTAATAAATGATGATAAATTTTCATGAAATGCATTGAATCGTTAAAATTCAATAAAAAGTAAAAAATCAATTTCTTTAAAATAAATCAATTCTCGAAAATGCGGTAAAAAGGGAAAAGGTGGATTTTATAAATTAAATCGTTTTCTTAAACCTCAGTAATAAATTATGATAATTTTCCTGAAATCCATTGAATCGTTAAAATTCAATAAAAAGGAAAAAAATCAATTTCTTTCAAATAAATCAATTCTCGAAAATGCGGTAAAAAGGGAAAAGGTGGATTTTATAAATTAAATCGTTTTCTAAAAACTCAGTAATAAACGGTGATAAATTTTTACGGAATGCATTGAATCGTTAAAATTCAATAAAAAGTAAAAAATCAATTTCTTAAAAATAAATCAATTCTCGAAAATGCGGTAAAAAGGGAAAAGGTGGATTTTATAAATTAAATCGTTTTCTTAAACCTCAGTAATAAATGATGATAAATTTTTACGGAATGCTTTGAATCGTTAAAATTCAATAAAAAGTAAAAAATCAATTTCTTTAAAATAAATCAATTCTCGAAAATGCGGTAAAAAGGGAGAAGGTGGATTTTATAAATTAAATCGTTTTCCAAAACTCAGTAATAAATGATGATAATTTTCATGAAATGCATTGAATCGAAAAAATTCAATAAAAAGTAAAAAATCAATTTCTTTAAAATAAATCAATTTTCAAAAATGCGGTAAAAAGAGAAAAGGTGGATTTTATAAATTAAATCGTTTTCTAAAAACTCAATAATAAATGATGATAATTTTCCTGAAATGCGTTGAATCGTTAAAATTCAATACAAAGTGAAGAATCAATTTCTTTAAAATAAATCAGTTCTCGAAAATGCGGTAAAAAAGGAAATGGTGGATTTTATAAATTAAATCGTTTTCTAAAAACTCAATAATAAAGAAGGATTATTTTTCGTGAAATGCATTGAATCACTAAAACTCAATAAAAATTAAAAATCGGTTTTCGAAGATTAAATCGGCTTACAAAACCACGGTAAAAAGGGCGAAGTAAAAATATTTTCTTTTCAGTTGATTCTTTTACACAATATTAGTTTGAACAAAACTAACACTCTAAGATCCCGGACGAGCCCCCAGAATTTGTTACGTCAAAATCGCGGCCTATCTTACGAACCCACGAATTTAACATAAATTTCACGTTTCGGCGTATCTTTTCCGTGCTCTGGTCAAGGAGAATAAATTCTCCCTTTACCACACCCGACGAGAAAATACCGAAGACGCAAGCCCGTTTTTGAGTCTAACCTCGCGGAAAATTACTCGGGATAGGGCTGGAGTGCGTTTTGTTCTTGGTTGGGGATAATCACTTCACGAATAATGGGGAGGGACTTGAATGATAATTTCACGCGGAGCAAGGTTTCACTTTAATTGGTAATTAAAAATTATACCTACGGTTGTTTGTGGCTGTGGTTCTTACTGTTGAACGTTGGTTGGGCGTAGATTAGTGTAGTCAGACAGACTAAAAATCGAACGTAGGCGTTGGTGCGTATTAATAATTATTTATTGAAATAAACTACATGAGTAGTTGAATGTTGCACGTTCAATATCCGCGATTTTACAAGGGTTAATAATTATAAGTACTGTACTCTTACTCTGTACTACTTGAAACTATACTTTGTGAAAATTAAGCCGTGTTGAAAAATTATCGTGCTGGACTACTTTATTTCCCGGCAAACAGTACTACTTGTTGCCTTAGAAAAATTCTAATTCACTGCCGGCGACTTATTGACTGCCAGGCTAGTGATTAGTCCTCTAGTTAACCCCCCCGTGAAACTGTGTTACTTGACTCCCCGTGAAAAAAGTGTCGAAGTTGACTCCCCGTGAAACTGTGTCGCCGGCCAATTTTCGCGGCCTTTTATAGGGCTCCTGAGCGTCGAAAATTCTTGTCGTCAAGCGCGTAAAAGAAGAGAAGGGATAAAACCCTATCCTGATTATAAGAATTTCCCCGTGGTCTATCTCGACCATACACGTATTCATTCCCCTTACTCCGCAGAGTAGCTTCTCGACATGCAGAGTCATAGATCTATGCAAGTGCATCGGTATGGCGCGCTCTGATTTGTCCGCGCGATGTGCTACACAGAGGACCACGCGATTAGGTGAGGGAACGCGTTCGAAGCGTTTTTCCCCTGAAAATGAGGCGATTTTTACCACCCCGCTTCTTGGCCTACTTTCAATAGAATTTCCTAGTTTAGGTAATATCCTTATGCTCGCTTCTCTGTAGATGTGTCTATGGTAATGGCTTAGTTTTTCAGCGTTTTTACGGAACTTAAATAAATCCTTTACATGAAACCACTAATAATAATTTTGTTACAGCTTCTGTAGTTAACTTCAACGTATGCAACCTGATTTCTGCGTTAATCTCTTATTAGTATAAATGGTTTCGTTGAGTTATGGCTTATTCCAAACATCATTGGTTATTCGTTAAATTAGTGGTTACTCTAGTTACAGCTAATGAGTTTTCTTAAATAATTTGTTAGTTAGACGTTAGATTTCTTATAGTTAATAAGTTTTCTTAAATAATTTGCTAGTTAGACGATTATTCTCGTACTATAGAAACGAGAGCGAGAGAGAGAGAGAGAGAAGGATTTTACTTGAGAACGACTCGTCTAACTTGGTTACTCGTACATTTCGTTCGTACGCAAGTCGGCTAGATCGCCGTTCAGCCCTAGCGATAAGGCGTTCGTCGTGGCGCAGAGATTCGCCCCAGTCTCGCTTTCCTGCAGAGGAAGCTCTATTGAAACGCGTTACCATTTTCTCTCTTTCTCGATTCGTTTTACTTTTAGTATTTAGCTGTAAAACAATCTTAACATTTCATTTTATCCTGTCTATATATGTGTAATGTATTCCATATAAATAACTTGATGGTAAAATGAGTATGTCTATGCATGGAAACGAGAGAGAAAGAGAGAGAGTTCTTCTCTTGAGAACGACTCGCCTAACTTGGTTACTCGTACATTTCGTTCGTAGCCAAGTCGGCTAGATCGCCGTTCAGCCCTAGCGATAAGGCGTTCGTAGTGGCACAGAGAGTCGCCTAGCCTCGCTTTTCTGCAGAGGAAAATTTGTTGAAACATGTTATAGTTTTTCTCTCTTTCTCGTTTAGTCTTACTTATGGGTGTTCAGCTGTAAAATAATCTTAACATTTCATTTTATCCTATGTATATATGTATAACATATTCCATATATATAATTTACTAGTAAAACAAGTAATTTTATACATGAAAACGAGAGAGAGCGAGACAGTTCTTCTCTTGAGAATGACTCGCCTAGCTTGGTTACTCGTACATTTCGTTCGTACGCAAGTCAGCTAGATCGCTGTTCAGACCTCGCGCAAGGCGTTTTCGTTGCGCGGATAGTCGGCCAGCCCCGCTTTCCTGCAGCAGAAGCTTCATTGCAACTTAATTTTAGTCTCATCTCTTTCTCGTTTTTCTGTCTATTTTTCGCTATTTTACCATAAATTAATCTGAATATTTCCTTTATCCTTTCTATATAGGCATAACGTGTTCTATATATTTATGATGGTGTTTTTACTATAAATTCCAATATTTTACGAGAGACATATTAATGTAATCCCAAGAGAAAAGGGGAATTAATCCTGATGTACTGATCTTTCTTCTATTACCCGACTATACTTGGTAAGCTCATTAATTCGATGTGGGTTGTACTCGTTTTCGAGTGACAGCCATGGGTAGTTTCCATATGGAAGCATAATTGTTCTTTTTGCTGCTGATATTTTATCTACAGTATTCGTGTGAACATTTTAATAGTCATACATCTTTCGTTTAAATCAACAGTTCCTCTGCTTTTGTTAATTGTTCCGCTTAGTTAATAATTGTTCGTGATTTCATCATTTTTGTAAAGAGAGAGAGAGAGAGAGAGAGAGAGAGAGAGAAGATTTCAGGCAAGAGCGAGAAGAAAGGGTGCGGTCGCTTGGTCACGTGATAACGTTCCCTCCAACCGCTCCCTTATGACCAACAACGCCCCGACGGCGACTAGCCGAACCCCTGGTCTAGGATTGAGGGTAACGCCGCGCTGAATCATAGATCCATAAATGGCAGTCGATAACCGGGTCTACGCAGTAGATCCCATGGTTTGAAAGTTTGCCTTTTGACCGGGAGCGCCGAAAAATTCCATCTTTACAAGATTAATTCTTCCCGGGAGACGGTCGGTAGGGCCGCATCTTCACCCTGTTCCGATCTCCGTCGCTAAAATCGCTCTCCTCTCCTCTTAAGAAGTTCGAGAATAGAAGAAGAATGTGAGAGGTTACTTTTACTGTAGCGAAACTAAAACAGAAGAACTTTAACGTCATCGAAATAAAAAAAAAAGATAAATGCGACGTTACGTCAGGTCGTAACAAGATATACCTCTGTCTTTAAAAGCTGTACAGCAATAAGGTTTTCTTCAAAGATTGATCGGCTGTGGAATGTTGGTCTCGCAATAAGGGCCTCAGCACCATACCGTCCATCCCAGCGTGTGACGAGTTTTACATCCACATGTTTACGAACATTTTCCATCGTCTTGCCAAACACTGCGTTGTTCATGAGCTTGAAGAGATTTTTCTCGAAATCATTCGTTGCTTGTTTCCGCATATCGCTATTTAAGTCAATGTAGGATTTTAACCACAGCCTCTGTTTGAACTTCGACACTCGATGAATACGTTTGAGTTGTAGACCATACTTGAGCGTCTGCTTTAGATTCCGATAATGGATAACGTAGTTGCTCTTGAAGTCTAATGTTGTCATCAGTTTGATCTGCGTTGAACCTGGTGCACTTTTGTGTTCAGGACATAGTGGTAAGTCTCAGTGGGTATCATGAAGGCTTACGGGATAATCCAGATCGACTTCCAGGATGTATCCTTCTGATGCATCGTCCTCGATCGTTTGAAAACCAATATTCTCTGGATTTTCCACCCATGTGTAGTCTCCATATGGGAGCGATTCCATCATCGCCCAACCGTAAAGATTGTTGACGTCAAAGTACATGAGATACTTGGTGGGCTCTTGAGGCTCATAATTGTTTATATACTTGTTGTTCGCTTTGGCATAACGGTTGCAGCACTGACTTACGCCGCGCCTCACTCCTCGCTCAACGAATAGATGCATCTCCAAGTCCGTGAAAAGCTCCAACTTAATCTGTGTGAACTTAAGCATAGCGTCCCACGTGAATCCTGGTGTTGTGTAGTAGTGCGCAGGGTCCAGACCATACGCTCTGATGCAATTGTCACGAAAATTCTCAAAGACATCGGCTAAGAGAAGAACATCAGTTTTCAGATAGAGATCTGAATATTCACCCAAGTCATGAATGTTGAACTCTTGCCACACTCTCTTTGCGTGCTCGTAATCGTCGTCTGTGATTTCGCTGTCGTTCAACGCACTATGGAAATCTTCTTTAGTCGGAAGATTAAGCTCATCCAGTTTCTATACAACGTCAACGTATTCATATGGGAGTACGCCTTTCCTCGATAGCAGCTCAATCTTATCATCAGGAAGTTGTGGAAATTCGCGCCTAACAATCTTCAATTCCGTAAGGTATGAAGCTAGTTTTTCTAACGATGAAGTCATAAAGCGGAACGAGTCGATAAATCGAAAACTAACATCGCTTCCATCAATGTGCTTTTGAAAGGCGATGTAACGTTCCTTCGTTTGTGACAGTATATCCACACGACCATCGAAGCATGTTGCGATTTCACGTATAACAAAATGTGAATCATATCCCGTGAGGTTGTGGAAGACCACGGGTATCACTCGTGAGTCTTGATAAAGTAAGTTGCACTCGTTGTGTACCGGTCCTCTGTATCTAGGTGTACCAGGTGTATGCATAAGTTTTTTCCGGTTTTTTGGTAAAAAAAAACACGTAATTTTCAAGGGAAATTAATTTTTGTTTTATTCAAAATATTGGCCATCGGCTTCCACACATTTCGCCCATCTTTCAGGTAACTTATGAATACCATGCCAGAAAAACTGCTTGTCTTTTGCGGCAAACCATTCGTCGAGCCATTTTCCAACTTCCTCGAAATTGCTGAAGTGCTGCTCTGGGAGCGCGTGCCCCATTGATGCGAAGAGGTGATAGTCAGATAGAGCCAGGTCTGGCGAATACGGCGGGTGAGGAAGGATGTCCCATCCAAGCGATTTCAAGGTGTCTTTCACTGCTTTTGCTGTGTGAGACGGCGAGTGACTTTGCGATTTTCTATTTGACGTTCATTCAAATCGTGTGGGACCCATTTACCGAGTTCATTGATCTTCCCCATTACTCCTAAAATTCTGCTGATTGTTTCTTGTGACACATGTAATGCTTCTGCTAATTGCCGTTGAGTTTGAGTTGGGTCATCATCCAATAACTCCTGCAATTGCTCGTCTTCGCATTTTTGTGGTCTACCAAAGCGCTCACTGTCTTTCACATTGAAATCACCACTTTTAAATTGTCGAAACCATGTCTCACATGTTCTAATCGATGGAGCGTGTTCACCATATGTTTCTACCAGCAAACGTTGACTTTCAGCAGCCTTTTTCTTTTGATTAAATAAGAAAAGCAATGCGTGCCGCAAATGTTCTTTTTCAGGCACAAAACTCGACATGATCACTGAACGATAAAACAAAGACGCTAGTTTTTGGCGGACTCAACTTGTGTGTGTTTGTAGGTTAATGTCAGACGAACAAAATGACGTATGTGTCAAATTAATACGCAGCGTACTTTTCGCTGGCGCCATCTCTTAGTTAAACCGGAAAAAACTTATGCATACACTTGATACATAAATATGTATTATATTTTCAATCTTTATTATTATTTAAATAAAAAAAAGGGTTATCAAAATACATACTGTCCAGTCAAATGGCAGTGATCATGGACTCGATCGTTGGTGGATAAATTCCTGTTACAAATATGACACGTAGTTGCCATATGAAACTGTGTTCTCTGCTTGAATGATAGCTTCGACATAGACTTAGGATTCATGTACAGCTCTTCGAGGTACATAGCCAATTGTTGCAGCTCCCTCACGAACCATTTCGCAGGCTTTCACACCTCTGTAGCTGCAATAGCTCGGTTTCAAGGTATCGTAACTGCAGTTTAGGTAATACCCCACGCTGAATGCCTCGTGCTTTTGGTACGCGTTTTCATCTCGGATCGGTTTGAGTAAGCATTCAAAGTCCGCGTAGACAATAAAAGGTACTCTCTCTTTATTGCTATGATTTTTAAAGCGAAGAATTTTTTTCTTTACTGACGGCATCATAACCTTGCATTTGTCTATCTTCCTGCAATCCTCTTCATGTGCGATAAGCTGATCTTCGTTACGAAAGTAGTGCAGATAGCGGTCGCAAATATGATGCTTGTGAATACGTTTCGATAGCTGTATCGAGACTAAACGAGACAAGTGTTTGATCAACACGTAATGGAATCTCGGTAGTTGGTATACTCTGTCAGCATCTTCTTTTTCTTGCTCTTCGTCCTCATCCACGTAGTGATCTTGCATGAGAAGAAGGTTAATAGACGTTACATGCAGAGGAGTGGTCACGAACTTTCTCATTTGTTTCTTCAGAATGTAGATGTTGATTATTCTTATTCTTCTCAAATTTGTTGAAATGATGCGGCATCACTGGAAAGTCGATACCAGTGAAGTTGAGCTCATGCGTATATCTCTCGTATGTAGAAACTCGATTAGGATTATGTACTGCCGGATGTAATGCTGATAGTACAGCCCACTTGAAGCACATGTTGTCAGTATTTTTCACATTCACGCATGCATGCTTATTTTGAATCTCGATTGGGAGATCCATATAGGAGCTACCTCGCATTGGATTCAACTTGTTGATGTTTACTATGAGATTGATGATAGAATACAGTGCCCATCCAGAATCTTGTAGCTCAAATTCTTCAATTTCCCTCTGAATCGGTGCTTGTATGTTGACAGCAAACCAATCTTTGATTGAAGTTAATGGATGAATCGCTTCAGCCTTCGTGTTGAAGTGTTTCACATCAACAATTTCTTCAACATTCTTCATTACCTTAAATTTTGCTGCTAGTACTGCATATACCTTGACTGCCGTCTTCTCGATCTTCAAGATACTTTTTATTTCTTCATGGAAAAGTATCAAACAACCTTCCAAGAATAAATTGACATCGACGTGCTTCAAGTTGGTGATAACTCCAGTCTTCATGCGCTCATTGAAAGCTGATAGTAGGTTCGACCATCTTACTCGATCCAAGATTCCTTTTTCATCAGTCCTCTGCAAGCCTGAACCTTGTTTTATCAAACGTTCTAGTTTGATTTCGATACCTTTCAGGAAACCAATCATGAACAGATACTTCTGACGTTCAGCAACTGTGGACCCACCAATAATTTTTCTATGGATTTGATGACTGCAGCAAGCCGTTTGATCCACTCTGCGATCTCATCTGATTTTTGAGTTTGAAGAAGCTCCAAGATATCCTCCCACGTCTTCATGACTGCATTGCGCTCCTGGAGATCCATTCTGATCCAAGTACTTCGAAATACTTTGCTTTCAAGAGAGTGCCTTTGGAGTAAATTGAATGGTCGCTTCGGAATGAGTCTCTCTTGCGGAAGAACTTGTATTTATCCCCACGAAAAGTAGTGAGATATATCGAACTCGTAGCTAATTGGTCGATATTCATGAATGCATTCATTGTTCATGTCTGCGTTTGAATCTAAAAAAGTGGTGGGGAGGCTACAAAGTCGTTGCTGATTGGTCGATATCCTCGAATGTATCCATCGTTCGTGACTGTATAATAGCTCACAGTAGAGGCGACAAACGGGTATAAAAGAGCTGAAAGCGTGACTGTTGGCATCCGTTTATTCATCATGGAGTACATAGTAGACGTCCAAGGCTTCAAGTGACCTTTCAACGAATTCGTATTCAAAGAGATAGGTGTCATTCTTCTCGAAGATGACGCCTTACCATCAGTCTATCTGTTTGAACCGCCACACAAATAGAGTTTCCTGCCGGCCAAATACAAGAGCGAAGATCGGTGGCTGGAAGCAAATTACCATGGCATCCCCTGGGTCAACGGTGATATACCATATGATGAAATCAGCGAGACTCTCATCAGCCTTCTACGCGATGCGATCAAGATTTATATCAAGGGCTTAGAGAAGAAACGTTGGCTGGATAGAATTCTTCCAAACGTTTGCAATATCGAAGACCTGGGATGTCCCGCGTTGGCAGCATTACCAACTAATACTGACATCGCATGTACGAATCATCGAATCATGAATTGGACTCCTCACTGCGCAGCTCACAACGTGCATATAATGAAAACGTGGCTTCTTGACTTACGCAAACAGATGGCATCGGTTGCGTCATCTAGTGGAATCATCGCAAACCCAACTGTCAACTGCATCATAAATGCCACAACTACTCTGAAAGGCTACTACGACGAATGTGATTTCTCATTGTAAATACTTACTCATGAGCTCTGTACACTCGACAATAAAAAAATTCTACGTTATTTTTATAAATTAAAAAATTGTTGTTGAATGACTGCTCCTCCTCCACCCTCCTTCTCTTCCGAACTAGAAATCGAGCTGAAATTAAACAACTATGACGAAAAATCATTGTGAATTAACTACAGTCACTGTTCTCAGGATAACTGTTCTACTCTATAAGTTCGATTATCAGCAGTGGTTTCGATGACGCTGATATTTAATATCGAGTCATGATAAATTCTGTGCAGTTATCGGTTAAATCACAAAACATCTCTATCGGTATAGACGTGCTCGCAATAACCGCCTGTGGATTGTCAAGCATCTCTGTTGGTGCAGATATTCTCTCAATATATCCTTCTTCACATCTCAGTAAAGACGTTTGAAATAATCCCGTGTGGAACGTCACGGACCCAAAACATCAGCACATCCCTTCTCTAGGCAGCAATGGAGAGAGGGCAGTTGACAGTCGACTTAGCTGAGAGGGTTGTAAAGATCACACGTGTGAAGCACTAGGCTCTCCGGCTCTAGACTCTGGTTCGCAATTTAAAAAAATCTTGAAATTTCAAATGGTCTATATTATTTAAAAATTAATATCTAATAATGCATGCGGAAATGAGAAAAGCCGAGGAATAAAATTAAACTTTTTTTTTATTACGCTAAAATATTAAAAACTAGATTACGAAATATTAATGTTAAATTAACTTTATTAATAAAAAATTTAAAACTAATATTATATTTACATAAAAATTAAAATCTTCTTGTTCGATTTTTAAACTTTTTTCGCATAGTGCTAAATCGGTCCTTTGGTGCGTAAGTCCGAGCACGTTTTCGCGCCAACGGGTCAATTGGCCGCGGTTTTATAACCACCGTCGTGCGATGATGCGGAGGGACGTTCTCATCAGACCCTTTGTTCGCTGCAGTCCTCTTGCAGTCTGGTTGTGGTAGCGGTGGTAGGGGGATCATCTCGACACTGGCTCGACGTTGTGTCGACGATGCTTCGATAACTATAGCTGGCAGCATCGGCGATGACGTCGGTTGATGGTTCAGCGATTCTAGTGGGCGACGAATCCTTGGGCAACAAAGCACAGGCCTTGTGCGCTTGCGAACTGTTGCCTCTTCCACTTGAATGTTTACTGCCGACACTTGACGGCGAGGAGGGACGTACACATTTCTTCCTTCAGTCGCCGCTGGCTTCATCACCGCTGGTTTCGTCACCGTAGTTGAATGCTGTAGCAAAGCACCATCTTCATCCTCGCTGGTAAGATATAGGTCGTCTTGCAGCAGCGGCAGTCCCAGCGAGGGTGCTGATAATCGATGCAGGTTCGGCTTCGGCGATAATGATTGCTGCTGCTCAATCACTTCCAGCTCGGTTATCGAGGTTGGTTCAGGAGACG
The DNA here is from genome assembly GCA_963942595.1 of Cylloceria caligata. Lineage (NCBI taxonomy): Eukaryota > Metazoa > Arthropoda > Insecta > Hymenoptera > Ichneumonidae > Cylloceria > Cylloceria caligata. The sequence goes on from OZ012708.1 coordinate 33,243,907, forward strand.
ACGGCAGCGACATCAGCATCTCCAGCGGGTCCAGCTCGGGAGGTGGCGGTGGTTGCTGCATGATCTCGAGCGCGATCTCCAGCGAGGGCATCATGGTTGGTGCAGGAGACGCCGGCGGTGGTGGTGATGACTGCATCAGCACTCGCAATAAGTCCAACGCAAGTATTGAATTAAATATCATCCTCGGCTTATGTACTGCAGCCTGCTGCATCGATGCTGGCTCAGGAGATGGCATCGGCGGAGGTAGTGGCGGCGACATGAATAGCATCTCCATCAACAAGGTGATCTCTGGTTTGGTTGTCTGCACCTTCCACGGATGTGTCCTTAATTTACCGTCCGGATATTCTATTTCGAATGGTATCTGCAGAATAAGAAGTAGAGAATAATAAAAATTTTATAGTAATTTTTTTAAATTGAAAATTCAATAGTAAATACTCACTTTTAATTTTTTCCTTGTCTCCTCGAATGGTGGTAGAGGCATCTCCAAAATCGGGCGGCGAGGGTCTCGCCAATTTTTGAGATGTTCATCCCAGCATTTCATTGAAATCTGAAAATTTACAAAATTGGTATAGAAATCTATAAAATATATATGTTTGCACTATGTAGCGAAGCGATAGAAAACTTACCCTTTGTTTATACATCTTGTCGAGGGGTTCACACTTAAATGATCATCTTCGTTACAGCTTGGTTTATATAGGCTATCGATAGAAAAAGTGGGGACTAACTCAACCAATGAAAAAAATTTGGTCTAGCATTCGATCTGCTAATTGGGTGGAGTAAAAATAGTTATAGTTAGTTATAGTATAGAATCCTCCTGTGGCGTACTCTATCCGAAAGCGATGACAGCAGAGGGAAAGTCTGTCTTATCATGATAAAGTCTCCCTTACCATGGATATCGAGCGTGATCTATAGAATCCGACTGTGGCTCCATCTATAACAATACCGACGTCAGATAATTACTGATGTAAGATAATTTCTGACTGTCGGTAAAATATCAACAAAGATATCGAATCTCCCAATATCCCGATAACAGGATATCCCAATCCCAAATACCCCGCGAGGTCTCACTGTGAGTTAGTGGGTCACTTATCTACAGTGATCGGTACAGTGTGCTCGTTGGTGCGGTAGATGCAGGGGCATTTATCGACCATGATCTAGTGAGTTACCGACTGTAGGGGAGGCTGGGTCAGTACACGACTACAGTAAGTCTACATAGAACCTCGCGCCATCTAACTGGATACCATGCAACCATTATGGAAATATCGATCTTGATCTATCCGACTGTAACACCATCTAGTAGACAACGATTTTGACATAAGATAATTATCGACAGGCAGTTATTACCATCTGTGGGTAAAGTGGGTTTCTAGGATAATTACCGACCGAGCACAGATAAATGTACACCTGCCCACGTGGTGTGCTTGAACCGGCCTAGCTTATCTACTGTCATACTTGATACTAAGATATCTTTATCTTTACACCGTGATATAAAAATCACCAGAGATGACAAAGTGAATAGCACTACTGTTCTGAAGTCTATTGAATACATACAAAAATCCCTTGCACTCTTACAAGATGAAAATTAATTACAAGTTTATGGTAACTGATACAACAAAAATTGCACACACAAATCAGTTACTAGATGTCTAGATATCTGAAATCGAGCAAAATTAATTAATGAAACTAATTATCATTACTTAAGACCTGATAATATAAATTTAGCTAGAATATACACTTTAGCAAAAATATATAAACTGAACATCCCAACGAGGCCAATAGCTTAGTCTATCAATTGTCCCACACACAAAATCAATTGATTTTATTCATAACATATTGACGAAGCGTATTAAGAGTTGATTCGTAATGCTAATGACAGTTCTCTGAAATCATTGGTTACGCAAATCATTTTACCTGCTTAATACATTTTAGTTTCATTAGATGCGACCTCTCTTTGAACAAAAGTATCTTTACTATTAGTTTTAAACCGTCTTAAAAAGAAGGTATTTGTGTGGAGAGGGCAGTGTTATCGTGGAATTAAAAAAGACACTAAGATAATTATGTCTTTTACTTATTTCACTTTGATAATAAAATTTACAAAAAAATTTCGGGGCTTCCTATGGGCTTTCCATTAGCTCCAATATTATATCACATAGTAGTTATGGCTGCTTGAGAAGAATGTTGCGTGTCAGAACTTTATTACATTCCAGTTTTATTCACAAGGCATGTAGACCACGTGATTTGCTCTCTCAACTCAAATTCGATGAACTTCAACAATTTTCAACACTCAGCATCCCAAACTCCAATTTACTATTGAGAAAGAGAAAAATAATAAAAGAAAGAAAAAGATAATAAAATACCCTTCATAGATTTGTTATTAATTAGGGAAAATGAGATTATTATCACAGATTGGTTGGTCAATTGTGGTTGCTTCATTAATTCTTACCGAATGAGTGAGGCAATCAAAGTTGACAAAAATTAGGGATTCGATTGTTTGAGATATTTCGACCAAAAAAGATCGATAACGCAGGAATCTAGGTAACGCTCACTCACACCCCGAGTTGCGATTTACCAAAATTTCCATCTTAACAATAACATCGGTAATTAATTTTCTACTGGACCGGCTGTCAGCATTCAATCTACATTACTGACTGTCGGCAACACATTTTCCACGGTAGATGGCGCATCTGTTGTACATATGGTTGTCGGCTTCCGATGCGCCATCTACGGTTGACAATCGTGTTACCGGCAGTTGGTAAAGTAGATTGAATGTTGGTAGCCGGTCTAGCAGAAAATGTATCAGCGATCGGTAAAGCGGATCAGTTGTCAAGCGTCAGTATATAGCCGACCATCGCTACAACAAACTTGGGACTTACGGAAGATAAGTAGACTAGGTCTCACGGTAAATAATATACCGGTTAAATATGCCCGTACTACGGTATGGCAGATGGAGGCGCCACACACGGCAGGTGTTCCAAATATTTAAGTGAATATAATATATTGTAAATAAGTATTTACTAAAATGAAAGAACTTCTCCGTAATAGGGTATTCCAGTTGAAAAGTTTAGATTTTTAATGCTTCGTGAGATCTGCAAAAGTTAGGCTATGTATTACAACAGATATTTTGTGTTTCCTATAACGGTCATGTTCAGTAAAGTAATGTATATGAAAACATGCTAAGTTTAATTACCAATAAGTTTATATGTCAAAAGAGAATTATACAATTTTATTCACATTTCACGAAAGGAATTAACCGGAGAAGCCGGTCGTGTGGTATAACAGACAGTAATCGGTGGCAAATGTGTAACAGTGATGATCAATTAATCAATCAACGTATCACGGTGTATCTAAGCCGAATATAATTATAGCAATATTTTATGGGCAAGATTTCAAATTCTATTGCACTTATAACCTTGTTAAAACTATGCTAAATTATTGCCAAAGTAAATTCCATGTCAAAATAAAAAATAAGTATGAATGAACAATTAATAATTAATAATCCATCCTGTGTCAATTAAAAAGTGTTCTTCTTGAGTGCTGGGAATAGTCGTGATAGTCTGTCTTCTAACATGAATGGTCCATTTAATGACATGTATAGGATTACAAGTTAAGAGTAACGTGTCATTAATGAATGCCAAGTCTTTACTTCAGAACTGTAAATGTGAAAGTTTTAATGCTCTGTCTACGAGCATGTATATAATGCCTATATTTTATGACTGGAGAAAAAGTGAATAAATCTACAAGGCCAATTTACGACACCAATAACAATTAATAATCCATCCTGTGTCAATTGAAAAATTTTCTTCTTGAGTGCCGGGAATAGTCGTGATAGTCTGTCTTCTAACATGAATGGTCCATTTAATGACATGTATAGGATTAGAAGTTAAGTGTAACGTATCATTAATGAATTCCAAGTCTTTACTTCAGAACTGTAAATGTGAAAGTCTTAATGCTCTGTCCACGAGCATATATATAATGCCTATATTTTATGACTGGAGAAAAAGTGAATAAATCTACAAGGCCAGTTTACGACACCAATCTGTGATAATGATCTCATTTTCCCTAATTAATAACAAATCCATGAATGGTAATTTATGATCGTTTTCTTCGTTTTATTATCTTTCTCTTTCTCAATAATAAATTGGAGTTTGGGTTGCTGAGTGTTGAAAATTGTTGAAGTTCATCGAATTTGATTTGAGAGAGCAAATCACGTGGTCTACGTGCCTTGTGAATAAAACTGGAGTGTAATAAAGTTCTGACAAGCAATATTCTTCTGAAGCAGCCATAACTACTATGTGATATAATATTGGAGCTAATGGAAAGCCCATAGGAAGCCCCGAAATTTGTTTGTAAATTTTATTGTCAAAGTGAAATAAGTAAAAGACATAATTATCTCAGTGCCTTTTTTAATTCCACGATAACACTGCCCTCTCCACACGAATACCTTCTTTTTTAGACGGTTCAAAACTACTAGTAAAGATACATTTGTTCAAAGAGAGGTCACATCTAATGAAACAAAAATGTATTAAGCAGGTAAAATGATTTGCGTAAGCAATGATTTCAGAGAAGAACTGTCATTAGCATTACGAATTGACTCTTAATACGCTTCGTCAATATTTTATAAATAAAATCAATTGATTTTGGGTGTGGGACAATTGATAGACTAAGCTATTGGCCTCGTTGGGATGTTCAGTTTGTATATTTTTGCAAAAGTGTATATACTAGCTAAATTTATATTATCAGGTCTTAAGTAATGATAGTTAGTTTCATTAATGAATTTTGCTCGATTTCAGATATCTAGACATCTAGTAACTGATTTGCGTGTGCAATTTTTGTTGTATCAGTTACCATAAACTTGTAAATAATTTTCATCATTTAAGAGTGCAAGGGATTTTTGTACGTATTCAATAGACTTTACAACAATAGTGCCATTCACTTTGTCATCTCTGGTGATTTTTATATCACGGTGTAAAGATAAAGATAACTTACAAGGAAGGATAGTTTGGTGTCCCCCTCCGATTTTGATAAAACTCACGTATGTTGTAGAGCATCGAAAACTATCACTGATAAAAGACACGTATTTTTTTTATCGGCGGAAAAACATTTCTAAGAGGTGAAATCGCCCTTCAAAGCTAGGCATGTTGAGGGGTGATTATGCAGTTTCACCCAGAAGGCGTCAACCGATTTTAAAGAAACAAAAACCAAAATACTCCTCATTGAAGACAATAAAAATTCCACGTGAAGTTGAAGAAAAAATTCATTTGCAGGGGTGAAACTGCATAATCACCCCTAACTTTGAAGGGCGATTTCACCCCTTAGAAATGATTTTCCGCCGATAAAAAAAAATACGTGTCTTTTAGTTTTCGATGCCCTACAACATACGTGAGTTTCATCAAAATCGGAAGGGGACACCAAACTATCCTTCCTTGTTAGAATCAAGTATGACTTTATTAGTGTCTATTTTGTGTTAGTGCAGTGTAATTTATTTCAAATATTAGTTAGCAAGCGTCTCGCATAACTAAACTTATCTTTCTGAATCAAATCTGACTGTGATTCAAATTCAGAAATAACTTTATGAATGGCACCTTCGGCTTTCTTTGTGACAAGTATTACAAAATTTAGTTTTGTCCGATAAAAAATACTGGATAGATTGATCAACCAGCATTTTGTGAGACTTTTGTTAGAGTTGTAAGTTCGGAGTCTGTTCAAAATAGTCTTAAGATGGATGATGGAATAATTATTTGTTGTATTTTTATTGTTAGTGCTGCGATCAGTTGACTTTGAACTCGAATTGAATTAACTTTGGGATTTATTTGACTTTTCTCCGGACAGTCGCAACGCCGTAAAATATTCATCTAATTAGATGAGTATGTATGAGATGTAAATTTACAACGAAAGCGGTCACTGCGTTTACAAACGATTAACTACACTGGCATACAAATAAACATGGATTTCTTTAGAAATCTGCGTAGAAGATTTGGATCTACGCATTTACAACAATTTCAAAATTTGTAAGAGAACTAATGAAAAGGAACTACGTCTTCAAGATCAACTCGAATTTCTCCTCTGCTTTCGTTAGGAAGGTCTAGTCCAGAAACATTTAAATTCTACTGTACTATACAACTTAGATATTTTTAATAGAAAAAATCGACCAAGATTTTAAAAAATACTACACCTAATACATACTGTAACGGTATTTTTACGTTAACATTAAATTTTATTCTTCTGAGGGGAAGAATTCGGGCTCGAACACGACGATAATTAATTTTAGACTTCTATAGGTGGTATATGTTGGAAAATCAGCTGGCGCACGGCGATCGATAATCGTCGTGCGCCTACCTGTTGCGCTGCTTTACTACGCGGTGTTCGGTTGAGTCGAAGATAACCGAAGCATGGGCTTCGCGAAGCCGAGGATGTGCCTCGTTGGCACGCCGCGTCGAGCGAGAGGATGTCTCTCTCGCTTGACTTCGGTTTCGCTCACCGGCTATCTCGCTCAACTGACTCCAGCGCCCAACGAAACTTTCATACTCGCAGCCATCTTGAGAATTCGGCACTTTTGCGACACACATCCCTTCGGACAGCACGCGCATCTTTGGACCTCTCGGACCTTTTCACCAACCTTCTACATCGGCATCACTCAACAACACTCATCAGGACTCATTGCTCAAGGTAAGAGTGCTCTGGCACAATTATGCGTAATTCAATACCAGTGCGGAGAAAATATGGTACATCAGCACTTGGCCTCACTCGTGGCGTGCGCTGCAGCACATGCTGCACCACGTTTTGCATCAATTCTTTTGCCAGATAATTAATACAATTATGCTGGTGTTTATATTCACTGTGCTTTCCTCCCGGAAATCTGCTGGGAAAGCACAGTGACTATACCTTGCTCATTTCGTGCATCCTCATTCTATCTTGTATTGTGCTACGCAGTGCTGACTGCGTAGCTGGTTTCACACGCAGGCTTAGCACTCAAGCAAGGTTATTGCAAAAGCTCTCATTAATTCACTGCAACCACTTTGCAATACACTGCTGAGTGGTTGCAGTGAATTACACACAAACATTTTCGCACTCAATGGTATCAGCGTGTCGTGCTGCGTAGCTCTCGCTACGTTGCGCGCACCGCTGTCTCAAGTTCATATTCAGCACACAATTAATAATTGTGTGCTGCTCACATTACAATGCCAAACTCAATTACTAAATCATTTAGGTTTTTGCACTCACAAGGCTGAGCGTGTCGTGCGGCGTAGCTATCACTACGTTGCATGCACCGCTTGCTCATGTATTCACTCAGCGCACAATTAATATAATTGTGTGCTGCTCATAGTCTGTCAATTTACTGCTTAACCTGTTAATCTTTTTTATTGATTTGGATTTGTTTGCAAAATTTACATTTTGGATAATTGTTTAAATTAAAGTCCCTTTTGGTCTGAATTCTTTATATGTTATTCGACTGGTGTTGTTTTTAAAATTGTATTTCAATATTTTGTATACCTAATAATGGAAGGTGGAATAAACCACTTTCTCAACATAACATCTATGTGTCTGGTTTTATTTTCCTCTTGCTTTAAGTGAGTACTCATCCCATTTCAATAATTTCACAGATCAGTCAAACCGGACGGATTCTCAACATTTTGGTCCTTCGAGCCGGATACTCGACTTGAGCAAGAGAGACCAGGGTTTCTACCTTCCGCTCTCATCTCTGCGCATTCATCAGCTCATCTGGTAGGACTCTGCGTAGCCCATCGCAAGATCCTCATCGGCTCATCACCTCGTCAAGCGGAGCTGCAAGTGGGGTAAAGTACATCTCTGCGGAGAATCTTCGTTGCTATCTTCACTTTCTCTACTTGTACCGTTTGCATCAGGACTAGCAATGTCTGAGGGCAATCCGACGGACTCTGGGGTGGCGCCTGGAGATCTTGAGGAAAAAAGGACATTGTTGGTTCCTGGGGCCGGCGTCGTTCCGAAGAAGACCCGATCGCCAACTCGACTTACAACCGAGATGGCGTTGAAGGTCCAATCCCAACGGCGCCGGATTGCTCATCTGCAAACGGTAATAGCTCTGCTTAACGAGGGCGGGGATACCCTCACCATGGAGTCGCTTGACGCTTACGTCGAGCAGGTCACGGAGATCCACAGCGATTTCCGGAAGGAACACGAGCTGTTGGAGTCTTCGTGCCCTCTGAGCTGTGTCGACCATGATTATTTTGCGGACGATTTGCAAAACCTTGAGGCGCAGGTCCCCCTCAAGGCTAAGGTCACAGCTCGGGAAGCCATGGTGAGGTTAGCTCAAGGGCACCTTCCTGCACCGGCACCCGTAGCGTCGCCGCGCCCCCACACAAGGCTGCCGGAGATAAAGCTGCCGACGTTTGGGGGGGACTATTCCGGATGGCCGACGTTCCGTGACGTGTTCACGTCGCTGGTCATCCGAAATGCCCGCCTTGCTGATGTCGACCGGCTGTTATATCTGCGTGGCTGCGTGTCTGGTTCGGCGGCGCAGCTTATCTCAGGGTTCGCAGTAACATGCGAATCGTTTAACTTGGCGTGGGAGACGTTGGTCTCCTGCTATGAAAACAAGCGGTTGCTGGTGCAGGAGCGCCTGGACAGGCTCCTCGCTCTCAGGTCCAGCTCATCAGAAAAGAAGTCGCTCGCATCTACCCTGGCTTCGTTCTCCGAGGCTTACAGAGCTCTTTCTTCGATGGCAACGAAGGAAGAGCTCCGGGATTGCGTGATGGTGAGGCTGCTGGGGCAGCAGCTAGACCAAACCACGCGCGAGGCCTGGGAGACGAAGCTGGGACGCACATCAGGCTTCCCGGCTTTTGCTGATCTCGAGGAGTTTACCGAGACCAAGGTGAGAGCGTTGGAGATGGCGACGGCTACTCCCAAGACTGGGACAACCTCGAACCGGACGTCCTCGGGGAACCCTCCCCCGGCAAAGGCCGGGACGCACGGCGCCGCGGCACATCATGCAGGTAGCGCAGCACGTGGCGCTCTGCCGTCATCTTCCAACGCGAACGATTATCCCTGTGATTGCTGTCGGGCTCGGGGGCACTTCATCGTGATGTGTCCTGAGTTCCGGCGGCTCACTGTGGCTGATCGTCGCAAGATGGCGGAGAAAGCACGGCTGTGCTACAACTGTCTTGGGTGGCACAACGCATCAGCCTGTCGATCAAACCGGAGGTGCAAGGAGTGTTCAGGGCGGCACCACACGATGCTGCATCCGACAGCGCCCCCCAACAGCCTCCGACGCACAACCGGCGCAATCCCAGGCATCATCGGAATAGGATGTTGCCGCGGTCGTCCTCTCATCGGCACAGCTCACATGGAACTGCTCAACATTATTGGCAACTGCATTAGCAGATATACACACATGGGTTTCAGCTCATCAAGCAAGACTTCTCATCGATCCTGGGTCAGAATTGACTTTCATTACGGAAGAACTCTTTCGTAAGCTCAACACAACACGCAAGCACTCATCAATTCCGATCACAGGGGACGGTGGAAGGCGCTCAACGCAGACACATGGCTCCGTACAGCTCACACTGTGTTCCACATACACCAAGGAGAAAGTCACGGTACTGGCTCACATTCTCAACACGGTTACTACTCACTTGCCATCCTTTGAGTCGTCAGTTCGTACATGGCCTCACATAGTGAAGCTGAAACTGGCTGACCCTGACTTTCTCACACCACGACCAATCGATATCATAATTGGAGCAGATATTTATGGACAGGTTATTAAACCAAATATTCTCAAGGGCACATCATCTGCACCTATTGCACAATTATCGATATTTGGGTGGCTCATCATTGGACCAACAAACTCATGCCAATCTGATGCACTCACTGTTCATCATGCTGCGGTGCAACATGATGATCAGGAATTACAAAATGTGCTAACGAAATTTTGGATTCAGGAAGAGCCACCAAAGGACACAGTAAGTCAACTCACACCAGAGGAGTAGGCATGCGAGGATCATTTTCGCGACACGCATCAGCGTGATTCGACAGGCCGGTACATCGTTCGGCTTCCTCTCATATCATCGCCTGCGAATCTTGGAAACTCACACTCACGAGCACTTCAGTGTCTGCAACACACGCTACGGAAAATCTCAAGAAATGCTGAATACGGTCAGCTCTATACAACGTTCATGGACGAATATGAGCAACTCGGTCACATGGTGAAGGCGTCAAAGTCATCTCAATTTGGAAAACATTATTACTTGCCTCACCACGGTGTTCTCAGACCAGACAGTACTACCACGAACTTACGTGTTGTATTCAATGGGTCGAGTTCAACTTCATCAGGAAAATCTCTCAATGACATCATGCACACCGGACCGAATTTATTGCTCGACATTTCGGACGTGCTCATCTGGATCCGTCAACATAGACACATCTTCGCCACTGACATAACAAAAATGTATCGTCAGATCCGAGTTCATCCTGGGGATTGGAATCTTCAACGGATTCTATGGAAAGATGGTCAACTCAATTCTGTGTCTTTTCAACTAACTACGGTTACATATGGTACAAAGGCTGCGCCATATTTGGCAGTTAGAATACTCATGCAGCTCACCGAAGATGAAGGCCATCGGTTTCCGCTTGCTGTGCCAGCTATCAAATTTGGCAGGTATGTGGATGACATCTTCGGTGGGGCGGATTCAACTCACCAGCTCATTGAAATAGCTCAACAGCTCAAGGACTTGTGCATGGCGGGCGGTTTTCCACTCGCCAAGTGGCACTCGTCAGACCTCAAAGCATTTGCCAGTATCTTCTCATCAAGGTCAAGCTCAGCTATCTCAATGGACGACTGCGAAACAAAAATTCTTGGATTGACTTGGCTTCCTAGTGAAGATAAGTTCAAGTTCACATCCCGGTTCAACTCAGCTCAAGAAATTTTTACGAAACGCCTCATTCTCTCTGAGGTGGCTCAGCTCTTTGATCCACTTGGTTTCGTCTCACCGGTTGTGATAAGAGCCAAGATTCTGTTACAAGAGCTTTGGCTTCACAAGCTCAGCTGGGATGAACCACTGCCATCCCAGGTCTCAACACGATGGACCGCAATCAGAGAAGATCTTAACAGTCTGGCCAGACTCTCAATTCCTCGTTGGTTTAACACATGGAGCAACTCAACAGTGGAATTGCATGGCTTCTCTGATGCATCTCAACTGGCCATGGCCGCAGTGATTTACATGACTGTTGACTCAACTTCCACAGGAAAGGTGGCTTCACTTGTTTGCTCAAAAACGCGCGTGGCACCACTCAAGAAGCTCACCATACCAAGGCTTGAATTGACTGCAGCTTTGTTATTAGCTAAGCTGGTTGCATACGTTCAAACCACACTCAAGGTTAAAATCTCATCGACTCACCTGTGGACGGACTCATCAGTAACTCTCACCTGGATCAAAGCTCATCCTGCTCGGTGGAAAGACTATGTCCGAAACAGAGTCGCTCAGGTACAGGAACTCACACCCAATGCTCAGTGGCGTCATGTGGCAGGCACAAGCAATCCAGCCGATTGTGCCTCACGAGGTATTTCAACATCTCAACTGGCTTCTCATCAGTTGTGGTGGTCGGGTCCATCGTGGATGGTGAAACCTAGTCAATCTTGGCCAAAATCCACAACTGATTCAGAGGATTTGAGCATCATGGAAGCCCGACCGGGGGTAGCTCTCCTCGCGGCAACACAGACGCCAGAGTTTCACTGGGAACTCATTCATCGCTGTTCTTCGCTCTCAAAATTATGTCGTCTTACCTCATATTGTGTGAGAGTAGTGGAGAAAATGAGAAAGAGGTTAGAATCGGCAGGAAACGCTCCACTCACTGCGAGAGAAATGGCTGCAGCAAACACATTTTGGACAAAAGCCACACAAGCCGTGTTTTTCAAGCACGAAATACAAGTGTTGCAGTCAGGCTCGCATCTTTCATCTGCTCACCCCTTCAGTCGACTAACAGCTTTTCTCGACGAGGAGGGTGTACTTAGAGTAGGAGGTCGCCTTGCTCAATCAGCACTCACTTATGAAGAAAGGCATCCTGCCATTCTACCTCGTCATTCAAGATTCACGACTCTGATTATCGATCAAGCTCACGTGCGAACTCTTCACGGAGGCACGCAGCTCACACTAGCTCAAGTTCGGCTAACACATTGGATCGTAGGCGGTAGAGCTCCTGTGAAATCTCATATATTACATTGCGTGGTGTGTGCTCGGCAGAGAGGAGTTCGTGCACAACAGTTGATGGGTCAACTGCCTCTGTCACGAATCACACCATCGCGCGCATTTTCTCACACAGGAGTAGACTACGCCGGTCCTCTCACGCTCAAAACTTGGAAGGGGCGAGGCAGCAAAACGCACAAAGGCTGGATCTGCGTTTTTGTGTGTCTCGCCACTTCGGCTCTGCATCTTGAGGCCGTCAGTGCCTACTCAGCTGACGGCTTCCTCTCAACGTTCAGGCGATTCTCATCGAGGCGTGGCATTCCTCACACCATCTATTCTGACTGTGGCACCAACTTCGTTGGTGCACACAAATTCATACGTCAGATGTTTAGGAAGGCTTCGCAAGAGCATCATCTCATCGCTTCTTCTCTCGCAAATCAACAGATTGCGTGGAAGTTTAACCCGCCTGCGGCACCACATATAGGTGGAAAATGGGAAGCAGCTGTAAAGTCCGTTAAATTCCATCTGCGGCGAACGGTGGGTGATACAGCACTCACGTTCGAAGAGCTCTCAACGCTGCTTGCTCAAATAGAGGCCATACTTAACTCAAGGCCTCTGGAACCGCTCAGCGATGATCCAGATGACTCATCAGCACTCACGCCTGGACATTTCCTCATTGGTGGAGCACTCACAATGGTCCCAGAACCAAATCTCGAAGATTTGGCAACCTCACGGCTCTCAAGGTGGCAATTGTTGCAGCAAAAAATACATCAATTTTGGCGACAGTGGTCTGCACATTATTTACAATGGCAGCAGTCAATTTCAAAGTGGCACCATCCTAACAACATTATCCAAGTTGGCTCGTTGGTCCTGCTCACAGATGAGCGCTTTCCACCGTGCAAGTGGCCACTTGCACGAGTCACCGAGTTGCATCCGGGCGAAGACGGGCTCACCAGGGTGGTGACCCTCAAAACTGCTACCACCACGCTCACCAGGCCAATCTCAAAACTTGCTGTTCTGCCAATCTCATCCAACACCCAGCAATGAATAATTAATCATCAACCCCGTTGCTGATGGCGGGCGGAATGTTGGAAAATCAGCTGGCGCACGGCGATCGATAATCGTCGTGCGCCTACCTGTTGCGCTGCTTTACTACGCGGTGTTCGGTTGAGTCGAAGATAGCCGAAGCATGGGCTTCGCGAAGCCGAGGATGTGCCTCGTTGGCACGCCGCGTCGAGCGAGAGGATGTCTCTCTCGCTTGACTTCGGTTTCGCTCACCGGCTATCTCGCTCAACTGACTCCAGCGCCCAACGAAACTTTCATACTCGCAGCCATCTTGAGAATTCGGCACTTTTGCGACACACATCCCTTCGGACAGCACGCGCATCTTTGGACCTCTCGGACCTTTTCACCAACCTTCTACATCGGCATCACTCAACAACACTCATCAGGACTCATTGCTCAAGGTAAGAGTGCTCTGGCACAATTATGCGTAATTCAATACCAGTGCGGAGAAAATATGGTACATCAGCACTTGGCCTCACTCGTGGCGTGCGCTGCAGCACATGCTGCACCACGTTTTGCATCAATTCTTTTGCCAGATAATTAATACAATTATGCTGGTGTTTATATTCACTGTGCTTTCCTCCCGGAAATCTGCTGGGAAAGCACAGTGACTATACCTTGCTCATTTCGTGCATCCTCATTCTATCTTGTATTGTGCTACGCAGTGCTGACTGCGTAGCTGGTTTCACACACAGGCTTAGCACTCAAGCAAGGTTATTGCAAAAGCTCTCATTAATTCACTGCAACCACTTTGCAATACACTGCTGAGTGGTTGCAGTGAATTACACACAAACATTTTCGCACTCAATGGTATCAGCGTGTCGTGCTGCGTAGCTCTCGCCACGTTGCGCGCACCGCTGTCTCAAGTTCATATTCAGCATACAATTAATAATTGTGTGCTGCTCACATTACAATGCCAAACTCAATTACTAAATCATTCAGGTTTTGCACTCACCAGGCTGAGCGTGTCGTGCGGCGTAGCTATCACTACGTTGCATGCACCGCTTGCTCATGTATTCACTCAGCGCAAAATTAATATAATTGTGTGCTGCTCATAGTCTGTCAATTTACTGCTCAACCTGTTAATCTTTTTTATTGATTTGGATTTGTTTGCAAAATTTACATTTTGGATAATTGTTTAAATTAAAGTCCCTTTTGGTCTGAATTCTTTATATGTTATTCGACTGGTGTTGTTTTTAGAATTGTATTTCAATATTTTGTATACCTAATAATGGAAGATGGAATAAACCACTTTCTCAACATAACATCTATGTGTCTGGTTTTATTTTCCTCTTGCTTTAAGTGAGTACTCATCCCATTTCAATAATTTCACAGATCAGTCAAACCGGACGGATTCTCAACAGTATAAGTAAGGTTTATTCAATAAGTTTCATAGAATTTTGTGTTGTGAGGCTTTTTGGCGCCTTCAACCGTACAATTTATCAGTGGTGTTTGATTGCTCTGATGGTTCCACGCTCTTCTTTACCCGCGAGGTTATCAGATTCTCGACTTCTGCGCTGAGCGGTGGATATCTCAACTAGGCAGTATCGAGCTCAGCCGGCTTGATCTTTTTCCCGCCTGGCTGCTGACGTGCTGTCTGCTGGGCTTGCGTCGTTGTTGCTGGCGCGTCGCACAGTAGACGCAGAGCCCGAAATCGTGGCAGTAAATACAAATAACCTCCGATCGGAATGAAAATTGGTATGCAGGGGTTTTTAAGGTCGCTGATTACGAATCTGAAAGCTAAATTATTGTAAACAAAATGGCCGATCCAATATGGCGGACATGGATGTTAAAAAGGTGTCCGATCTTGACAAAAATTGGTATATGCGGGTTTTTAGGGTCGCTTATTACGAATCCGAAAGCCAAATTATTGTAAACAAAATGGCCGATCCAATATGGCGGACATGAATGTTAAAAAGGTGTCCGATCTTGACAAAAACTGCTATATGTGGGTTTTGAGGGTCGCTCATTACGAATCCGAAAGCCAAATTATTGTAAACAAAATGACTGATCCAATATGGCGGACAAGTATGTTAAAAAAAATTAAAAATTTTCAAAAAAACTCCCTCCTGCCGTACCACTCAAAAAAGGATGAAATAATTTACTTATTTAGTATGACGTTTTCGTATACAATGATATATAACTTGCATTAGTTATTTGAATTTCAATTATTATAATTGAATTGAACAAAATTGATATACGCGGGTTGTGAAAGTGACTGATTGCGAATCAGAAAGCCAAACAATTTCGAACAAAATGGCCGATCCAATATGGCGGACATAAATGGTAAAAAGGTGTCAGATCTTGAAGAAAATTGATATACGCGGGTTGTGAAAGTGACTGATTACGAATCAGAAAGCCAAACAATTTTGAACAAAATGGCCGATCCAATATGGCGGACATAGATGGAAAAAGGTGTCAGATCTTGACAAAAATTGGTATACGCGGGTTTTTAGGGTCACTGATCACGAATCCGACAGACAAATTATGGTACACAAAACGTATCCTGTTAAATGGATGAGATATAATATAAAATATAATAATCATAATAAAATAAACGTGAGCCGTGCCTTCTACGGAATTAATATTTTTATTTTCAAAATACATTATTCTCGAAATCGTGTAATCGAATTTAATTTTTAGTCGAATGGTACATCGGATTCGGAGTCGCCGTCGCCGTCGTCGATGTCGGAACCATCTACCGAGCTTGTATCGTCCACAATACCCGATTCGATGTTATTTGTGACGAAACCTTGATGTGCTGCAGCATTGATAGTTGGAGCGAGCAGCATCGCGACAGCTTTCGGCGACAAACTTTTTAGTGGTTTCTTCGGTAGTTGCCGGATGCTAGATATGTACGGGTCTGAAGAAATTAGCAGCCGGTGGAAAACATCTTGCATTGTTTTTATCCTGGAAGTTTTTCGCGAGAAGTTTTCTCGGTATCGTTTAATATCTTTATTTCGAGCTTCCTGAGCGTCTTCGGATAATTCGGCGATTGGTAAAAGCGCATGAGCTATTATCAGTGAACCGTGAATTAATAGCTTGTGTACCGAAGTAGGCATGTGGTACCAAGGGTATAATGCAACGATAGTTCTTGCCGTTTCAATAGTATACTGCTCAAATAGTTCACAATTTATCTTGTGGCCACATGAGATAACTTGTAGGATAACGTAGAAACGGTTAATTACTTTTTCGTTGACCCCGGTTATCAAAGCAGAAACCTTCCAATTCTCAAAAAATCGCCGAGCTGTGTTGTCATCATTGCTGCTGCCGTATCCAGGCTTCGGACGATCAATGCTTAGACCCAATTCGCTTTTGAATTCGCGTTGAATCCTCTTCTTGGTTTCTTCGGTAATTTGTTTTTCTTCGGAACTTCGTGCTTGCCATTTTTTAATGCCGAGTTTGTACGACAAATGTATGCAATACTCGAAGCACCGTATCCACACATGCAGTGTCGACAACCCGAACTTCAAATTCGTTTTAACGACCTCCTTTTGCAACATAACGTCGATGGCATTAAAATCTTTGCTGGTTGCTCCACACAAATAGCACCGTTGAGCAGATTTCGTCGATGACACAGCATTGCAAACTTTACCATCTATCATGGTGAACGCCAACTTGTACGTTATGGAGATATCTTTTCCACTTACTACAGTTTGGAGTGGACTAAGCGACTTTATTTGTGCTTCGACAATTCCAACTTCATTTAGTGTGGACTCTGTATCTTCGTGCAGAAACTGTAGTCTAAGCGGCCTACAAAATCGTGGAGACGAGGGCCTAGGGTTCTTCCAAACCATGATTTCTGCTTTTGTTTGTTGATCAATGCAGATGAGTTGTAATGGCACAACCGAAGTAAAAAACACATGCGCATCTGATTTGCTATCATCAGTAAAAGTCTGCTTATATTCACTTTGCCCAGAGCTTCCATCGCAACCCCATTTGCAAATTAAATCCATATTACGAGCATTACCGTTAGTCAAGGTTTCAACGACTTCTGTTTGGACGAGTAAAATACGTTTAACTGTATGATCTAATAATGCCTGCAATTCGACTTCTGCACTCGTCTCTGTAATGGTAATTGCGTCAGACCGAGGATAACAACGCTTTTTTGCTTCCACCACTTTTTCGTAAGACGGATATAGACGACAGTTATGTGCCAACGATATTTTTCTCATCGTTAGGTAAGCTCCCTTTGACAATTTACATTCGATCAAAGCGGAAAGTACAGCCTCTTCCGATAAAGAGGTTTCACCCGTTACTGCATAAGCTTTTCGATACTTAAAAGCTCTTAAAGGACTCGTCATTGTTACGTCCTTAACAACTTTCGAAGCGTCTAATTGTCCCGAAGCGCGAAGGCTCATTTGAGTAGCGTATGCTAATTCTTCCGGGGTTGAGGATTTACGAATATCTTCGGTCTTCTTTCGTTTTGACCTTTCACTTGCCGATGTAAACTCAAGGGACGGGCGGCGTCTTTTACTACCTGGGTCTTTCTCAACAGTGTCTGTAGGTACGGCAAAATATACCTGCCCGCTAAGCCATTTACTGTTTTTCTTGAAGAAAATGTCCGATGTTCTATTAGCTTCTTGCCACCTGGTTTTTATTTTATTAAACAGCATTGAAAAGGCGGTTCTCGAGTCCTCAGGCACCACAACTTTACGTCCACTTTTCTCGGAAATTTTAGTTTCCACGAAATTCAATAACGTAGCGAAATTATCGTTCAAATTATCCTTTATAATAAGATATAATTCTTTCCTCGTCAAATGTACTCCTTCGTAATGGGACCCTGTAATAAAGACATAAAATTGTATAGAATTTGTGTTGAAGGATCAGATCAAAATTTTAATGAATTTTAATTATTGTAACAAATAAGTAGCCGCAATAATTATTCGTATTTTTTTTTTAAAAGTACATAAAAAACAACAGTTATGAAAAAAAAATTGAATTTAGACTATTATGAAAGAAGTTATGAGCAAAAAAACATAAACAAATATTTTTTGAACGGGTGACCAAAAACATCTCAAAATGTACCAGAAGCCGATTTTTGATGAGTACATGAAAATATGACAAAATCAAGGGAAAAAAAATTGAACTGTCCGATTTGGCGTGGAATGCCCCATATATACCTATATATATAATAAAAATGTATCAAATATAAATAAAATGTGACGATTCAAATTAATTACTTTAGTATATACTTACATATATATGTATTGTTGTATGTCTACAAAAATATATATATAAATGATTTACTGGAATTTGTATTTTGTATATATACATATGTATATATATATATATTATATATGGTATATGTATGGATATAGTCCTATTGCTCAAGTAGCAGCTGTTCAATGGCCCCATGCCATGGCGTATGGCGCCGCGCGCGCGTGCACGGTCGGCAACCGCCTGTTTTACGTTGCCAAAAACCATAACAGACAAAGTTAGGCAGCTCTAGGCAGCTAATTCCTGTTAATTTCGCAAGCTTATATAATAAACTAAAGGCCTAGACATTGGCTGTCGCAGAATATGGCAGAAAGTATAACTTTTCGGATTGTTGAAAATATAAGTTTACAAAATTCTTTCACTTTATTTATGCAGTAGTTTATACTACACTTCAATAATTTACATATTTATTTTAAACTCAAGCAATGTAAAAATATCTTCTACATACCTCCAGAAGTCGTATCCATGTCTCCGGATTGATTTAAAACACTTCACTTTAAAGTTATCGATTTTATAAGTCACGGTAGTTTTCGCTCGTTCAGCGCGCGATGCGAACACTCGTCTCGAAGGCTAACTTCCAACTGACGCAGCGACGAAGGTATACGGTGAAAAAGGTTCCCCTTTTACAATTTAACGCAGCCATTAGTCCTCTACCTGACTGCCTGCTCAAATATCCCGATTGTAAAAATTTTTTTCTGACTTTTCTGCCACGATTTCGGGCTCTGCGTCTACTGTGCGTCGGTCAGCCGGTATGGACGCCGGGTCTGTGTCCGCGTACGCGTCGTTTTATTTAATAATCAAAAAACGTTGTTTTCCGTGTTGTTCCGCGTTCGGGCTCTTCGTTTATTATAGTCGTGGCGTCCCCACGTAATTTCAGTGTGTTTTTATAGTTGTAATAGTGGTCCCAGTTCGCGAATTATCTTCTTCGTGTGTCTAACGATGACAGTTTCCGTCTCAAGATTTTTCAGTGTCTCTTAATTGTTTATCAATTAGTTATCGGCTCTATCCAGGGATCTTCGATGTTGGACGTTTCTGTTGTTCTTCTCTCTTGGTGAATTGGTCTTTCACTTTATCGTTCTCTTCCCTTTTATGTCTATTGAGTAGTGTCCTTCTAATGCGACGCGCTTGACAGTGCTGACAAAAATTGTTTCCCTCCTAATTATTTTTCTAATTATCTAAAAATTCTAAATCTAGTTTCTATTGGTCGGGCTGACTAATGCCCTCCTAATTCTATCTATTAAATATTTTTCCTAACTTCCTTTCAACTTTTGACTCCAAAGCCCTGTTGCTTTTTGATGCGGTAACTGATTTACCGAGAGTCTCAAGTTCACTGTATCAAGTCTCTGTGTTATAATTTTTCTAAATATTGTTTGTTTTTCTCCTTTCTTTTTCTGTGTTATTCCACTTTTTACCTTTTCAAAGTTTCTAATTTGGAGACCTCTAGGTGCCACAAGTCCAGTCTTTCAAACTTATCGATACGCTGCGTTGACAATTCTTCTTATAAACTATTCCGACTTATTTCTAATTATTCTATCTAAACTCTCTTATACTATTTAATTCAATATTTTCTTAATTCTCTTAAACTAAACCCTAATTATTTATTTTAATGCCACCAACTTTCTCTTCTTAATCTGGCTTTTTAGAATATTTCTTGTTCTATTCACCCGGTCCGATACTGTCCGCTATTAATCTTTATATTTGTTCCTCCACTAACTTGCACTGTATTTTTTTTTATCTGTTAATGTTCAAATAAATTTGTAGGGCTGACTCACACCCTTTTCTGTTAGAATTCTTAGATTTAATATGAAATTTCCAGATTTAGCAAAAATTCTACTGCTGTGCACCAGCTAGTTCTGACTTTGTCGACTGTTGAAACGAATAAGAGGCCCCACCTTGGTTTGCAGCTTGCTTTTATACCTTTCTCTTCTTTCCCACTCTCTTATTTTAACTCTTCTTTTCTATTGTCTCATGTAATTTCTTTTGTTTCAGCTAGCCCCGCCATCCTGCCCCTACATCCCCTCACTGCCCGAGCGAGGCCAGCCGGTCGCTGACCCGCTGTTTTTCATCCTGTTTCGCGGTGTCGACTGGATTCTGCTGAGCATTTCATCATTTCTTACTTATCTTCTTACATTTCTAATTTTCTATGAATAAATGATTATTTTTGTAGGAATTTGTGCTTTGTTTTATTTTGTTTCCTTTTATCCTTTTCAGGTATTATCAATAAATGATTTTGTTTCTTTGTATTTTGTGTTTCATTTTATTGTGATTTTATTCTGTTTTTCTCTTATCCTTTTAGGATTGTGACTACGTCACAATACAAAAATGCTAAATGTAGATATGGATGATATCATCTTTAGAAAAAAACTAATGTATCATAGAATTAGCAAAGGTTAAAAAATCCAACGTGTATTCACAAAGATTTTTTAACATAAAAAAAGTAGGGCTAACCATGTTATATTTCGAAGTACGTAATAGTTATCAAAAAACTTCAACGATTACGTTGTGCCAAAAATTTTCATACGCATAACTGCATTTTCGGTAGTAGAGATTATTTGCTCTCTTTTGTTTTCACAGAGATTTAATTTACTCGACAAATCGGAATAATTACCATGACATACAATATAACGTATCACGACGACTACGCCGACGGCAACGATATACACCTTGGGGAATATTTCTTCAAAACGTCGGAAAACAAAAGTAATAAGAGTGTTTGAAAAGTGTATAAAGATTTAGAACAAGTTGTACAACGAGCGGTGAAAGATGACTTTCGAAAAAGTGTACTATGATCCTTCGCATCCAGATGGATACGCTGATGCGCGGCGTTTAATCTGTAGCAAAAATAAAGCAGACTCCGTGTATGACTGACTGACTCAGCAGGATAGTTATACCATTTATAGACCCGTGCACCGCGTCTTTCCACGACTGTATTACAATGTTACAAATATTGACGATGTGTGGGAGGTCGATCTCGTGGTTCTACGTTCTTTGAGAAGCTATAACGACGACGTCTCCTACCTGCTTATGGTAATTGACGTTCTCAATAAATACGCCTGGATCGAATCCTTGCAGGACAAAACTGTGCGCGAGGTTGTCTAAGGCATTTAAACGTATTCTCGAGCGTAACGATGGTCGTACACCTGTTTCACTACAAACCGACCGTGGAAAAGAATTCCTCGGTGGTCCACTCCAAAAATTTCTCAAAGATGAAAACATACAATTTCGCGTTGCTCGTAATCCGAGTGTAAAAGCCTCGATTGTCGAGCGTTTTAATCGTACTCTCAAAGAGTGGATGTGGCATTACTTCACACATTGTAATACTCATCGTTACATCGATATACTATAACAAATGGTTTATGCATACAGTCATGCTATACACTAATTTGACAATTAGTGCCGTAAAGCAACGTGAAAAGAAACGTTTCACAACGTATAAATACAAACCTGGAGATTATGTTCGAATCAGTAGAACTAAAGACACCTTCGAAAAAGGTTACGAGAAAAATTGGATTGAAGAAATTTTCCGTTTTAAAAAAGTTTTACATAGGCAGGGCTTGTATGTGTATGTGTTGTGTGATCTCGCAGGCGAACCTATCGATGGTTTCTTTTACCCCAAAGAATTGACGAGTATTCATGATAAGCGTGTGGATAAGAATAAAGAATTCAAGATTGATCAAGTTTTACGGACAAAGGTCACGGTGAGAAAAAACAAATTTTCGTGAGTTGGGATGGGATATCCGGCAAAGTTTAACTCGGGCATACCAGCGTCAAACGTTCACGTTCTCGAATATACGAAATTTTGTGGATACAGCGAGCAAAGAACCTCTTTCACTCCGTGCTACCTGTTCGAATGCACTAGAAACTGCTATGTGATCTGTGCCGTAAATGTACAGAGTCTATGGTTCGAGACTCGTGCATTCATGAGAACCCTGATGAGAGGGCTTTCACCGGTACCTGGGTGTCGGATGAGGTGCGGAAGGCAATAGATATAGGCTATAAAATTTTTTAAATTTCGATGATTTGGGCGTACAAAACAACAATGTACAATCCTGATACACGCGAGGGTGGACTGTTTGCCGCTTATGTAAATACATTTTTGAAGATTAAACAGGAGGCAGGCGGTTGGCCCAAGTACTGTATCGACGAAGCGTCTCGCGAGGAATATATAAATTATTACGAGCGCGTGGAAGGTATCCGGCTGAACGCTAGCAACATTACGCGTAATCAGGGCTTACACTCAGTTGCTAAGCTTTGCTTAAATTCGTTCTGGGGTAAATACAGTCAGTGGGATAACCTGACGCACGCGGAAATAATTCAAACTCGTGAGAAGCTATTGTTGTATTTGTACGACAATGACAAAGAAATTCAATGCCTGCTACCGGTTAACGATGATTTGTTATATTTGAACTGGGTATCTCGTGACGAGGATATTGTCCCTAGCCCCTTAACTAGTTATTTACGTGAGTACTGGTGATGATGCTTGGGAGCCCTCGATCGGCAATCTCCTCGATGACATGACCAACGATTTGATATCGGTGGCTCCGAACGCATATATCAACTCGTTCGTCTCCGGAGGTCCGAAATTTTATAGTTATACGGCTACGAGTACCGCGGATTCCAAAACCGTGGTGGACACTGTTTGCAAAGTGAAGAGGATAAGTTTGAATTATAAAAACTCACAAACAATTAATTTTAACTCAATAAGTCAACTTATAAAATCAGAAATGCCGTGGTTTAGTAATACATCACTTAATTAAAAATTCAAATCAATTCAAAGAACACCCCTCCACAATGTCATCACCCGTACAATATACAAAACTTGTCGTGTCGTATGCCGTAAACGTCGCCATATTACACACAGATTATCACTACCGTTTGGATTTAAAGATAGCGATGCTGATGATGGCTAGAAACAACTATGTAATATAAACTTTGTAAATATGTAAATAGCGCACGCGCGCGCTTACGCGCCTGCGTGTGTATGCATGTATGGTCGTTTATGTATATAGTTTGTAAATAATTTTGCACAAGTGTTTTTGTACTTGTTACTTTGTATATATATGTGAGTAATGTAAATACAGTGTAACATAGTTACATGCGCTAGCGCGACTTTATATTTCCGATCGGCTAGAAGAGCCGAAATTATATTTGAAGCAGCAAGTACAGCCGACGCTAGGCCAGCGAACTCGGACCTAACGTAAAAACGGGTAACGTCACGCCTCAGGAGTTCGCTCGTTGCCGAAAACAGCAGGTCAGCGACCAGCTGGCCTTTCTCGGCGACGACGGAAAGACAGGGGGGCATGACGACGGTTGCTCGCACAATCGAGCGAATTTGACAAATCTTAAAACTGAAGTCTCGAATGACGTAGGGGGAACTAGGGTGGGGAAATGTCTATAAAAGAGCCTGCACCGGAAGGAAGGCTCTCTTATCGGTAATACCAGTTTAACTAAAGCGAATACTGAGTGCACGAGTAAAAAAAAAACGATTAATCTCAAAATTAAAAAGGCGAAATACGTTAAGAAACCTGGCGGCAACAATTAGTCGATAGTTTGAAAGCGAAATAACACTAGAAGTTAGGAATAATCAGGATAGGATTAAGTAAATAAATATAAGCCAAGAAATTAAGTGCATCGGAATAAGTGAATAGTGTATAAGAGAATAAATTACATCGTGCGGACTTTAAACCGGCAGGGACAACAGGAATTGCCCGTTCCTGTGAGTGTAAACGAGAAAGGGCAAAAAATAAGACAAGAGCGAAAGAGAAAAGCATTGTAAATAGAGTTTATATACTCTATCAAGGAGTAAGTCTGACGCGAGTGGCTGTGTATGTGCACGTTAGAAGCTAAGAGGGTAATACCAACTCGTTTACACGTAAGATATCCGAGCCCGAAATTACCGAGAATTCGGACGCGAAGAAGACGAAATAATATTAACAATAATCGCTGGAATTCCCGAATTTCAATGCACAACCGAATTAATTAGTGTGAATTGAAGACAGGGGAACAATAAAAGACAGGCGGGTGGGATAAAACAACATAAAGAATTGGTTTAAGTTTAGTCAAAAAGAGATTCGTAATAGATTAAGATATGGATGGATTTAGAAGAACAAAATTAAAAGAATAAGAGTATGTGCAATTAGATCTAGGTAAAATTAGGTAAATAGGATTAATTGATACGTATAAGCTAGTCGTGTCTAAGGAGATAGAACTAAATAGTGTGAATTTTGAGAGCGGCAAAACAAGCGGGGATCATCAAGTTGGATGAGTGGAAGAGAGAAGGATAGTGAGTGAGACGAGAATAAAAGAAAAAGAATTGTACACAGAGTTAATACACTCTGTACAAGGAGCGAGTGCGATGCGAGTGACTGGTGGTATGAGAATGTATGTGTAACGAGCGAACAGCAATACTGCTATACGAATAGAATAACAAACCTTCGAGGATACCGAGAATAGGTGCATACAAAATAGAATTATAATCGTAGAAATAATCGCTAAAATTACGAAGTTAAGTGGTCATTATGCATAATTCAAGTGACCGTAATTCAAAAGTGACGTTTCTTTTATAAGACTATTTTCTTGGAATAAAGCCCTACTGTCAACCACTACGAAGTCTCAATTAATTAGTCCTGTGATCGAGCCCGAATCCCCACGAAAAATAAAAATATATGTTAACGATAAAAATTACCGTTACAATAGATGCAGTGAATGTGTTTAAATGCATACGTTTATGTATACAGTTTTGTAAATTATTTTTATTCTTTATGAATATTATTAGAGTTTGTATATATGTATCATATGTGTGTAAAAACGATCAAAATATGCGGATTTATTTATATAATTTTGTAAAATAATAATAAAAACACGTATATACAAACGTGTACAGAACGATTTGGAATTACTATGAATAAATTCGAAGCCTTGTATTTTCTATCTTGATATTATTCGAAAGTTCCCCTACCATGTCACACGCATTTTTATATTCAGCTTGGACAGGTATCAAAGAGACGTCAGACCTCTTTCCAACCATAATGAATTGCCGGTATATTTGTGATCGACTGCTACAAGGATCCTTGGAATCTCACCAAACCGGTGTACTATTACATTACAACGAATCGGGTATGAAAACACGTATTAACAGTTCACCACCATTTCGCCGTAACTGCAGTTTCTTATACGAAAATGTCAAAATAAAACAGCTTTTTATGGAGCTAAAAAATAACGAGCGTTTTCATTTACCTTTGTTATAAATAATAGTTTCAAGTAATCAATTTTTTTAATTAACAAAGATTTTTAAAAACCTATGGAGGGGGCTCGATTATCGATAGTTGGGCATGTTTAATCGGTTGGTGGGGTACACAATGTTATTTACCGTAAAACCTAATCAACTTATCTAACGTAAGTCCCAAATTTGCTGTAGCGATGGTCGGCTACATACCGCCGATTGACAACCGATCCAATTTACCGATCGCCGATACATTTTCTGCTAGACCGGCTGCCAACATTCAATCTTCTTTACCGCCTGTCAGTAACACGATTACCAACCGTAGATGGCACATCGGTAATTAATTTTCTACTGGACCGGCTACCGGCATTCAATCTTTTTTACTGACTGTCGGCAACACGATTATCGACAGTAGATGGCGCATCGGTAATTAATTTTCCGCTGGACCGGCTGCCAATATCCAATCACTTTACCGACTGTCGGTAAGACAAGTGTCGACAGTAGATGTCTCATCGGTAATTAATTTTCTGCTAGACCGGCTGCCAATATTCAATCTACTTTACCGACTGTCGGTCACATGAATACCGACTGTGGATGACGCATCGGTAATTAATTTTCTGTTAGACCGACTGACAACATTCAATCTACTTTACCGACTGTCGGTAACACGATTACCGACTGTGGATGCGCATCGGTAATTGATTTTTTGCTAGACCGGCTGCCAACATTCAATCTTCTTCACTGACTGTCGGTAATACGTTGCCCGACATCAGGTGGCGCATCGGCAATTAAGTACGGGTCGAATCCGACAGATGGCGCTGCGACGCTACAGCAATCAGAATACTAGGATAGGTGGACTGGGGGTGGGGACTGATGGAGACCAATCAGGGATGGAGGTAGGGTGGTGGGGGTTGTGGGGGTTGTGGGGGCCCAATCAGGAACGGGGGTGGGGTAGTGGAGGTAGAGACGCCCCCTGGAACAACCTGGAGGAAGCAGCATGAGGAGGGGATAGTGGTGGGAGAGGCGGGTCTAGTCTGGACACGCCCTGGCGCCAGCCGGCTACGCCCTGTTTTTCTATAAAGAGCTCCTTCTACTCTTGGGGATCGTTCTGGTCTATTGTTCTGTTTCGAAAATTTTTATCTAGTAAAGACTTATAACTAAAGCCGTAAATGCATATTTTATATGTGTATATTATACACTGTAAAAGTGAGACGAGCGTCAGTTAGTTGTTGTACGTTCGATCGTGCGCTTATTCTCAGGGATTTTATAATTTTGTCAAGATATTTTCTGTTAAAAAATGCCGAGAGTATCTAAAGTTTCGACAGATTACCGAAGAGGTACAAGAACTTATTTGTGCAGAACGCAAAAAGGGCCTATTCAAAAGAAACAAAATAAGGATGAAGCTAATACGACGAATGCATCATCGAAAAAAATTAAGTTGATTACTGGTGCGAGCGTGCCAGAAGACGTTAAAAAACATTATAGAATCATCGATTTTTTGCTTGTTTTCTCAACAATATCAAGTTTGGTTAAATGTGCTCAGTGTGATGGTTCAGTTGAGTTCAAAAGTTGTACAAAAGAAGGTCTTGGCTTTAAAATCCTGGTAAAATGTGCCAATTGTGATCCACGCTATATACCGTCGAGTGAGCAAACTGGTCATCGCTACGAAATCAACACTCGATTTGCTTTCGTAATGCGTACATTAGGTTTGGGTTTAGCAGGCTGCAATAAGTTTTGCGGTATAATGGACATTGCAAGTCATTTTTTATCCAAACCGTCTTATTTGGATACTATGGCATCGATTTGCTCCTACGTCAAAACGACTGCTGAAAAATTTCTCCTTTCCGCCGCAGACGAAAAAAAAACAGGAACCAAGTGCAAATGCGGAGTCTGATACTTTGATCGTTTCTGGCGATGGCACGTGGCAGAAGCAAAGCTTCACGTCCTTGTTTGGCGTCACTTCATTGATTGGTTATTGGACTGGAAAAGTTATTCATATTTTCGTAAGTAGTTTGCATTGTCAGCTTTGCAAATTATGGGGAAAAAAGTTGAATACTGCTGAATTTGAAGAGTAGCACGAAGAACACGTTGATAATGCTGAATGTCAAGCCAATCATACCGGCCCATCAGGTAACATGGAAGTGTGCGCAGTGATCGAAATATTCCGCCGCTCAGAGGAAAAGCATGGAGCAAAGATCAGCAACTATGTCGGAGACGACGACAGCAAAACTTACGGCAATTTAGTGCGAGCGAAACCTTATGGTGAAAATTTCACTATAAATAAAAAAGAATGTGTAGGTCACATGAATAAGAGAATGAGAAGACGTCATCTTGGCAACGTACTACCGCCAGCATTCGACAGACGATAACCCTCAACATGATAAGTGCCCGAGCGGCGAGAACTCGTTTTGTCCGTATCAAAAAGCTCTGGCCACAACAGGACTGGAAAATTTTGAACATGATTACACTCCACTTCCAGAAGATGTCATACAAGCGATAACCGATTTACGAAGATCTGAGTAAGGACGAACTTCTGGAAAGGTGTCCTGGAGGTTTTACCCAAAATGTCAATGAATGTTTAAACCAACTAATTTGGAGGATTGCACCAAAAAAATTATCTGGCAGCAAACAAATCGTTGAATTTGCATCCTACGTAGCTGTATGCACTTTCAACGAAGGTACTGGTGCTTTTCTCATTCTTTTGTCAGATATGAACGTCAGCGTTGGGCCGAGCGCTCACGAATACGCAAGATCGGAGGACAGCTGTCGCATCAACAGGGCCGAGATATAAGCTCAGCAGCAGAGCAAAGAAGCCAAAATAAGGCAAAGACTTGAGAAAAAAGAGACTGAAGACATCGAAGCTGCTGCAGGGAGTCTACTCTATGGAGCTGGAATCGAAAATTCAGTGTAAGTTGAACATTTTTTTTTTTCACTTTTTTAGTTTTTAAAACTTTAAACGCGTTTTTTTTAAAACCCCTTTTTAAGTCCGTGTGCACTGCTATTTAAAAACTACATTACCGATTCATTTCAAACTTGGTACACACTTTCAACATATAAAATACCTCCCCCCAACGTTAAGTTTTAGATGTTTTTTTTTACATTAAGGGGGTTTTCCACTTACAAAATGGCGGAATTATTCGTAAAAAATAGCAGATTTCACTTTAAATGACCACCAAAAATTTTTAAATGAAAAAAATAATAATCTGAGAATGTTAGGGGGAGAATTTAATGATACTTTGACTAAATTTTAATGGTTTTTTGTTTCAGATAATTTCCAGCTGAGATACAGTGCACACCGCAAATCGTATATTTCCAAAGACGTTCTTGGAAAAGATCCGTCACCGGTTTGTTTGTCGATATTTTCGCATAAAAAAATTACTTAGTGTTGTTGAAATCATACTTAATAATGTACAAAAGGTTTCAATAAATTTGCTCAATCCATATTTCTAAAAAAAATCGCAAAAAAGTGTTTTTTTTTCACGCTAAAACCCTTACCCCTCCCTTAGAGGCTGACTCACTTCTAGTCTACCTTTGTGAGGACGGAGCCCTGCGAGGCTCACGCAGTCTTCGTCTAACTTTGTGCGGACGGAGCCGTGAGAGGCTCAGTCAATCCCCGCCTACCTTTGTGGGGACAGAAGACTGAGAGGCTTACTCATATTCAAATCCCTCCTCAAAGAACCTGACTCCCAATACGTCCAACTACTCAATCACGGTATATTATTGGACTGCTCAGTCAAGTCATCAAAAATAACCACACAATACCAAAAACACACTTCCTATCACGAGCTCAGTCAGCCTCCAATCCTTGTTCAGCGCATTCTGGGTTAAACTCTGTAGAACCGCACAAATCAGGGAAGAAGAATAAGGAACGCTATGTATAAGTTATACGACTTTTAACATTTTACTCTTACGCGGCTAAAGATGTCTTACTTAAAAAAAAAATTATTATAAGAACTCCCGACTGCAAAAAAAAATAATGAACAGAACTTGAAATAGTGTTCATTTGAAAATAAATCTAAAGAGGATGCAATAATTTCCAATGTTATTTTACTACTGTGTTCAAAAAGTAAGGTGAATTAAGTTGATTTAGTATTTCAATTGCAATATTCTTTTACTGCTGTAACTACGGTCAGAGACGTCTCCTGAACAATGTTATCGTTTTTTAAATATCAAGACACATGTTAGCGTCTACACTCTAATTTGAAAGAAAAATTAGATGCGAAATGGACGTTTTCTATCGCAGTAAATCAATTATTCTAATTTGAATAATTAGTTGAATAAAACATTGCAAATTTATTTATCCGCTTTAGATTTATTTTTATAATAAAATTATTATTATTTTTTCATTTTTAATCATTTTTATAATAAAATGACATTGCAAATGTATTTATCCGCTTTAGATTTATTATTATAATAAAATTATTATTATTTTTTCATTTTTAATCATTTTTATAATAAAACTAGCTGTACCCTGCGCGCGGTGCTACGCTACCAACTAAAATAAATTTGAAGGAAAGACATTATACAAATATTCAATTCATTTTGAGTCATTTTATTGATTTTGTTCATTTCGAAAAAATTGTGACATTGCAGCGTTTCGTTTCAATTCGATATTTATTGAAGTGCTGTGGGATACACAATATTTCTTGTTTTTCCATCTGGTGCGTAAACGAAAAAATCAGAAGGTTTTCCGACGCGTGAGCATGCAACATAGAGCTGCCCATGTGAGAAGCATGGATTCTTCAAATTTAATCCACACACTTGCAACGATTGTCCTTGTGCTTTGTTGATAGTTATTGCGAAAGCGAGTCGCACCGGGAACTGCAAACGTTTAAATTCGAATGGCATATCTGTCGGGATCATTGGGATACGTGGCAACAGTACGTCTCCACCTTGAATTTTCCAGTCAAAATTGTTGCCTCGATAACATTGTTCATCATTTTCTTGACTGAGAGTCTGGTTCCGTTGCAAAGTCGTGGTGGATTTATGTTTCGAAGAAGAATGGTGGGTACGCCAATTTTCAATGTAAGAACGTGCGGTGGTATGCCTGGCAAATCAAGCGAATTCAAGAATTCAGTTGGATAGTTGACAACTTCGTCTTGATTCACCACAGTATCGATGGACTTATATGTTGTCGTTTCGCCGGGTATTCCATTCTGAATAGTGAAGTTGATGGTATTGACATCGATGTTTTTGGCCGCTAATATAGCACGCGTACTGAGCCACTGATGATTTTTGTAGTTCTGTGCAATGTTTGGGAAAACTTTTTGCACCAATTCGTCTATGCTTTCTGTGATCTAACAGAAGTTTGCTGGCAAGGTGATACATTGCGTAGATTCATCAATTTGCATTCGCCCATTTCCAATATCCATTAATTGTTTTGCAAAATTTCCAGCCGATGCATCCCGTTGTAGTTGTACACGCATGTTGGTTTTCAAAGTCAATTTCTGTAAAAGACGCCATAAAACTGATTATTTGAGACATGCATTAAGTTCATCAGCGTGTGTTGAACGTGGTATAACCGGCAGTGTTTGTCGAAAATCACCAGACAATAAAATGAGTGCGCCACCGAAGGTCCGTGCGTTTCCTCTCAAATCTCGCAGTGTACGATCAAGCGCTTCGAATGCTTTCTTGTGAGACATTGTACATTCGTCCCATATGATAATTTGACACGTTTGGAGTACTTTGCCCATTCCAGAGTTTTTGCTGATGTTGCATGTTGGTGCCTCAGTGTTTTGTAAATTCAACGGCAGTTTCAATGCTGAATGCGCTGTTCGGCCACCATCCAAAAGAGTTGCCACAATTCCAGATGATGCAATGGCCAGTGCAATATTATTTTGTGATCGTGTGGTTGCCAAAATGAGTGACGGAAGAAAAGTCTTGCCTGTACCACCGGGCGCATCTATGGAAAACAGTCCACCGCTTTGTTCTGTGATTGCACGCATAATTCTGTCATACGCAATGCGTTGTTCTGGAACCAACTGCGAAAGATTTGTCTGAACAAATGTCCCCAGTTCGTCAGAATAAAAGTGTGTTTCTCGTTGCAAATCACGATCGAAAAGGTCGTTCGCTGGTCGGTTCGGAGCAGGCATTCCCAGTTGCACCAGTGCCTTGTTAGCGATTGCCAAACATATGTCTTCAATCAAAATCAATGCCTCATTATACACGTTTGGTGTGAATTGAATGTCCAGATTTTGATTCGCAGCGCGCAAACGATGTAGAATATCTTCACTCATGTAGTCCTTGTATTTTTCCCAAAGATCTTTTGGATTAGATGGGAAGCAGGTTGTCAATATTATGGCAAATAACGTTTGTATTTGCTGTGATCGAGCAGTATTCGATGCATCAGCGAGTGCAGTGTCCCAATGTGCATCATTCTCAAGAAGATTTAGTTCCTGGCAAGCTTGGCGACAAGTGGCGCACAGCTGACCGTTCACTTTTCTTAAATCTTGGAAAGATGTCGGTCCACGTACATTGATTAACAGCAATCGCAGATAGAAGCATTCTGTATTGTTCGGGTGAACAGTGTACAGACGACCCAATGCGTCACTGGAATACAAATTGGGATGTCCTTCAACTACTTTACCTTGTTTGCGACGTTGAAACTTTTTAGCCGATGCATTCCATGTGTAGAATTTCGGTACCTCAGAATAAAGTAGAGTCTTTGCAAAAATATCATCTTGGCACAATGAGTAAAATGCAGTTAAAGTTGTTGCCGGTGGAACCAATGCTCTTGCACGTACATTATCTGCTGTGAAGTACACGCGCTGTCTATTCTCGAGATGCACCGCCAAGTGTACTACTGTTGGATGTCGTTCATGGATTGGAAATGATAAGATGCGCCATACTGCTTCATTGCTGCTAATGTAGCGTCCAAGTTGGTATTGGTTGATTTCATCGAGCGGTGCGGCCACATTCCCTACTCGGAAGACTGCCATGTCGCTTCCTTTGTTGACATATTTGCAAATGTATTTGATCGACTTCATTGAATTGCAATACTCAACATTAATGTGTGCTTTGAAGGTCTTTGAGAGCAACGGTAAATATGGCACAACCCAACGATTATCGACTTCGACATCAACGTTCCGTACTTTCAGAACGATGGATTTGCCACCATCCTCAACTTATCGTCGACGATGCAGTGGGTATCCGTCATTGCCAGTGATGGTATCAGAAACCAAGTTTCTTGGGTATCGTTTCGTGCATTTCCCATCAGACATGCATGGTGAATTGTTGTTGAATGCGCCACATGGACCATGAATCATATTTTTGGTAACGACGTCGAATAAGTCTGGATCAATGTCCTTATCTGGTATTTCTGCTGAGATGATTTGGTCAATTTGATCTGGCGTAATTTTGTTGATTAACCAAACCAAAATATGTGTATGTGGCAATCCTCTTTTCTGCCATTCAATGGAATACATCCAGCAGCGTGTCTCTCCAAAAACGTGATGCTTGATAATAAAAGCCATCAAAGATTTCAATTTTTGTTTAAATACGCGTGCGGTAATGTCATGGCGGTCCGAAGATGATTGTCCAGCTAACAGAAGTTCTTTAATTTCATCCCATGTTGGATTGCATGTAAATGTGATGAACAAATCTGGACGACCATATGCGCGAACGTATGTCATCACATCTTGTGCGTATTCATGCATGTGCCGTGGACTCCCTGTGAATGTAGACGGTAATATGACCATTCTTCCCAATTCGTTTGGATTCACGTTACCATCATTAACGATTGCGTCTCGTAAATGGATCTACTCTTCAGAACGCAACTCGGTTTGATTCAATCGAATATATAGGAGTCGTTCTGTTTCAATCTTCGCGTACATGTCGACGATGTATTGATGGAACAATTGTCGACATTTCAGAATGTGGTTCTCAGCGTCTTGATGAATTATTAATCGATACGAATAATAATTCATGGCACTGACTTTCTTATTCGTTTCCTCGTCTGTTTGTGGATTTCTCATTTTGATGTTGAAATGATATCCATCTTCTCCTCGCCAAAACAGAATCGGATACTGCAATCCGTCGTATGAGCGATGAGTATCGGAGACTCGCTGAACGTCACCACTTCTGCGATGAAGAATTATGTCGCGCGATTCGAATTCTTCGCCAGCTATCACGATCGCCACTTCATCGATTGTTGGTGCATTGAACTGTCTTTCGTGTTGGCCAACGGGTCTTTTGTCTGCTCGAATTACAACTGCGTAGTCATCGGCTGGCATTCGTTGAATGGCGGTTTTAAACAACTGAACTAATTCATTGTGTTAATCGAAAAGGGCTTGTAACGCAGCAACGATTTCTCGTCTAGTGCCCGCATTGTAATGACATCGTTGTTCAATTTGTTCATCACTGTTTGCCATGAAATAAATTTGAAGAAACTTGTGATCTGCGTCCGGCAATGGTAGAAGCGATCCGGCACGATGATAAATTGGCCCTTGGACTCTGAATGTTGGCATGTAATTTTCGCGCACGATGTTCGTTGCACCGAACGATGTCATTTGAAAACATTAATAGTATTTGCGGATGTTTTCCAAGAAATGCTTCGACTCACGTGTAACACCTGATAGCAACGTTGATAGTGGTTCGGGTGGTGGATGTAATTCTGGCAGTTTAACTTTTCCATTGGCGCAGCACATTCCTGGCGTTTCGTTTTTAAATTTGAGGGCGCTACAATACATGCAAATTTTATCCATTTTTCCAATGACGACACTTGGGTGAAGACTGTAATCATTATTACTGTCACAATGGAATGCACCAAGATTTAAATCAGCGTACAGTGTTCGTCTTGATCGAGCGGTGCTTATTCGAACATTTTGCAGCCTTCTTTCCCGTTGTTCAGTTGTCTCAGACGAACAGGCCTGAGTAGTACGTATTCGATCAGTTTCTAACCTCACTTCTCGTTGTTCAGATGATTCAGACGAATGGGTCTCAGCGGCATGTACTCGAAGATTTTCCAGCCTTAATGCTCGTTGCTCGTCTGATTCTGAGGCTCGTAATGCTCTTTTCTTCCGTGCTTGAGGTGTAGATCGGCCAATTGCTTGTCGCTTCGGAGGCATAATTATACGGGAATGTCGTGAAAAATGCGTTTGAATTTATTAGATGTCAATCAGCAATCCGAATCTCACAATGTATCCAATCCAATTGAACCGGCTGTTCACACACGGATGGAAATGTTAATATTGACGGTGATCACCAATTCGCTGAGGGAAATTTGAAGTGAAAAAAATCAGCATTCTAGAATTGTTGAAATCGATTTTAATTCCACTCACGATGATATCCGAAAAAAAACTGCACAGCAAATGCGTTCGGAACGTCAATCAGTAGTCAGATCCTTCACATACACATTCGATGATATTCGTGAATTCACTGTAGAGAATAAATAAAATCAGCTCACGGAAACTACGAAAATTCAATTCGATTGAAATATTTATCTAAATTATGAATTTAAGTCACAATGAAATGCACAAAACTATTCGAAAAACGCTCTCAAATATAAAAATACGCACAATATTGTCTGTTCAATGTGAGTTGGACATGAATTTCACAATTTACATAGTTGTGGGTGACATAAATTTTTATGTCACCCACAACTCGAAACGTCATCATTCGTTCGCTGTTTTCGTTTCAATTCAAATCAGCATGAACTGTCACGGCAATATATGAAATTCATTGGAATGACAGTGGCGCCATCTGTCGAAAATTTGTCGTACCAACTCAGAAACCTTCGTGGGCTCATGCACAACAACTTTGCTAAAGATCATCACATGATCAAATGCATAGTTTACGATTCTATAAAGGACATACAGACAAACATTCATTTATATATATATAGATGACATTGCAAATTTATTAATCCGCTTTAGATTAATTTTTATATGAGAATTTCTTGAAGTTAAAAATCTGTTTCTCGTAGTTTTTTTGCATTCGGAAGTTTCAAAAAGAAGTTGAAACTTTTACTTTGTTTTTTTTATAGACATACAAAAATCACACCCAAGTTTACTGCCACAATCTGGCAGTCGAGCTTTTTTTCAATTACAATACTTTCATTTTTACATACTCTGCATGTGATTAGAAAGTAAAGGAATGTAGTCTCAATCACGTCGTCCTTTTTGTCTAATTACGACTGCTAAGTGGATATTAATTTTGCGAAACGTAGTAAAATTCCGCAAACACCTTTGTGTAAAAACTTAAGACAAGTACATTTATGTTAGCGGTCTTCGAATCTTACAACAATTTGTTAAATAAACTTAATATTAAATAAATAAATAAGTGAACAAATAAATAAACTGGAACATTCGAAGTGATGTCAGGTACATGATGCTTAGCAATTACACTTATTGTTAGTGTAAAATAATGTATTGTAACGTGGTAGAATATTCGATATATAGTAAGAGTACAATTTGGATTAACTGCAGTAACCGGCCCAGCGCAGCTCAGTAGTCAGAGCAGTTAGTAAGGGTTTTTGTTTATATTTTTTCCCCATGCACCCATTATGACACCTGACCAGTATCATTACTTTATAATTACCTATTTATAGTATTCTATAATTTTGAAAAAAGATTTACTACTGGTACAAATAATGTGTAGTAACTAAGTTACCCATAACGGGTACATGTTGCTTCAAGCCCGGGTTATAAGGGCTATATGCTTACATGGTTTTTTTCCTCTATGTTATTGCACCATTCATAACTGTATGTAAACTGTTCTTAAGCAATAAACAATTGATTACAAAAAAAAAGTAGTCAGCGTAGTCGACCTGCAATCGGAAGATCCTGGGTTCGAAATCCGGGCCAGATATCTCTAATTTTTTTTCGGTTCCGAATGCTTATATATTCAACTTTTTCCGGGTTATCATGTGTATTGACACTATGTATTATAAACCAAAATTCAAATCAAATAACTGAAATGACAATAAAAATAACAATAAAAAACACGACTAAAATAAAACATTGAAATAGAAAATTGTTGACTCTAGGACCTTGGGCGTTCATTAAATGCAATAAACCATTTTTTTTGGTATAATATGTATAATAACATACTAACTTACAATGTACTACAGTCAAATTTATTTGTTGCAAATTTTTATTTTTGATACATGTTTTAAAAAATTTTTTGTTTATATTGTTACTTTAGTTATTAGTTTTGGATTTTTATTTATAATACAGTAGGATCCAGTACGGTTTGGAGGTTACGTGCCCTTCTAATTAATCATTGAAACTCTCGTATCCTTAGGCCTGGAAGGAGGGTTCTAAGGATAACTTGGAATAATCCGGGCCTCAAGCTAGCTCCTGCATGACCCTTATTATCCCGTCTGAATGAACTTCACAGAGAGGGATTCATAAAGTTTTTTTGGTTCTTTTGATTCTTTACATCCCTAGCGGAATAGGTCCATTCAAATTTGTCTCGAGTTTGAATGAATTTCCATTTGTTTTTGCGACGAATAGATTTTGAAATGACTCTTAGTTTATTATCGGATGATGATGAGATGCTTATTCATCAAGTTAAAGGAGGGCAAGACATCTGTGAAACTTCACCTTACGTATTCCCTCGTACTTGAATGAAGATTGACCCTATTGTTAAAATCGATAGAGGTTACTCCTTTTTTAGTTGAATTTGTATTGACTACTCACAAATCGACGCAAATTCGATACAAACTCGATATAAAATCGATGCACAATCGACGAAAACTCGACGCAATGATGACGCATATAGTCGACAAACAATCGACGGAAAATACAACTGTCCGATTCAGTCGAATCTATATCAACAAGTCATTAGGTTGATTAAAAATTGACGGGAAATATTTCTACCTGTTTGAGTCGAATTTGTATCGACTAGTCGTAAATCGACATAAATCCGACGAAAAAATTTAATTGATGCATGTCGAAATTCTATTGATTCGTTGCAAAGTCGATACACATGTAGAAATAGGATCGGCAGATTTACGAACATTTACACAACTCGACGGTCGACTTCGAGTCGACTTTCTATCAACCAGGTTCGCTAGCGATGATATCTCGATGCGAGAACTCATAGAGAGGGCCCCGCTGTAAGATTACAAACGCAGGGCCTTTGGGATCTCTAAGTTCTCTTCGATTACCTTGCACGGCAGCGGCAGCGTGATCTTTTTATTATAAATAGAGATTGTGTATTCATTTCAACGAAATGTCATTACCAAGCTACATATATTTGACAATACGTGCTATGGATGTCTTCAGTGTATTTCACTACTTTTTGTAAGTATAACTGATCGCGTAAATATACTTGTCTCAAAATGTTACACATTATGTTTTTGTGGAATTAAGTTTTCCTAAATAAATAGTAGAGTGTACGAGGCTCGGAGACATTGCCGGTATATGGTTATTAAATGTTATACGTTATAAAGATTTAACCTGTGTATCAATAATTGCGAACATTTTGATTAACTAAGGATATTATTAATTAACTGAGGATAGTTAACCTTCATAGTTAGCTCCTAAGTTGAAATTATTCTTGGCATATAGATGTCCTATTTTTTGGGAGTTTGTCGTATACATCGATCGGAATACTTTTTACAAGCTCCTTTTTTCAACGATTTGGACCATATTGAGAACTCTTAAAAACTGATATACTTGGGAACGTGTATGTACAACCAATGTATAGAACTTGGATGAAAGCTCATTTCAACATAAAGTTGAACCCACATTTCCTTAAGATTTGGCATAGAAGTCGTCAATATTTTGTGATTTTTACATGATGCAGTTATAAGCAGTGTTTACACAAATTATATTATCTTTTATATGTAGTAGCTTTCGCTAAAATGGCTATTCAGGTGTAGCACATATGCCCACTGAGAAGCGTTGGTATTAGGCGTTAGGCATCCTTTTGAATGTATGACTCATCTCGCTGCAGACGTGAACGTCAAGCGTACAGTTGAGTTGAGTCGTGTCGCCTGTCCCGCGAAGCTTCGCGCTGCAACTATTTTCAAAATCCACTGGCGCGGTAACACGAGCATCCCTGCCGACGTATTTTTTTCGCTAGTGAGGACGTGTTTCGTCAGTGGTTTTAAATTCCTTTTGACTTGCGTACACTGTGCGCCCGCCCCCCTCCCGGTCGTTCGTACGTTCGCTTGCGCACGAAAAAAAAATAATTTGCACGGTAATTGGAAGCCTGGATTTTAGTCGATAAAAGGATGCACACACGCCGCGGCGCATACAGAGGGAAGAAACAAATGAACAAATTCGCGTTTCAGAATAATGCTCGGCAATCCTATCTACCCGCCCCCGAACCTCGTACACTGCGCTCTCTGGAGCCCCGCCAAGCGCCGCCGACGCCGCTCCGGCCTCTGCCTAACTCACCCTCTGCCACGAAACCCCTGGTTCGCGTGCCTTGCCACCCCGTGGCAACCCCCGAACCCTACTTTTTTTCATTCCGTTCTATCAATTGATCAGGTTTTAAATTTCCGCGTCCATCCGAGCCTCGCCTCCGTCCTCTGCACACCACCTTGCCGCGCCACGATGCACCACCGCCTCGTTCGCACCGCCGCTTTACCCCGCCTGACCCTCTCTGTTTAATTAAAACGACACATTAAATTATTTTTTCAATTGAACTCCCTATTGTTAGTAGCAGACTGCTGATTCTCTCCCTCTTTCTCACTCACTCTCTCGATCCCGGAGAACTGCGGGGTACGGCGTAGGGGTTTTTAAAAATGTGATTTTTAAATTTGCGTTGGCAAACAATCCTCGCTTCGAATAGACCTGGCTCCAAATTCAGTTCCTCTGGGCAGTATCGCACACAGCATGCTCGTCTGTCTCTGCTTTCCGAATGTTAGGCTCTTTTCCTCGTCCGCGCACTCTACATCCCAACAGCTCCCAATAAATGACAACATATAAGCTTCGAGCTTGGATTCAATCAGCAATGGTGACGCGTCATGCTCGGGTTGCGGTCCGCGCCAAGTACCCACGTAAATAATCATAAACGTCGGGTGTGTGATTCCCTTTCTACTTGTTTTTTCAACCTCTTTGTAGCAGAATGGAATGTCGAGGACTTGAGATTTAGCGTTCGCAAAAATCTTCTCGTTCAGGTGGAAACGAGCGAGCCACGATGAATGAGCGTAAAAGAACGTGTCTAACCAAATATTGGTCAATTTTTAATGAAACCGAGCAAGGAACGTAAGGGAGAGTCGAGTTGTCCTTTAATTCGGAAAATGCAGACACAATGCGAATGCAGATATGAAATCAAATGAGATTTTAAGAATATCCCTTCGTAAATTGATAGGAATTAATAGCAGTCAAAAGCTCCATGATTTAAGAAGTTTCCCGATGATCCAGTTCAATAACGTGAGTATTGTCGATTCTCTGTACTGTTTAGTAGACGACCATAGAAATTGTGGCAATGAATTTATTAAACAAATTTGTAATAAATGAAGATTGAAATTTCATTTCAAATAGGGCACCCATTGGGTGGAGGGCATTCAATACCACCAATGGACACTGCATTCATGCGATACATAATTTTTTGCATACGGCATATGCGACTAGCTCAGTCTACCAAATACAAGAAGAAAAATTGTTAGTTGCCACAACCAATTACATGGGGAACATGTCCCATGAAGAGTCGCGGTTGTGACTCGAGACAAGTACATTTACTATTATTTATTATATTCGGAATCAACACAAGAGAAAATTTGCC
This sequence comes from Cylloceria caligata, assembly GCA_963942595.1. NCBI lineage: Eukaryota > Metazoa > Arthropoda > Insecta > Hymenoptera > Ichneumonidae > Cylloceria > Cylloceria caligata. The sequence continues at coordinate 33,284,248 of OZ012708.1, forward strand.
GCTTCAACCCAGTCGGTCGAAAGTGTGCCATCTTGAAGAATGACCAATATTACAGTATTAATAAGTATTTGTTAGGGAAAGTTTCGAATGTATTAATAATGCCTTGAATAATGCAGCCTTTAATATTTTCCAAAAAAATTATAGGTTGTGAGTATTGGGATGGAGTGGTTAAAATTCGTCCACCAGATGTCATGGTGACTTTTGTGATTTTCCAATATTACCGATCTCTATACGATGAGCTACAAGACTCGGATACCGGAGTGAACTCCTTATACATAGGATTTATCTTCAGAAAAAAATTCTCCCCGAATTTTTCGCCATTCTTTAAAATATAGTAATGGTTGAAAAAAAAAGACAGAAAACCATATATAAATGCGGTTATGAGTGCAGCGTCTATAGTATTATTATAATATGTAACTGCAGATGTTTTTCTTGATTTTATTCGCTAAATGCTGAATTCGGTTAATTCAACGCGCATTTATTATTTACTATAGCTTACTCAACTTTTAAGCATTCCGAATAAAGTTTGCAAGTGCAAGAGACAAAAAGTAGTCTCTATTATACTCATTTTTATATTTAACATGCGATAAACCTAGATAATGGTTCATTTCACATACAACTTTAATAGGAAAACAATTATCTGTGTTCTCTATAAAAAGGATAGCTTATTAAATGTTATTACTAGTAAATGGCTGCCGCCACTAAGACTCAGGTAAGTACCATACTTTTCCTACAGGAACGCATAGCAAAAGGCATCCCTTGATTCTGACAAGGCTGCTTGAAGGTCCAAGTCATAATCAGCAGATGCATTAAAACCAAACCGCGATTCTATCTCTATGAATTAGGTTGGTACAATTTACGTAGAGCAACACATAGCGAAGTCCATGTTTTTGTCTTAACGATTCTGCTTGATGCTCTAAATCAGGGGTCTCCAAACTACGGCCCGCGAGCCACATTCGGCCCGCGGACAGATTTTGGACTATTTCACTTTTTACCACCGGCAACAATGATAATATGGTTTTGGCCCTCGGAACTTACTGGAGTAATCAGTATGGCCCTAAGGCTGGAAAGTTTGGAGACCCCTGCTCTAAATCATCGTCGGCAGGAGAATCAGCACGAATCCACGCTTTTTACCTCTATGAAACAAGTAAAAATGGAGAAGACAGAAAGCATAGCATAGAAGTAGAGAAATAAGAGAGAATGGCTTAGAAATCGAGTGTTATAAAAAAACTGTACATTAGGCATTCAGAAAGATAGCTTATCGTAAAATAGAAAAACGTAAGCATGCCATTCACACACGACAGAGGTGAAATTGATACATTTTTGTTTCGTTAATTCTAAAGTTGCAGTAAAATTATATTTTCATAAAGTTATCTGGGAGAGTTTATCTTTGTCTGTCTGTCTGTCTGCCTCTCTCTCTCTCTCTCTCTCTCTCTCTCTCTCTCTCTCTCTCTCTCGCGCGCGCGCGTTCTTGAGGAGAATAGGGGGGGATGACGCCAATACACACATGCATACAAATTAAATATATATGCATCTGTAACCTATACTACGAGGGCTATTTAAAAAGTTTCCGGCGTTTTTAAGAAAAACATATATTTCGAAGCAAAACAATATGTATTTCTCGACGTAGTCTCCGTGCAACTCGATACATTTGCTCCAACGTTTCTGCCATCCTTCTAAACCGTCAGAAAAAAAATTATTGTCGAAATCCGAAAAATACGGGTCTACATCGTTTTCCACCTCAGCATTTGACTTAAATTTTTTTCCCACGAGAAATTATTTCAAATTAAGAAACAGGAAAAAGTCGCTGGGTCCTAGACCTGCGAATAGGGTGGGTGCAGAAGCAATTCAAACTTCAATTCGTTCAATTTTGACATTGCGACTATGCAGGTGTGAACCCAAGCGTTATCCTGGTGAAACGGGATTTTTTTCAAATACGTCAAATACGGACGTTTTTTCTTAATTGTGGCCTTCAATTTGTCCACACCGCAATCCACTGCATTGACTGTTGTTAGGTCTCAGGCGTATGGTGGTGTACCCAAGTTTCATCGACGGCTACCATTCGCCGCAAAAATTCGGCTGGATTTTTTTATATAGGCTGAGACACTCGCGCGATATGTCCGTCCGTATGCGCTTTTGGTCGATCGTCAACATGCGCGGCTTCCAGCGCGCGGATAATTTCCTCATATCCAAATCTTGATGGAAAATATTGTGCACCCATTCAGATGATATCCCAGAAGTCTCAGCAATACCCATAACAGTCAATCGACAATCTCCCATCATTGTTTGATGCACTAAATCGATCATTTCGACAGTTATAGCGGTTTTCGGGCGACCGATACATTCCTCGTCTAAAATGCGTTTGTACTCGGCCACCGAGTACAAACGTGTTGGTTGACCGTTGTAAATGAAGGGGAGGCTTCACTTTTCCTAAGTCTTTTTTCCTTTCGAAGGAAGAAATTTTATCACTGCGCAATACTCAATTTTCTCCATTGTTGACAATGTCAGCTGACAACTTTGGAAGAGTGTCATAGACAAAGTAATGATCAGAATGACTTGACATTTTTACGGTTTACATATGTCAAGGACATCGATCGGACGGCGAAAGAAAATTTTTTCTACAGTTAATTTATGTCGATGAGGCCGGAAACTTTTCAAATGGCCCTCGTATATTGGCCCTAGACCTGCTCGGACATAGCCCCGTAGATGATACAGTGAGGGTACGATGCACCGCACAAAGAGGAAACCAAGGATAGGGTATATTAAGTGTTCTATCTCATACTCTCGCTACTAAGCTTTCTATACCTTTCTTTTTGGTGTAGTTTCATTTCGACGTCACATTTTTCCAACGTTGCCCTCGCTAAAGAAGTCTTATTTCAGAAAAGGGAAAGCGCTGATTCAATACTGACAAAAGACATATTGTACCTTAATCATTCAAACCTTTCGTTAACATGTTATTTTAATACACTACAAGCAATCCTTTTTAACTATCAATGTTCCATCGCTAAAGAAGTTTTACTTCAGAAAAGGGAAAGCGCCTATTCAATACTGACAAAAGAGATATTGTACCTTCATCATTCGAACCTTTTGTTGACATGAGATTTTGATTCACTACAAACAATCCTTTTTAACTATCAATATTCCATTGATCATCGAAAACATAAAGTATATCGTCGGACCTTTAAATTCTATGTAGCGAAACATTTTTTAGAGTCATTCTTCAAAGACCGCAATAGAGCTTTGATCGTTCAGTCAACAGACTAACAAATTTTATCGAGAGCAAGAGTATTCATATAATATTAATATTACTGTATGTCACTGCAACTAGCAGGTAACTTAGCGGACAGCTTGTTCAGCGAACCAACCAAGTTTATGCAAGTTCACCCCACAAACTGCTTTCTAGTTTCTGGATATAAAATGATATCAAATGGTATCTTCTGTTTTCTATCTATCAAAGTTACATTGTGGTTCTCCAAAATAAATCAAAATCAAATCAGCCGTGACTCGCATCGTTTTCGAGCTTAACCAAAATTTTCGGGATTAGCGTGTCGCAGTCGGAATTCTAGGAGACGGATGCTACTCCGACGGTGGAGTGCCTGATGATATTAGTCGACAGGACCTTTACTATTCAGCTTGGGATTCTGAATTTAAAAAACTGAAGAATAGAACCAAAACTTTTGAATTAAGGTAAAGACCCTGGTTCGAAAACGGAGCGTCAGACAATGTATCGTGAAAGGAAACCTCTTTTGTTGAGTGTAATATTCTGAATAAAGAACGACTTATATATTTCGTAACTGGCACTGTTAACGAGTTTAATCTATTTGATATATTTATACCGACATTGATAATTAAAAGGAATGGCTTGTAACTTGCATACTACTAATGAAAAGGAAATAATAAAAAAGTACTTGACAAGTTTCTTTTTTTTCATTCAGCTTATAATGAAGATCTGTGTTTCCAACTTCAGATATATACTTTTTTTGTATATAGACAGTCCGTTATAAGACGAACTCAGGAGTTAGTTCACATTTTTTTTATTAAAATTTTTTTTAAATGTTCCACTATTTCTAAATGGAATATGTTCTTATGGTTTTTATTTCCAACATAACACACATTGCACGAAATTCAAAAAAATCACAAAAAAATAACATTCCATTAGACAAATATGTGTACTTGGCAATGCATGCTCTGCGTATAATTTATTAAGTTCATGTTTTTTTTAGAACAACAAGTACACCTATATATACTTTCGTAAATATACTTATCTTCAATTTGTGTACACTAGTACAATAAATAGGGAGCCCGTTACTCTGGTCCATAATACACTAAATTACAAGAGTTATTTTTTTTAAAATTAGTTTCAGTATCACGTATTGAATGTAAATGAACAAAATCCTTACAAATTAAGGCGGTGCAAGTGCCACCATTTTGAGGAAAACCGTATCGGCCTATATCTCCGTTACCGTGCACTTTAAGCCAAAAATAGTAATAACCTTTCTTCTAGATAATTGATTTTCCTATCTTTTTTTTAAATAATTTTTTTTGTATCACTCACCGTTTACGACTTATACGACTGTTAATATTTATTTATTCCCTTTTTGACCGGTATCTCTCCTAATAATTGTTTAAACAGTAAAATGCTAATAACTTATCTCTTAAATCCATAAATTGTCCATCATTTTTATTTAAAACTTTTTTGTCTAAAATAAATATTCTCAAAGTTATAACGCGTTAAAGGAAACGTGCTCGAGTCAGCCCGAGATAATCGTCAATAATATGGCGACGAAAAATGAATGGAGGCTTTGAAATGTTTATATGCCACCGAAGAAGGGGACGAAGAAGAAGAGGAGGATATAGTTGAAACTTCACCGCTCACTAAACGCACGAGACTTGATGAAGATTATTGATTTTTTTTTCTATAGTACGGTTTTGAAAATAATTGTTCCATGCCTTTTTGAATAAATTTCCCGTTTTCCTATTCTTTTGTTCATTATGCCATCAGTATATAATTGATAATTTGATAATAATCGTGGGGCAATTCGAGTTTTGAAGTATTATTGAATTGTTAAAAATATTATACAAATATTTAAAAAATGTCAACGGGAAGTCGCTAATTATTGCAGGTAAAAAGGCAAATTATTTATTGTTAATTATGTCAATATCATTAATATTTTTTTACATATGTATTGAATTTTCATAATTGTACTATGCATACCTCGTTTTTATTAACCTTGCACCCAGTAGCGCAACATTAAACGCGTTATAACTTTGAGAATATTAATTTTAGATAAAAAGTTTTAAATAAAAGTTGTGGGAAATTTATGGATTTGAAAGATAAGTCATTAGCATTTTATTGTTTAAACAATTATTAGAAGAGATACAGGTCAAAAAGTGAATAAATAAATTTTAACAGTCGTATAAGTCGTAAATGGTAAGTGATACAAAACAAATTATTCAAAAAAAAGATAGGAAATTCAATTATCTACAAGAAAGATTATTACCATTTTTGGCCTAAAGTGCACGGTAACGGAGATATTGGCCGATACGGTTTTCCTCAAAATGGCGGCACTTGCACCGCCTTACAAATTAGATTTTCTTACAAATTAGAAATCCTTACAAATTAGATTTTGTTCATTTGCATGCAGTACGTGATACTGAACTTAATTTAAAAAAAAATAACTGTTGTAATTTAGTGCGACACAATATTACCTGTTGATAGTACACTATCCAGTCGTGGTGTTATGTTAGGAGATGATACTTACCTGGCTGTATCAACTAGCTGTTTGGTTAATCTGCAACTAAGCAGTTGATTCGAAGAACCAATTACTTGACTCAGGGGGCGGCGGGGTGAAATTTTGAGCGATGAAAATTCCAAAGGTTTAAATTGTCGTTTTTTTTTAAATACTAAAATTTGGTACAAGCTGAAAGTCTTAAATTTTCAAAATCATTATTGTGAATGTTACAAAGCCTTAAAAGTTAGAAAAATATAAATCCTCAAAAAACTGTCCAGACCGGAAAAGTACCAATGACAAATTGATCAACATAACATTATTCTATTGTCAATAATCAAAAAGTTTATCGTTTCAGTATTAGAAAAACAAATTCCCGAAAGATTAAACGTTCCAAGCCGGAGATGAGAAAACAAAAAATGAACGGCTTAAAACATAGAATTTGATGTGATGAATAGTCCAAACACAGGTAGGTGAAAATTCGAAGAAGTCGAAATTCGACGATGTAACGAGAGGGGAGATAAGAGGGTCGTAATAATCGTGGACGTGAAGTATGAGTGTAGGGTGATTATATTGACTGAATCGAATGTAGAGGAGTGATGGTAACGCAGTTAAGGGTTTAATGGTAATGAAAAGGTATAGTGTATTTGTCGTTGGAAAGTCCAAGGCGTGCGTGAAGTGAGCGGTAAATCGTTGACACAACGAGAGAGAGTCCTGGGCTCTCCGTTGCATAAGGGTAACCTGGGCTACCGCTAATGGCGAGGCGCGCAGCGATAAGGCCGGCAGTCGCGCGCCTGGATGTTGCGAGCCGGTCAGTTCTTTGTTGCGGAATTGTTGACGCAGCTTGAAGAAACATACACAGGTATTCTGAAAGGTAAAAATTCCGAAATGTAAACACTCGAAATGGTCGAGTATAGATAGGTAATGATGGCGAAAGTCTGGAACTTAGCAAAAATCATAGTATTTTGAAATGTTGAAATTGCGAGAGATAGAAATTACTACATATTACATTTTGTTTCCCTTGTAAAAAATAATTTTCTTTCGTTAAACGATGCCTAATGTTCTAAAAAAGACTGCAAAGTAGAACCTTGCATATTGCTTTCTCAATATTGTTAATATTTCACAAAGTCACCTGTATGAGGATGTACTACTGTGTTAAAAAAGTAAGGTGAATTTTTAATTTAAACTTCCCGCGTTAACCGAATCGGACAAATGAATTTTTTTTCAAGTTGATAGGACTATTAGTGACATCTGTGACAAATTACATGTCAATATCATCATTAGTTTTTAGTTTACGCTTGGTTTTGCGAACAAAGAAAAGTGCATTTGGCGATTTTTACGATGTCGAATTTTGTTGAGCCAAGAAGTGCTATTAAATTTTGCTTGCGGAATGAAATTTCCGCCGCTGAAACGTATCGAATGTTACAAACGGCCTTCGGTGACGAGACCATGTCACAGAAAAATGTTTACAAGTGGTACAAAGACTTCAAAGAAGGCAGAGAACGTGTTGATGATTTGGAACGCTCTGGACGACCATCGACGTCAATGATGAGCAACACATCAAGAAAATCAAGGAATTGGTGCTCGAAAATCGTCGATTAACAATTCGAGACCTTGCCGACATGCTTGCAATATCAATTGGATCAGTGCAAGCAATTTTACAGGATAATTTGTGCCTCACAAGAGTCAAATCGCGTTTGGTGCTAAAATTCGCGTTTGGTTCTTCGTGAGTTTTTCGCCAAAAACTCCACTCATGTCGCTTCACAACCACCGTATTCGCCTGATTTAGCACCGTGTGACTTCTGGCTGTTCCCAAAGCTCAAGAGACCACTCCGGGGAAATCGTTTTGAGTCGATTGAAGAGATCAAACGTGAATCGCTACGCGCATTGAAGGCTATACCTGAAGACGACTTTTTAGCATGCTTCAAAGATTGGAAAAAACGTTGGCATAAGTGTATTGTAGCTAGGGGGGATTATTTTGAGGCGGACGAAATCGATTTGGAAGAATAAATTTAAAAAATTTATTTTAAAACAAAATTCACCTTACTTTTTGAACACAGTAGTATGTTGCACCATTTTGGTTTCCTCATAGGGGAAGCCAGAATTCCACACGCATTTTAGCTTTATAAACAAGAGTGATATCGAAATAAATAATTCAATCTAGTGTAACGATTTAAACTCCTTTATAGAGTTTGTCAAAATTTCATACCAAACATTCCCTAAAGTATTAGATACGCAACAGAAAATTTTTGTTCATTACGTCAATATTTATGGAAACTGGAGCAGTGACCGATGGAAAAATTTCAATAAACTATGCGACCTGCATACAATTTTTTTTAAGAATGCTGCTATGTCGAAAAGATATTTTCGGAAATTTGAATCCTCCAAATAGTGATATTTTGAGTTTTGCCTTATAGCAGAATTAATGTTCAGAAATCGGAGCTTTCCAAAGTGTGGTATTTGAAGTTTGGCCTTATCGAGGAACTTATATTTGGAACTTTGAACATTCCTGTTGGAAAATCAGCTGGCGCACGGCGATCGATATTCGCCGTGCGTTGACCTGTTGCTGCTGGGTAGCGTGCTGCGCTCGGCTATGCCGGAGATAGCCGAGGCAGTGCCTCGCGAACACGCTGCTTGAGGCAAGAGGCTCGTTGTCTCTCGTTTGACTTCGGCATAGCTCACCGTCGCTCTCTCGCTTGACAGCGTCGCACAACGACGCTTTTGTATAACGCAGCCATGTTGCAAAATATGACACTTCAGTGAAAACCCACTTGGACAGCGCACACATCCTCGGTATACTCGCTCGGACTTTTCACCATCTTACCGGATCTTCTCAACATTTTCGTGCTCACCAGGACTCAAATACACGGTAAGAGTACATCGTTACAATTTCTCTAAATTCAATGACGGTGAGGCGAGTAAATATCATCGGTACATCAACATAAAGTTCTCATTCTATGGCGTGCTCTGCAGCACGGACGGTACCACGTTTTCCTTATCACATTTTGCCTGCTCAATTAATATAATTGCGCGTGTGTCTATTATTCACTGTACTTTTCCCCAAGTAAACTTGCTGGGAAGGTACTGTGAATATATTCTAATCATTTGTGCATCATCAACCTCTCACTTTGTCGTGCTCTGCAGCGCTGGCTGCATCATGCTCTTTCACATCACATTTCAGCACTCAATCAGATCAAGTGCTAGTACTCTCACTCACTCTCTGTATTTTCTCTTATATGAATCTACTGAGAATTTATTGGGAACGAGTGACATATTCTGCACTCTCACACTTCTCATTCCGTGGCGTGCTCTGCAGCGCTGGCTGTACCACGTACACTACACTCAATAGAATACAGCACACAATTAATACAATTGTGTGCTAGCATGCAGACCTGCATGTAAATTCATTTGTATTTATTTTTATATTTATTATGTTGCATGTTTTTCTGATATATTTTGTAGTATTTGAGGTCGATGGTAGAATAAAACCATTTTCTCTACCAACATCTGTCGGTCTGGTTATTTATCCCCTGCAGTGAGTGAAAACTCATTATTATCAATATCTTACAGATTTGTTCCATCAACACCAAGGAAGGAATTCTCAACAATTCCAAACAGTGATTTTCGGATTTAGCATTCTAAATCTTTGCAAATATGACCTGTAATTTAACTACAAATTTTCGATATTTGAACTTTCGAACTTTTGTCCACTTCCAATATTGAAATTCTAGTGCATAGGTCTTTCTGATCTTCAAACTTTGTAAACTTTTGATATTATAATCCTAGCTGGTATGGTAATTAATGCGTCATCCAAATGTACTGTCCGTCCATTGTATGTAAATTAACTTCTTTATAAATACTCCTTGGGAACTAACAAGGTTTTATGTTAGCTTTCATCGGTTACATAGACTTTTACTGATAAAAAATGTCGTAAAACCCCTCACTCCCCTTGCAATCACTAGATTAAGAATGTAAACTTACTTATCAAGAGACGTGGAAGCGTTTCGAGACAAGAACATTTATAATATCTACCTACATTACCGGGAAGCAAGACGCTCAAGACTCTCTTTACAGGAGTTTGTTCCTATCTAACCTCAGTTTGAGTGCTCAATTATTAATATTTTAATGATGTAGAGCGCTTCTGATACATTTAGTGCTGTCAATTACCTATATAAATTAAAACATTCCGATGGGGACCAAATGAATATTGTGGCTGTAGATACATAGACCACCCGAAAACATTTCGCTTTTCCGTAGTCCGTTTTTGCACCCACTGGCTTTTCGCATACTTGATTTTCGCACATTTGGTTAGACGGTTGGAATGGAATGGAATGGAATAGATTTGTTGAGAACGTGACAGAGAAACGGTGATCTGTAATAAGTCGGTTGAAGAGTGACAGAGTGTAGATAAATGGTGCCTGCAAGCAAAGAAAACGTTCTTTGCAGAATATTATTATATATATAAGAGATTGCGGTTATAAGTGCAGTACTTACAGAGTTTCATAATGTAAGTGAAATGAGTTTTCTCTTAGTTTTATATTTGCTTAACCTCTAAATGTTTAAAATACATTGTAACAGGAGGGCAAGGAATTCTCTTCCTTGACGTCGTTTGCTCGAACAAGCCCCTTGAGCGCTTCCGAAAATCTTAGAAAATAAGTTAATATAAGGTCTCGACAAATACAACCGTCAATAGCTTGAGAAAGCGCACGCGCTGAAAATCAATTCTCGGTCGCCAACGCGAGCCGTGAAGAGAAGGGAGGGCCTCGCGTAGAGGGCCTAAACAGCAGAGAAGACTCGATCTAACACTCGCTCGTCGATATCGCTCGGCACCAGTCAGCGTTCGAGGGTCTCAACCGTTTACATTTTGTCAAAGTTCGAATAATTCTGAATTAGCATTGTCAATCATACCATATTATATTGTGAGAAATATTGGCAGTCAATTGTTGGAGGGGACCACGTGTGTGAACCATAAGACTCAAGTAAGAATAAAATTTACTGATTGCATCATTCATCTCTCTAAATTGCACTGTTTCTACCTTCTCCACCCTGGTCGTCCAATAATGCCACCCCAAGGAGGGCCTCAAGATTCTAGATAGATTTATTAGTTAGAATAAACTAATTGGCGCCCAATAAAATTACTTAATGATTAACTAGAGCCCTGACAGATTCTGGCGAAGGCTGCGTCAGGTGAAGGATTTTGCTTTGTATTAACTGGAAAACGAATCCTGTTTCAACATGTTGTTCGAGGATCAGTTAGATGGAGAGAAAGTGAACTGTAATATATTGAGAAAAATAATTAAATACGGTACACAGTTGTTGAATAACGTTGGCATTTATTGCCCACCTGTCATGTGCGGTGGAAAAAAGAATACATATGAAACACATAAAACATAACAAATGATATATATATAAATAAGCGCAAGAAAAGGGAGAAAGATTTTGTAACGCTTTAATAACCCCACACGATTATATTAACTGGCGTGATGAGATGAGCTGAGCTGTTGTCCACCGGCTTCGCAAATGCAGAAGCCAAGTGCATTGCGCGTTGAGCCTTAAATATTGATGCACTGTTGAGCCGATGTCTGGAGCACAGTCAAGGTTTGTCGAGATGAAAATAGTAAATCACAGTAAATCAGATGAGAAAAATTGAGAACGATTTAAGTGCGCATGACTGAGAGAATACAGGCACGGTGTATGAGGTGAGATCTTAGCAGTGCAAGTGAAATTCGCAAGATGTCTGACTTATTCGCAGCAGCCATTGTCTCAACGACCCTGTCGAAGTGCGGGTACTCGCAGCGACCTGTTGCTTGGCACGCTGACCCAGGGAATGTTCTCTTCCGTGAGATGCTGCTGTTATGCAGCCACAGCGAGCAGTTGTCTATGCTAGCCTGCAGTGCGCAGTCCAGCAACGAGCAGTAGAGTGCATTGTCAAACACATGTTGTATAAGTGTTTCTGGTGCTGTTTCACAAATAAATGTTAATTAAACTGTTTATTTATCTTTATCATCTTTATTATGATACTTAACGTAAATATCGATAATGCGTCGTAATTTGACTTACTTATATGAAAAAATAATCATAAACGAGTATGTGTTGGTAACGAAAATGCTGCCTTATATTGTATAACGTTATAAGATGCAGTCCGCTTATGTAAAAAAGAATCAGGTAAATGCATCTTTCTTGCATTGATGCATGGCGACAGCCATCCCTTAACATTACAATGAGCAAAACATTACAATGAGTAGCAGATGGCTTTCACCACTATAAAGAATCTGGGAAGTATGCTTTTCTTACAACTACGCATGATCTTAGCCATCTCCTGATTCAAATACAACAGCTTAGTATGATTTTTGCTCTACGACGCAGAATGAGTTGTGTAAAAAGATCTGGAGATGCTCTTTGCTACGCTGGAGTATTCAAATATACTTTTACTTCTTTATAGATACACATTTTGTTATATACTGTTACAGAAACAAATTGTAGCGAAGCTCAGTTTTACCTACATACGAGGGTGAATCAATAACTTACAATTAGTGACTTTTTGAAGGAAAGTTTTTTTTTCGGAAAATATACGTTTTATTTCTCAACATAGTCTCATTTGAGCTCAATACACTTCGTCCAACGTTTCTCCAATTTCTTATCCCTTCCAAATAATGAGATTTGTCGAGGTCTTCAAAATAGGCGTTTGTTTAAGCCATGATTTCACCGCTGGAGCCAAATCTCTTTCCGCCGACCCAATTCTTTAGGTTTGGAAACAGAACATAGTCACTGGGGGCTAAATCCGGAGAATATGGTGAATGAGAGAGCAATTCCTATTCTAATTCATGGAATTTTCCGTGACGACTACGCACGTGTGTACCCGTGCATTGTCTTAGTGAAAAAGCACGTTCTTTTTGATCAAATGCGGTCGTATTTTCTTCAAATCGACGATGAACCGGTCCAATAAGTTAGCATAATATTCGCCGTAAATTATTTTTCCCTTTCGAAGGTAATCGGTGTGTATTATGACGCGTGCATCCTAAAAAACTGTCGCCATGACCTTGATGGCCGACAAACGCCCCTTGGCTTTCTTCGGCGCCGAATTGCCCGAAGAATCCGACTGTTTCGAATGCTGCTTGGTCTCCGGTGTGTTGTGGTGGATCCATGTTTTGTCCACGGTTTTGAAACGGCGCAAAAACTTGTCCGGATTGCGATTCAGCAACGCTTAACACTTCTCAAAAGTTGTCACACGATTGCATTTGTCGTCAAGTGTGAGCAAACGCGGCACCTCTTTTGCGGATAGCTTTCTCATACCCAAATGATCTTTCAAAATCAAAACCATTGAGCTATGTAATATGTCTATGGCTTCTACAAATTCGCGCACTTCCAACCTCCGATTGGCCGACACCATATCGTAGATTTTTTAAATTGTTTTGGGTGTAGTGACTTCAATTGGGCGTCCAGAATGTCCGGCGTCACTCGTGCTTGTGCGACCACAACGAAATTAAGTAAACCACTTCTTCACTATTGAAATTGATGGCGCAGAGTCTCCATAGTACTTATTATGCCAGGACCGCGTAATCGGATTAATATGGTAATCGGTATGATATTGAAAGTTATTATTTTTGGGATCGTTTGCCGATAAGGAGTAAAATAATGAATGCGTGAGTTTACGGAAAAATAATAGTTTTATATTTATTATAGACAACGGCAACTTTGCGTTGTCAGCTATGAAATATTCCAGAATGTACCATGAAATGGAATATTTCGCGGCACAACAGTACGTATAAAGCTTATCCTATTTTTGAGTGATGATTTTTTTCCTTAAAAAATAGTGCTTGATGAGCACACGAAATTTTGACAAGCTACGATATTGTAAAATCTATCTTTGAATTACAAAGAAATTTGATTCGGACATCGATAGATCTAAAATACATGAAGTGAATCTACTGATGTATAGCATAATTTGGCTACAAATATCCAATTTTAGTTGTTCGACGGCAAAAATGTTAGTAATGTAAAATGTCATAACTGCGACTGTAAATCTAAGTATGCAAAACTCAGCTGTGCTACAATTTAATTCTGAGCAAGTTTTAACTATTGATTAGCGAAAGTAAGAAATGACAGAAAATGCATAAGTGAATGAATTCAGTAAATGATTGAAGGTCTTATTACTTAGAATTTGACGTGTGAAAGAGATAACAGAAATTTCCGAACGCGAATTTACCCGTCACCATTGACCTTTTGATAAAAGCCGAGAATGTTCGCCATTCTGTATAGAATTGTGAAACGCAATTCGTCGTTCTTCCCTTTATAGTATCTGTATTACCACATCATCTTAAGGTGATCTGCTGCTACTCGATCAGTAACAAAAACTGTATCCCGAATTTCTTTGTCACGGTTGGTTTGATGGATAAAATCCGAGCACGGCACCCTCCATCTAAGAATCTCGCAGGGCGACGGTTTTGTCTTTAATCGAGCAGATCATCGTGGCAGAGAAATTTGAATCTCCAAATGAGTTCTATCTCTCTTGCACGAATACATGTTCCACTTGATCTGAAAACGACGTGCGGAATGTCATCTGTTAATCTTTTGGATAAAAAGCGCGAACTGTGTAGTATGTGTACACTAAGGAGTATGTGGACGCGTTTGCTCTATTCCACTTCTATCCGTACTCCCTCGCCCACCATGCGACTACCCCACCACCCCAGTTTTTCGCTGCTACGATACCCACTTTATTTAAACAGTGTCGGTACGTGGAGAGCGTGAAGTGAAGAGCTGTGGTCACCCTGATGGATCGGAAGAGTAGAGATAAGAACGGGACGGGACAAACGCGTACACATACGTGGAAAAATTAGAAATATTCAATCGCTACCGGCCCTGTCTACGCTATATCACTTCTCCATTCCTGTCAGACGCAACGATTTGAACTTCTGTGCTTCCATAACACTCATTAGCGCGTACACACATGCGTTCACGCGCGCTTATAAAAGTGCGTGCAAGCGATGACACACACACTCGCACATACACACATCACCGTGTCACTAGTTTGTACCATCGTCCGCATCCGAGAAGGCAACCTCGTCATAGCCCTCGTCTACGGAACCAATATCATAACCCATGTCAATTCCATGCCCGAGGAGCAAGGAGCACTGTCGCCGTCAAAGGATGGCATCATAATGATTACAGCAACCAAAGCACCGCTGCCATACGCATGTTTGAGCATGGTAAAACACCGTAAGCATCGATAAGCTCAAGCCCGTATATTCAGCACACCAGAAGAAACGCCAGCAGTATACTGATAGAGACTTAGAGTTAAACACGGGAGACCAGCCAATGTAAATGTTCTCACCGTAATCAATTAATAACACCTCGCAGTATCCTACAATATGTGCGTAAACTACTTCGCCGTGGACAGATTTATTGGGACAAGGCACGATATAGGACATGCCTGGATGAGGCTCGCCAAGCACAACGGGCCTTCCTCCACATTTCACTAAGAACACCGGCAAAGGAACTTCTCTAGCGCACGTGCACAGCGTACACTGCCCACTCAACTTATTTTACTATAAAAATGAGAGACACAGTTAGGCCAGGTATTTGTTTTCAATTGTTCCATCTTTCATTGAAACCACGTTTACACATTTAGCGTCGCATGCAGCCTCCCAGGCTGCAAATACGGTAATCTTCGCTCAGAGATTCCTCCAAGGTTAAATTTATTTTTATCATCGTAATATTCATGCACAATTCTATCGTTTTTCTTTACAGTGTCGATAATGAGATTGTTAAATCACGACTTAAGATAGAATAATATAATACAAAATTGTCCACACACATCCGACGTATTCGTCTGTAGTTGTTTGAGGCCGTATCGGTGGGACTTACAATTTCTCCGTAGCTATGCGACGTGCTGCATTAGAATTGGCGGTATACCGTCGCTCTCAAAATACATTCCTTTCCCATGATAGTCAATGTACATGGTGATCCAGTGTTCTCCAGGTCCGTCGTGGTTAGACGTATTAACAACGCGTCCGCCTGGCGACAACTATAGACGAGGAATTTCGTCAGCAGGGTGCACTCTAATGGTTAAAAGCAGTAGATACTGCAGACTCTCGTTGATTTGTCTAGTGTTCATGCTGAACACATAGTCAATGATTAAATGACGACCTATATGCTGTGATAGATGTACATATGCAAACATTGCTTCACAGCATCGTCGATCGTGTGACGACTACATGTTGAAGATTTCTCCTTTTCCTTATTCTTTTCCTCTTCGTCTGCCCACCAAATATCCATGTACGATTCTCCGTTAAACGAGTACTGGCGAAACCAATTTTTTATTTGGAAAGTCTGCTGCGTTGCACAGCGCGAAGATGATGTATCGCTTATCATAGCGTGTCTGAAGAATTTTTGGAAAGATTTTGGCATTAATGTGTACGATGGTGCATCCTTCTCATCTTCCAAGTTACAAATTTCACGACTCATAATATGTAGAAAACGTGTAGCCTTTTAGTGCTCACGTGTATAGATACGTCTTGATTTCCGCGAAATTTCACGCCAGTCAGCCTATTCTTGATTACATCCTGTATCATCCTCGTTCCACTCAAGACCGTGACAGAGAGAAGGGGCAATTTCTGTAGAAGAATTTTCACTCTCAGGCTGAGCATCGTCTGCGTGAGATCAATATACTCAACGCCTTACCCTGGAAAATTAATAAATAAAGTTTATAATACACAGATATGAAGCCTTCGATAGTTAAATAATATATATAATAAATAATGAAATCTCCCATTTCAGGCACTCGCATGAGTATGCTTGTAGAAATGTCATTTGTTCTAGCTACCCAAAAAAATCTGCAACAGTTTACTGACGAGTCTTCTTTTTCTTCTTCCTTTTCTTTTTCTTCTTGTGCTTCTTCTTCTTTTTCTTTAGTACTTTTTTCTTTATCACGCTTTTACTCTTCGCGGAGATACGTTGCGGTTTACGTTTCTTTGGTGAACAAGCAGTTCGCAAAAGTTTGCGCTTTTCATAACAGGACTGCTGCATGAGAGTATCAACTTGCTCAGTGGCCTTACGTTTGAGATTACTGCCAGATTCCCGTACTCTCTCGCGAATAGCATATTTTACAGCTATACTTCTATCGAGGATATCACCGGCTTCCTTTACATCGGCACGCAATGCCTCTTTTCCAACTGCTTTAGCGCCCTTCTTCAGAAGTAGCAATACTCGACGAACAAGGCCCCCGAGAAAGCTACCGATACCGGGTCTTCGTTGATTAGGCCGTCGTACTCGCAACGGCCCAATCCGTGCTGCATGTCACGAATATCATATATAGCGAAGTAATCAATCGTGGAGCCCTTTGAAATGTAGCGTTACCGTCAACGTCCCCTCTTCAAATAGCATAGGATTACCAAACTCGTCTCTTATATGAATCCCGAAAGTTTGTAAGGTTGTGTAAGAGGAATATATTATATATCGAGCTACCGGAAACGATTACATTTCACCGAGCCATACTGAAAGTTGTCAGCGTCAATAGGTACGATTTGTTAGAGGGAAGTTTGTACATCGCCAGTAATATAGGTCTCGCAGATGTCAGTATATACAAATAAGCTGCCTGACATAGCACCGGTGAGAGATGCTGGACTCGACTCCGTCTATGCGTAATGGGGTTCTATCACTACAGACTTACTGGCCTCTTCTTCGAACCCCTATAGCCTTGCGATACCGCGCAATGCGCAAAAATTGTGATACTGTAAATCGTCGCATATGCGCACCACTTAGACCTGACCGACGTGAAGCGATGCAAAGCTCAGATGCCTCGTCATGTGAGGTAGCTTATTTATACTTTCCAATAGAGTGTTAATAGAATGATATAAACCAGATGATATTTGGTCTATATCTACGCATACCTACCGTCCTCAAATTATACGAGGTTTCCTATAGTAGGAACATGTAAAAAAGTCATCGGATAAGCAATTTCCACAAGAGAAACGTTCCACTTTCCATGCAAACATTTTTAAAACGGTAGTTTTGTTATAAATTTCGTTGTCGTAATATCTGGAAAATACTGCATACTACTGATGCTCAGTAGTGCGACAAAGAACAAGTTATCCTTGGGACTCATATCTATCAGTGTCGGTGATTTTGAACGCTCATTCTCTTTTTCTTCTTCTCATGCAACTGAGGCACTTATATTCTAAATCATTCTGCCTCGTGAAAAATACCATCCAGAGAGAGAGAGAGAGAGAGAGAGAGAGAGAGAGAGAGAGAGAGAGAGAGAGAGAGAGAGAGAGAGAGAGAGAGAGAGAGAGAGAGAGAGAGAGAGAGAGAGAGAGAGAGAGAGAGAGAGGAGGGATAAGAAAAACGTCGACTGCGAACATCCATCACCCGGTCGGAGCGATACGTGAGTTCACTCGACGGCTTATCTGGAACAATTTTATCATAACCATCTTTTATGTCGTATGTAAACATTGATTAACTTTGAGATTTATCAACCGATTGACTTGAGTAGACATGTTTTTGAAACGTCAATTCAGTACAATTTTAACTATGTGTTGAGAATTCAACAAGAATGTTGAGAGTCCGTCCTGTGTGACTTGACCGACCTGTGAATATATTGAGAAAGCATGAAAACTCACTCGAAGCAAGAGGAAAATGAAACCAGACACCGAGATGTTATCTTGAGGAAGCGGTTCGCTACCTTCCTCTTTTATTATAGAAATACAAATCTTATACACAATGAGGAGATCTTAAATTTAGAAATTACCATCCAAAATACGTTTAATTTTAACAACACTCCAAATATGAATTTAGAAAGTCAAATACAAATTATAAAATGAGTGACAGATTGAGCAGCGAATTTGTCATAGTTGAGCAGCACACAATTATATTAATTGTGAGCTGAGTTCAACCATGAGAATGCGGTGCGTGCAGCGTAATGATAACTACGCAGCACGACACACTAAGCCCACTGAGTGCAATACACAAAATAAACTAGAACACGGAATTTAGAATGATAAAGGAAGCAGCACACAATTACAGCAATTGTGCACTGAATATAGATTAGAGACAGCGGTGCGCGCAGCGCAGCAACAGCTACGCAGCACGACACGCCGATGCCTTGAGTACGAGACGTTGTGTGTAATTCACTGCAATCACTCAACACTGTATTGCAGAGTGATTGCAGCGAATTAATGAGCATGCACTATAACCAGTATCTGAGTGCAGTGACTTTGTGTGCGACCTGCTACGCAGTCAGTACTGCTTAGCACACCGCAAACAGACACTGAGGCTGTACGGTTGAGCAAAATTACACTCACTGTATTCTCCCAGCAGATTTCCTGGGGGAAAATACAGTGAATGTGCGGCACATGCTTAATTATATTAATTAAGCCGGCAAAATAACATGAGGAGAACGTGGTACAGCATGTGCTGCAACGCACGCCACAGGTGAGACCCAGTGAGGATGCACCGATTTCTCCTCTCCGGCAGTGAATTAATGCATAATTGTGCCAGAGCACTCTTACCTTGAGCAAAGAGTCCTGATGTGCGTGAAGTTGAGCGATTCCGATGGATGATTGTCCGAGAAAAATGTGTGGAAGTCCGATGGATGCGCGTGCTGTCCAGAGGATGTGTGTCGCAAAAGCGCCGAAATATCCAGATGGCTGCGAGTACGAAAGGTTCGTTGGGCGCTGGAGTCAATTGAGCGAGACAGCCGGTGAGCGAAACCGAAGTCAAGCGAGAGAGACACCCTCTCGCTTGACGCGGCGTGCCAGTGAGGCACATCCTCGGCTTCGCGAAGCCCTTGCTTCGGCTGTCTTCGCCTCAACCGAACACCGTGTAGCAAGGCAGCGCAACAGGTAGGCGCACGACGATTATCGATCGCCGTGCGCCAGCTGATTTTCCAACATTCCGCCCGCCATCAGCAACGGGGTTGATGATTAATTATTTCATTGCTGGGTGTTGGATGAGATTGACAGAACAGCAAGTTTTGAGATCGGCCTGGTGAGCGTGGTGGTAGCAGTCTTGAGTGTCACCACCCTGGTGAGCCCGTCTTTGCCTGGATGTAACTCGATGACGCGTGCAAGTGGCCATTTGCACGGTGGAAAGCGCTCATCCGTGAGCAGAACCAACGAGCCAATTCTAATGATGTTGTCAGGATGATGCCATTTTGATATCGACTGCTGCCGTTGTAAATAGTGTGCAGACCATTGTCGCCAAAGTTGTTGAATCTTTTGCTGCAACAATTGCCACCTTGAGAGCCATGAGATTGCCAGATCTTCCAGGTTTGATTCTGGTACCATTGTGAGTGCTCCACCAATGAGAAAATGTCCAGGCGTGAGTGCTGATGAGTCATCTGGATCATCGCTGAGCGGTTCCAGAGGCCTTGAGTTAAGTATAGCCTCGATTTGAGCAAGCAGCGTTGAGAGCTCTTCGAACGTGAGTGCTGTATCACCCACCGTTCGCCGCAGATGGAATTTAACGGACTTTACAGCTGCTTTCCATTTACCACCCATATGTGGTGCCGCAGGCGGGTTAAACTTCCACGCAATCTGTTGATTTGCGAGAGAAGAAGCGATGAGATGATGCTCTTGTGAAGCCTTACTGAACATCTGACATATAAATTTGTGTGCACCAATGAAGTTGGTGCCACAGTCAGAGTAAATGGTGTGAGGAATGCCACGCCTCGATGAGAATCACCTGAACGTTGAGAGGAAGCCGTCAGCTGAGTAGTCACTGACGGCCTCAAGATGCAGAGCTGAAGTGGCGAGGCACACAAAAACACAGATCCAGCCCTTGTGTGTTTTATCGCCTCGACCTTTCCAAGTTTTGAGCGTGAGAGGACCGGCGTAGTCTACTCCTGTGTGAGTAAATGCGCGAGATGGTGTGACTCGTGACAGAGGAAGCTGGCCCATCAATTGTTGTGCACGAACTCCTCTCTGTCGAGCACACACCACGCAATGTAATATATGAGATTTCACAGGAGCTCTACCGCCAATGATCTAATGCGTTAGCCTAACTTGAGCGAGTGTGAGCTGCGTGCCTCCGTGAAGAGTACGCACGTGAGCTTGCCTTATAATGAGAGTCGTGAATCGAGAGTGGCGAGGTAGAATGGCAGGATGCCTTTCTTCATAAGTGAGTGCTGATTCCGCAAGACGACCTCCAACTCTTATTACACCCTCCTCGTCGATAAAAGCTGTTAGTCGACTGAAGGGATGAGCAGATGGAACATGCGAGCCTGACTGCAGCACTTGTATCTCGTGCTTGAAAAACACGGCTTGTATAGCTTTTGTCCAAAATATTTTAGCTGCAGCCATTTCTCTCGCAGTGAGTGGAGCGTTTCCTGCCGATTCTAACCTCCCCCTCATTTTTGCCACCGCCCTGACACAAAATGAGGTGAGACGACATAATTTTGAGAGCGATGAACAGCGATAAATGAGTTCCCAACGATACTCTGGCGTTTGTATTGCGGCGAGGAGAGCTACCCCCGGTCGAGCTTCCATAATGCTCAAATTCTCTACGTCAGTTGTGGCTTTCGGCCAAAATTCATCAGGCGTCACCATCCACGGTGGACCTGACCACCACAACTGATGAGAACATAATTGAGATGTTGATATGCCCCGCGAGGCACAGTCAGCTGGATTGCTTGTGCCTGCCACGTGACGCCATTGAGCATTGGGTGTGAGTTCTTGTATTTGAGCGACTCTATTTCGGACATAGTCCTTCCATCGAGAAGGATGTGCTTTGATCCAGGTGAGAGTTACTGATGAGTCCGTCCACAGGTGAGTAGATGAAATTTTAACCTTGAGTGTGGCTTGAACGTATGCAACCAGCTTAGCTAACAACAAAGCTGCAGTCAGTTCAAGCTTTGGTATGGTGAGCTTCTTGAGTAGTGCCACGCGCGTTTTGAGCAAACAAGTGAAGCCACCTTTCCTGTGGAAGTTGAGTCAACAGTGATATAAATCACTGCGGCCATGGCCAGTTGAGATGCATCAGAGAAGCCGTGCAATTCCACTGTTGAGTTGCTCCATGTGTTAAACCACCGAGGAATTGAGAGTCTGCAGACAAGTGAGATCTTCTCTTATTGCCATCCTTCGTGTTGAGACCTGGGATGGCAGTGGACCATCCCAGTTGAGCTTGTGAAGCCAAAGCTCTTACAAGAGTATTTTGGCTCTTATCACAACTGGTGAGACGAACCGATTGGATCAAAGAGTTGAGCCACCTCGGAGAAAACGAGGCGTGTGAAAATTTCCTGAGCTGAGTTGAACCGTGAAGAGAACTTGAACTTGTCTTCACTAGGAAGCCAAGTCAAACCAAGAATCTTTGTCTCGCAGTCGTCCATTGAGATAGCTGAGCTTGACCTTGATGATGAGATATTGGCAAATACTTTGAGGTCTGACGAGTGCCACTTGGCGAGTGGAAAACCGCCCGCCATGCACAAGTCCTTGAGCTTTTGAGCTGTTTCAATGAGCTGTTGAGTTGAATCCGCCCCACCGAAGATGTCATCCACATACCTGCCAAATTTTATAGCTGGCACAGCAAGCGGAAACCGATGGCCTTCATCTTCGGTCAGCTGCATGAGTGTTCGAACTGCCAAATATGGCGCAGCTTTGGTACCATATGTAACCGTAGTTAGTTGAAAAGGCACAGGATTGAGTTGACCATCTTTCCATAGAATCCGTTGAAGATTCCAATCCTCAGGATGAACTCGGATCTGACGATACATTTTTGTTATGTCAGTGGCGAAGATGTGTCTATGTTGACGGATCCAAATGAGCACGTCCGAAATGTTGAGCAATAAATTCGGTCCGGTGTGCATGATGTCATTGAGAGATTTTCCTGATGAAGTTGAACTCGACCCATTGAATACAACACGTAATTTCGTGGTAGTACTGTCTGGTCTGAGAACACCGTGGTGAGGCCGATAATTGTATTTTACTTCAAGATGACCTTAAAGCCTTCACCATATGACCAAGTTGTTTGTATTTGTCCGTGAATTGTGAGTAGAGCTGACAGTATTCAGCATCCTTTGAGATTTTACGTATAATGTGTTGCAGACACTGAAATGCTCGTGAGTGTGAACTTCCAAGATTCGCAGGCGATGATATGAGGAAGCCGAACGATGTACCGGCCTGTAGAATCACGCTGATGCGTGTCTCGAGAATGATCCTCGCATGCCTGCTCCTCTGGTGTGAGTTGACTTACTGTGTCCTTTGGTGACTCTTCCTGAATCCAAAATTTCGTTAGCACATTTTGTAATTCCTGATCGTCATGTTGCACCGCAGCATGATGAACAGTGAGTGCGTCAGATTGACATGAGTTTGTTGGTCCAATGATGAGCCACCCAAATATCGATAATTGTGCAATAGGTGCAGATGATGTGCCCTTGAGAATATTTGGTTTAATAACCTGTCCATAAATATCTGCTCCAATTATGATATCGATTGGTCGTGGTGTGAGAAAGTCCGGATCCGCCAGCTTCAGCTTCACTATGTGAGACCATGTCGTGCTGGCGACTCAAATGATGGCAAATAAGTAATAATCGTGTTGAGGATGTGAGCCAATACCGAGACTTTCCCCTTGGTGTGTGTGGAGCACATTGTGAGTTGAACCGAACCACGCGTCTGCGTTGAGTGCCTTCCACCGATCCCTGTGATCGAAATTGATGAGTGCTTGCGTGTGGTGTTGAGTTTACGGAAGAGTTCTTTCGTAATGAATGTCAATTCCGATCCAGGATCGATGAGAAATCTTGCCTGATGAGCTGAGACCGATGTGTGTATATCTGCTAATGCAGTTGCCAATAATGTTGAGCAGTTCCATGTGAGCTGTGCCGATGAAAGGACGACCGCGGCAACATCCTAGTGCGTCGACGTCTGAGAATGTGTTGGTTGTGCATTGGAAGTCATTGCAGGGGGCGCTGCTGGATGCAGCATGGTGTGATGCCGCCCTGCACACTCCTTGCACGTCCAGGTAGATCGGCAAGCCGATGCGTTGTGTCGACCGAGGCAGTTATAGCACAACCTCTCCATGGCTTTCCGTGCTATGATCTTACAGTTGAGTGCAAGAGGGAGTCTGCGCCCTCGTGAAGCAGAGCAATGACCGTGTGCAAATGAGCAATCCGGCGCCGCTGCGATTGGACCTTTAGCACCATCTCGGTTGTCAGTCGAGACGGTGATCGGGTCTTCCTCGGAATGACGCTGGCCCCAGGAACCACCAATGTCATTTTCTCGTCCAGAACTCCAGGTGCCACCCCAGAGTCTTTCGGAGTGCCTTCAGACATTGTCAGTCCTGTTGCACACGGAACAAGTAGAGAAAGTTAGACAGTAACGAAGATTCTCCGCAGAGAAGTACTTTACCCCATCTGTTGGTCCGCTGAACGAGGCGATGAGCTGATGAGGATCCTGCGACAGGCTGCGCAGAGCCCTATCCCAAGATGAGCCGAAGAATGTGTAGAGGTGAGAGCGGAAGGTAGAGAACCCTGGTTCTCTCTTTGCTCGAGTCGAGGATCCGGCTCGAAGGACCAAATGTTGAGAATTCAACAAGAATGTTGAGAGTCCGTCCTGTGTGACTTGACCGACCTGTGAATATATTGAGAAAGCATGAAAACTCACTCGAAGCAAGAGGAAAATGAAACCAGACACCGAGATGTTATCTTGAGGAAGCGGTTCGCTACCTTCCTCTTTTATTATAGAAATACAAATCTTATACACAATGAGGAGATCTTAAATTTAGAAATTACCATCCAAAATACGTTTAATTTTAACAACACTCCAAATATGAATTTAGAAAGTCAAATACAAATTATAAAATGAGTGACAGATTGAGCAGCGAATTTGTCATAGTTGAGCAGCACACAATTATATTAATTGTGAGCTGAGTTCAACCATGAGAATGCGGTGCGTGCAGCGTAATGATAACTACGCAGCACGACACACTAAGCCCACTGAGTGCAATACACAAAATAAACTAGAACACGGAATTTAGAATGATAAAGGAAGCAGCACACAATTACAGCAATTGTGCACTGAATATAGATTAGAGACAGCGGTGCGCGCAGCGCAGCAACAGCTACGCAGCACGACACGCCGATGCCTTGAGTACGAGACGTTGTGTGTAATTCACTGCAATCACTCAACACTGTATTGCAGAGTGATTGCAGCGAATTAATGAGCATGTACTATAACCAGTATCTGAGTGCAGTGACTTTGTGTGCGACCTGCTACGCAGTCAGTACTGCTTAGCACACCGCAAACAGACACTGAGACTGTACGGTTGAGCAAAATTACACTCACTGTATTCTCCCAGCAGATTTCCTGGGGGAAAATACAGTGAATGTGCGGCACATGCTTAATTATATTAATTAAGCCGGCAAAATAACATGAGGAGAACGTGGTACAGCATGTGCTGCAACGCACGCCACAGGTGAGACCCAGTGAGGATGCACCGATTTCTCCTCTCCGGCAGTGAATTAATGCATAATTGTGCCAGAGCACTCTTACCTTGAGCAAAGAGTCCTGATGTGCGTGAAGTTGAGCGATTCCGATGGATGATTGTCCGAGAAAAATGTGTGGAAGTCCGATGGATGCGCGTGCTGTCCAGAGGATGTGTGTCGCAAAAGCGCCGAAATATCCAGATGGCTGCGAGTACGAAAGGTTCGTTGGGCGCTGGAGTCAATTGAGCGAGACAGCCGGTGAGCGAAACCGAAGTCAAGCGAGAGAGACACCCTCTCGCTTGACGCGGCGTGCCAGTGAGGCACATCCTCGGCTTCGCGAAGCCCTTGCTTCGGCTGTCTTCGCCTCAACCGAACACCGTGTAGCAAGGCAGCGCAACAGGTAGGCGCACGACGATTATCGATCGCCGTGCGCCAGCTGATTTTCCAACACTATGAAACGCTTCACACCGAAACAACGCGCCGAAATAGTGTCGCTGTACATTGAAAATAGTCGTTCAGTTGTGTTAACTCAACGTGCATATCGTCGAAAATATCGTGGCCAACAAGCATCGTCTGACAACACTATTCGTCATTTGGTGTCGAATTTTGATGAGCACGGGACAGTGGGAGATCGTCCACGTGCCGTTCATCAACGCCCAAGACGTTCCAATAAACTGGTTGAAGCGGTAAGAGAGAGTGTTTCCG
The DNA here is from genome assembly GCA_963942595.1 of Cylloceria caligata. Taxonomy (NCBI): domain Eukaryota; kingdom Metazoa; phylum Arthropoda; class Insecta; order Hymenoptera; family Ichneumonidae; genus Cylloceria; species Cylloceria caligata. The sequence continues at coordinate 33,310,093 of OZ012708.1, forward strand.
AGAACCCACATGTGTCGTAACGTCACCGCGCTCTGCATTTTGACGTCAGTGAAACCACTTTGGGGCGCATTTTGAAGGATGATTTGCATTTGTTTCTGTTTAAAGTGCAATTGACTCAAAGAATATTGCCGACAGACCGTCCACGTCGCTTGGAATACGGCCAAACAGTCGCTCGAATGGTTGACACTGAACCTAATTTTTGGAAGCAAATTTTGATGACCGACGAGGCCCATTACACTCTCTGGCGCCGTTAACAAGCAAAGTTGCCGCATTTGGGTAACGGAGAATCCACACGAGATCCATGAAACACCATTGCCTGACCAAAAAGTGACTGTTTGGGTCGGCGTTTGCGCCAAAACTATCATTGGGCTATTTTTCTTCAGACAAGGCGAAACAGTCGATGGGACTCGATATCGGTGGATGTTGGCTCATTATGACTGCCCACAAATGTGTGAAAAAGGTCTGGACGGTTACTGGTTTCAACAAGACGGTGCGCCATGCCACACTGTAAACAATGCCTTTTCTGCAACGATAATTCCTTGGACGTGTGATGTCAAAAAATGGCGACATTGACTGGCCACCCAGATCTCCAGACTTGACCCCTCCGGACTGCTTTTTGTGGGGTTATTTGAAAAACAAAGTGTACGCCAACAAGCCTCAGACCATTGACGAGCTCAAGGCAAACATTCGTGCCTAAATCATCGCTGTACCGCCCGAGATGCTCGAAAAAGTGATGGAAAACGCAGCAAAAAGGGCACATTTTGCTTTGGCCAATAAAAGCTGCCCCTGATTGATATTGTATTCAAAAACTATTGTAAATAGATTGTAAAGGACCAAAATAAATAAAAATACCTCAGATATGGAAATCGGTTGTTTTTTTAAATTTATATAATGTTTACATACCAACATGAAAGATGGCGCACCCTGTATGTTCACACTACTTCAATGCATTTTCGGTCGAAGCGAGCTTTTCCCAATAATAACGATTCGCTGTACAACGGCACATTTGTATTTATTAAACTTAAGCTGTCTGTTAATCTTAACTGGACTAAGTTTATTTCATGACCCGACTACTCCTTCCAAGATTTAAATCCGGGCTTTCAGTGCAACAAATTTCGATTTAATAAGAGATTGCATTTGGCATTTGATGATACATTCGGTTAATGTTTTGCTTGTTATGGTACGTTTGCGTATTTTCTTTGATTTATTTAATTGATAAATATTATTTTCCCATTCTGCTTTTCATACAGGAAACTTTGCTTTCGTGAAAAAAAAATTACTTGAGATTTCGATGTTAGAGTACTTGAAATCTTCCAAATAATCGAGAAATCATATTTAGAAAAAATGTATGCGCGCGCGTGTATGTGTTTGTTGAACTTACTAAATTGAAATGGCTATTTCTCGCATATGGGTTAGTCGATCTTTCTGAAACTTTGCATTCGAGTTGGGTCGCAACCACCCTCGGTTTTCTACTATATTCACCCAAATCTTAACGGGTGTCTCACTTTATGATTGTTTTTTGGAGATGAAGGTGTGATCTCTTCAACTTTCGTAAGTAATGAACAAACGAGCTAAAATTTTCTACACGAATAAGGCAGGGGACAATGTTGTTCAGTATTGAGTTTCAGGAGACTGGATCAAGGCGTTCAGATTTCTTTAAATTATGCGTTTTTGTAAGTTTTTGAAGAAAAAAAATATATTCGCTACAACTTTCGTAAATTTTCATCGATCAAACCGAAACTGGGCGCACAAATTGACTAGGGCACAAGGATATTTAGTGTTGAATTTGGTGAGATTTATCAAGGGGTTTAAACTGAATGAAATTTGCAATTTTACGCAATATTTAATTTTATTCAAAGTTTTAATACCACTCCCTCTATGAGCAAGCCCGAATCAAGATAAACATAACCCATAGTGGGAAATATGTGAGTCGGTGAGAAAAATGCGGAAGCAATATGCAAATTCTAAGTTTGTGTTCTTTTTTAATGGTTACCAATTAGAGGTTTCATTTTGATATTAAAAAAAAACGAGTATTTTTTAAGAGAAATCAATGAATGTTTATTTCATTGTAAAGAGGAAGGTATGCCATTAACATTTGGAAACGATATCAGCCAAATGGCCGCCATGGCTATGCTTGCAGCACCATATCCTTTTCATGCAATTTTCCATGACCAATTCGCACATTTGCGGCTGTATGTCCTCGATAACTTCACGAATTCCATCTTTAAGGTCTTGAATCGATTGTGGAGCATTGGCATAGACCTTATCTTTCACGTCGCCCCAAAGAAAAAAGTCGAAAGGTGTTAAATCACAAGATCTCGATGGCCAATTGTGATCACCTCTTTGAGAAATAACACGGTCAGGAAACTGTTCTTGCAAAATTGCGATTGTTTCGCTGCTTGTGTGGCACGTAGCGCCGTCTTGCTGAAAATAAACGTCGACCGGCTTGAGTTCTTGTGTTAATTGAACTTCAAAAGTCATAAAACTTAAGTCTTTATGCAAAATATGGTGTAATGTCATTTGTGGAATGTCTAATTCCAAAGATCGACGAGGAATCGACGAACCTGGGTTTTCTTCAACACTACGGGCTACAGCAGCAATATTCTTAGTTGTTCTTGAGCGACGCACACGGTTTCGATTCTTCACATCACTAACTTGTCCCAACAGCTCAAATTTTTCCACCAGTTTCACTATTGCCGGCCGAGAAGGTGCTTCACGACGGCCAAAAAATGCTTTAGTTTTGCGAACGGTGACTGCAAAATTTTCACCATTTTTGTAGTGAATTTTAACAATTACAATGCGTTGTTGAAGCGTGTATCGTACCATTTTTAGTAATGGCGTAGTTTTTACTTGTCAAATGTCCAGAGATGACAGCTTCAAAATTGACAGCTGCTCAAATAGCAGGCTATTCAAAATAAAACCTCTTATTGGAAATCCCTTGTAACGGTAAGTCTGTGCCTCAACGCACCACGTTACCTATGACTGGTCCAAGTTATTTTTCCCTTCCTTTATGTTTTCTCTTTCGAGATGGGCGCCAGGCGCTTTCGCGCCGGAAGGAAAAAATACCGAGTCGGATGACCAGCCTCAACCCAGGCCAGCTACAGCTGTTCGAGGCAGAGTGCGTGGTTCGGACTGTCAAGTCACTAATTAGTCAAAATAAAAGAAAATACGAGTACAATCAAGTAATTAAAGCAAGTCATTAGAATGAAGGAACGCGGACAAATAATAAAATACGATCAATAAATACGTCAAACGATAAACAGGAAGGTAGGCGACTAAATAAATAATAAGAATAAATAAACAAATAAAATAATTGCAGTAAATAATTCAAACAACAACAGCAGGTACGGGACTTACAAACTTCTTTATTTCTTGGCGAACCGATATTAATCTCCAATAAACATCAATTTAGAATTCAAATAAAATGTTCCGTAAAATTAGTCTCTCATGTTCAACAATTTTCCAAATCTAGTCAGGTGTCTAAATTTTAATCCTTAATCCTTAAGTCAACGGCAGCAGTTATCCCACGCTCTCACTCACTCCCATACTGTGCCTATGTCGTGTAGCACGGTCATGCTCGCCTCTAATTTCGAATAAAATTTATCTATACGTTCTCAACGTCTGGTAGTCATGGTTCACCGTCTGCGATACGGCCTATCCCGAGCTAATCCCACATACTTTCCAACAAAACCAAAACAACGGGACGTCGAGAGGTCACGTACGCGAAGCGACCCACGGCTGGCTATTACAATTCCGAATAAAATATGCCGTGTAAAAGTCCGACCACCGGGATTTTCTGCGATACGTATGATACCAAATACCGAATAAATAATCGTCGATAATTAGACAATAATAAAGAATAATAATAGTACTAAAATAATCAATGTGAGAGTAATACTCTCGATCGGTACCTCGTGGCTTGAATAAAATATAATGAAGAAAATATAACAAAGACAATATAACGAATAAACTATAACAAATAAAATATAACCAATAATAAAGAAAGAATAATAAATAAGAAACGAATAAATAATAAACAAATAAAGAAAGAATAATAAATAAGACACAAATAAATAATAAATCAAATTAGGAATCAAAAAGTAAAACCGAGAAACGCCGATTGATTCGAAGGCTTCGCGACGCGGTCCATAACGTGCAAGTCCCTTCAATACGAAATTCCCCACGGGACGACGTACTAACACGCGCACGACCTTCCCAATCCAAACACAAAGACACTCAAGTTAAATTATCCCGATCAAAATCTATAATCTAGTCACAATCCGTGACACGGTCTATTCCTTTCAAATCCCACACCAATTCATTAACAAATTCTAAAGCACTCCGGGATAACGGCTTAACGCGCGCACGGTTCCATTGACAATAGTAACAATTAATTAATACATTCACTTTTCCCCGGCCTCTATCCGTTACACGATCTCGAGGTTACATGCTACCGACGCCGCAGTTCCCGATACAAATTAATACTCTGCACGTAGTGTACGAGAGCCGCAGGTGTGACTAAGCTCGAATAGCATTTCTCACAGAATTACAAAAAAAAGAAAGATAATAATCCAATACGAGGTGTCGTTCCTTGAAATCCGGTACGAAGATGATGATATTAATTCGAATCCCTCCTCGATTAGCTATCGGGTGCGGCTTCTCGTTTGAATCCTCCACTCGACTAAGTGTTTGATCCGGCGATAATTACGTGTACAGAAGAGCGGGACAATGATACTTTTCACGCTACGTCCTCCTTGCTCGACGATAACCGGGAAAAAGCCCCGAGGTCCGTTCGGCCCGCGTGCCCGTGGACTATGACCCCCTCTTAGCGAGCCGAACTCGGTTAATTAGGGGAACCGGTGTCGCACGATGACAGCGTCTAGCGCCTCGGCTGGACGACGCAAATATTAATAGCAGATAATAACAAGGTGTAGTCCAGTCCGGCAGATGAGCCCCGTGAGATAGACTGGTCATTGCTAGTAGACCAGATGACCGAGAATAGATAATAGCCTATCGGTCGGAGATGAACGTCGAGCGGGACGGCTGTAGATCCCGACCACGAGAACTGGAAAATGTCTGTATCCTCTCTCTCTCTTCCTCCCCGTTCCTCGGTCGTACGATCGCGTATAATATATATATATAAAAAAATACAACAAAAAAGAAATAAATAAAGAATAAATAAATTACAAAAATCCCTCTTACAACCCTGAGATATCGTGCTGGTAGTCGTCGAGAGAGGAGGACGTAGCTCGAATATTCTGCCACGTTACACCCTTTATTTCTTTTATTGTTACGTCCCGAGCTGAAGGCCTTGGGTAGCGAAGCGTAACAAATCCCTGCGTGAGGCGCAGTGTTTATATTTACTTTTTATTGTGAGATCTGCAGCACTGTCCGCTCCTAAACAGGCTCGGTCTCTCGAAGCAGGTGGTCATGAAATAAACCACTGAATTGTGAGAATCAAGAATAATACTTAAATTTATTCAGGAAAAACACACACATATTTAAACACACATACACACACACATGCACACACACGCGCACACGCGCGCGCGCTTAGTCACAAGCTCTGGAAGTGATGGTAATAATCCCTTTGGGGTCGCTTATAATTAGATATCGTCATTAGGCTACTCTCTATAATGTCTTTAACTTTAATCTTCATAATTGTCTTTATCACTACGGTATAATAAACTTTAACGATTAACGCGCGGGACTGATATGCGTTGCACCCTACTCTCGGCGTTTTGTATAGTCTAGCGGTATGGATCCCGGAGTCTAAAGCTGTATCCCGGAGGTTTTAACAAGTACTTTGCAAGGGTCCTACGCGGAGCTTCTCTCAAAGCGATTGCTACTCTAATTGTCAAGAGAAGACTGCCGTTCTCCTCGCCTGGACAGGATTCGGAAATCCCATGCAGAAGAAGAGGAGGGCGGCTTAATCTCGACTCAGCATTTCTTCCTGTGCGACGTTCAGTTGACGCCTCTCTGCATTCGCCGAATGCTTCCGTCGGCTGGTTTTTCCCCCTCCAGTGTGAGGAGGTCGGGCCAGATTCGCCGAAACAGCACGCAGCAGTTCCATCCTGGATCCAAGGTTCGTAGTAACAGCGGCAGGGGTGAGGATGGTGATCAAGTCAAGCTTGTCCGTATCCTCCCCTAAGGAGATTAGTTCTCCCCTCGAACTCAGGGGCTATATATCAGGTGAAATTCTCCTCTGGATCCTGGCACAGCTGGATTGGGGGGGGGGGTAGTCTGGGTGGATGCGCTCCTGACCCCAACCATTAGCTCTGTCTGCGTTGAGTCATTCTTCATAGCCGGCTTCCCTCTTTCTTGTAAAAGACTCTTGTCAGCCTTAAATGTTTGGGGCGGGGGGAGAGGGAGCTGGAGTTGGTCACGTGGCGCTTCTACCTTTCCGTCGATCAGGTGCACTCCGCGAACTTATGGCATACGCGGGTGTGCATTAGTTCAGTATAATATATAAATAAATAAATATATATATATATATATGCATTCAGTTCCCTCTGTCAACATTTGAATAATATCCTCTCTTTCCTTTTATATATATATATATATATATATATATATATATATATATATATATATATATGTATGATAATGACTGTGAGACTGAGTTTGAAATTATTTTTAACCTGTCGACTGGTAACAAGTCGATGCATTCACACGTAGCATGTCGAGTTACAGATGTGAAAAGTAAGGTTAAGGATCCTGGTGACAAGTATAAATAATTAAATGCACTCAGTTTGTAACAATAATTGATTCAATATTTATTTCATTACTTAATATTGATTGCATAAAAAATACCTTTTGAATACACAAGAAATGTAATTTGATTTGTTCTGGCCTGGTTGTTGATGTACTGGTGGTGAGTCGGTTCTCAGGCTCCTGAGTTGACTTATTGATTCCGTGTGGTTAATCCTGGTGATGTGGTCTGATTGTAGAGCTCTAGTAAAGCCACACGGCAGGCTGGTGAGTGTTCTGACGCCAATGAACGGTGCGAGGCAGAATGGCGTCTCTGCTGCCAGCGAACGAACCACGCCGTTGATGTTTATGTGAGTGCTGCACTAGTCCTGTTGGTTTGCTGTGATTTGCACTGACACTGATTTGACACGCGGGTGATTTGACCAAGAATGTAATATACTATAATACTGAATGCACACAAAAGTGAGTGGAACGAATAAATATCTCTGTGAGTTTACGCGGGAACGTGTAGCGCGAGCGACTCTAGTGAGAACAATGGCCACATCCGTCGACCACGAGGCAGAGTATCAAGAGGGCGGACGTGCGTCACAGCTTGGTTGAGTTGTGATTCGCCGCCAACGATGGAAAGTGAGCCTTGTGAGTGGTCTTGCCGCTGGGGCCACGCTAGCAGCGTTGGCCGCTTGAGTGAGCTTCGATCGAGGATGTGAGCTGATGGACAATGTGCTTGAGTGCGCGGTCGATAAGTCGACATAGCATACCTGCGAGCTATACCATATGACGCGAGGCGTCAGATGATTGTGAGTGTAGCGTGTGCATGAGTTGAGTGTGTGCTTGGTAGGTGCGAAAACTGAACAATATATATATATGCATTCAAAATAATACAGATGAATATATGTGTATATTCCGATATTCATACAATATATGTGAGTAGTTGTATGTCCGAATTTATACTCGTACCAATTAAAATAACCAAGTATAGATAAGTATTGTCAATTGTATGCGTGAGAAAATATCTATGTATGCCTGGCGTGCGTCCTCTCATGAGTGGGACAGCAGGGGCAGTTTAAAAAGAAGAAATGCATCGTTTGTTTAAACAGCAAATTCAATTCACGAAACCAACATGAATGCCATAAGTACGGACATCTTTCTCGGACTCATTGCGACGGCACTATGCTCGCTCAGCGCGTCAGATTCATTTCAAGTCACTGACGTCAACAAATGCCTGCGACTTGACTACGAGAAAATGATGCCCACGGCGTCAAGAGAAACCTTGTCGAATACGGTAGCTGGCGTGTCCGTGATTAGCATCGGTTCATGGACCTTAGCGCAAACCAGTTCCTGTTCCTAGTCACTCTTGCAAGAGCGTATCTAATTTTGGACTTCGTTTCGTAGCGAAGGTCAATAAAATCATTCGCGAATTTTTCTATAGGTTTCGTCACTCCTTTATGACTACCTATTAGCATTTCGTGATATTTTCTGATTATACCACGCTTCTGTTCTGGAGGGGGTAGTATAATCTTGCCATAGCACATGGTTATAGAGATATCAGCACCTCTGAACAGCCCGTGTATAATCGTAATGAATTCGTTGCTGGGCAGTTCGTTCGTAATATCACCTGATCTGAAAATTCGAACAGTGTCTACGTGTTGATGTTGCAGGACGCTGTTCCAATTTTTCAAGCAGTTATAAACCGCTTTCTTGGAAGTTTATTTTTATATTATATAATATTTTTCTTTTACGACCATGCCGTAAATATTGTATTTACCGTTGGGCGTAATTGCGATTTATCCCGTGACGATGCCCTTGGCATTTATTGCCGAGGTATTTATTAGTCCTGAATTGACCAAAAGTCTTCCAATAGGGCCCGTTATTCTCCATTCGCAGGGATGAAGTGGGCATAATTATCACGTTTATAAGTTAAATTCTCTCGAGTGCCAGTAACAACGAAGGCGTTCTTTGCGACATCGCTGGTACTGCTACTCGGGAGGGCGTTACCTTTGAAAAGTATATGTATTAACTTATGCTCGTCCTACATAGACTCAGCAGGGGAGTCCAAGTCAACAACTACTCATATTTCTTCGGGACAATTAAAACCCTGGCTGATGGTACTGGGCATGATAGCCGCAAGCGGCGTTATCGCTCGGGGTGGCTCTCTGCAGCCGAGGAGCCAGACGTCAGAAGCCTTGGTCCTTGGTTCATCGATCCTCCTTGTTCTTTGCGTATGCAACACAAAGGAGGTAGTAGGGGAGCGGAGTGGTCATAGGAGTAGAGCGTTGACTCGACGCAGGCAGCAAGTGCCACGAGTATTGAGACCCAGCAAGTATTGTGTCAGTCAGAGGAGGGCGAGCGGGAGTCATACTCGCAACATCTCCAACGCCGTCTCTCTTTCACTCATTAGCCTATTTCAACTCACTCCCTGTGACCATTTGCATACGCTTAGAGAGTATACTGATGCGTCGTGCGAGCTCTGCATCGCCTTCTTCGTCGTTATATGCGTCCAAATCGATGAGAAAATCACGTGTTATCTCATCAACTGTATCACCTTCCGACAATCGATCTATTAAATCCCCCTCGCACTCCTCATCTACTTAAAGCGCTTATCCCGCTTGAGATTTTTCCTCCAGCTCCCTAAGGAATCTTGACTTTTGAAAAGAGTCCTGTAGACTGTCAGGTACTGCTGGCCGATCACTGCTAGCCTCCGCCTCGAACGAGCTTTCGTCAGAGTCGTTGGCCTTATCACTGTCACCGTGACGCCGCTCCCGTGATGGAGCGGGTTTTGGGCAATTCAGTTGGCAACGTAGCGTCGGACTCGGGCTCGCCTGCAACAATTCATACAGGAGCCTTTTCTGTTGCTAATTGCCGTTTGGAGGGAAGGAGGGGTATGCAAAGCATACTACGATGGAGTCGATGTATGAGAATCCCTGGCGATTCGGAATTCGTATTTGGGTCCTCGTGCTCGACCGTAAGCACTTCCCCTACCTTACATCTCGTACGCGTGGTGATCGCACTCGTGTCTGTCTGCAAAGTCTTCTTGAGAACTTTCATTCTTAAAGACCCGGTTTGTTTTGTTGCGGGCGCGTGTAGTGGGGCAGTATTTAATCTCAGTCGGCCCACGCCATGTGCTACCAGTCGCACGGGTCCCAAAGCGTTTAGGCATTCTACATCAGAGTCTATTTTGCTGGTACATGAAGATCACCCTGTATCACTGGAGGCGGTACTCTCCCCTGTAATCACCAGATTGCGTGAAAGAGCATTGGCGTTAGAATTCAGACGACCGGGCTTGCACAGAAATTTATAATTATATTTCTTAAATTTAGTCGCCAACGTACCAGCCTCTTACCCGGATCGCTCATCGAACCAATCCACTTAAGAGGCTCGTGGTTCGTGGCCAATTGAATATTTAGTTGCACACAGAAGGTCCGTGAATTTTTGAAAAATAAGCAACGGGTCGATCTTACCCATTCTTCGCTTAGCCAAGCACAGCCCCAAAGGCTACGTCAGCGACATCGGCAGTGCGGATCAATGAACGACTAAAGTGTGGATAGTGCAGAACAGGTTCTCTGCAGAGGAGCTCGCGAAGATATCGGAAGGTCCACCTGAAGGGTGTGTTCGCCTTTGACAAATCAGATAAAGGTTTACCGATCTTCGGAAAATCGCGTATAAAATGTGGATAATAACCAGCGAAGCCTAGAAATTGTCGCAGGTTTTTCTTATTTGTCAGTGTTGGACATTTTTGTACAGACACTAATTTCTTTGGACCGGGTCTCAACCCGTCACGGCCGATTATGTGACCCAAATAACCGACTTCTTTTGTCAAGAATTCGCACTTATCTGGCTCAGGCACGAGGTTCGCGTCTTCCATCCCACTCATGAGGCGACGTACCTTTTTTCGTGTTTTTCCAACGTCCTGGCGAATGTCACGTTATCGTCCACGTATACAAATAATTCTGTACCCTGGAGACCTCGCAGCACATTATACATGAGACGTTAGAAGATTCCTGGCGTGTTCTTAAGGGGTCACATCTACTCAGCGGCCGAAAAAAGGCGTGTTTTGTGATTTTTTTTTTGGAAAATGGTGGCAGGTTTCGAACTTTTTTTTCACAGTAAGGGGAATATCTTTGAGTATGTTTCATAATTTTTTTATTGGAAAAAATTCCTAAATGAAAATGATATAGTGTATCCGTCCGGACCGCTGTTCAAAAAAGGCCTTCCGCGGTGACCACTGTAACTGCCCAACCAATCATCTGAAATAAAAAAACCAAATAAATTTTGTTTTTGTATAGTATTATCTAGTCTTTAATCGAAGGATTTAATAAGATATTTATTTTTGAAAAAATGGTCGCCGATCGAAAGTGATGCTACAAATTTCGGTTAAAAAATCACTCCATTTTTGCTCGATATTAAAAAAAAGCATGCATCGAAAAAAAAAATCCTTCGATTAAAGACTGCCTTTAGATATAACAAAAATGTATGCAAAATTTCAGACAAATCGGTTCACTCGTTTTTGAGATATCGTGGTCACCGATTCTTAAAAAGTCGTTTCGAGAAAAACGCGTTTGTTGGGTACATACATAGGTAAAGTGTAATTTATTACCTCTAAGGGGCCTCGGGGCCCTTGCCCCGTTATACCTGCGTCGTGCGGCTCACGGAACTTAATTGTAAGAACGGCCGTAACTTGCTCAATTTTGAACGGATCGACTTGAAATTTTGAGGGAATATTCTTGAAATGTTATAGTATAAGAATCCGTCGAAAACGAAAAATCGAATTTTTAAAAAATTCTGAGTAGATATGACCCCTTAAGAGTGATAAATCTTAAGCGACAATGTCATGGACCAAATTTCTATGATGGAATATTTTTGGCAGTTCGTAACCCGGTTAGAGTCAGCGCCGCCTGCATCCCTGTGTTATCGATCTCAGAAAGATCTTCAACATTCGAATATTTAATTACTTGTCAGCTCTAATTGCCTCATCTTTCATTAAGAATTAATGAGGCAACCAGACCTGACGATTTTTAAATTCTAAAGAAATCGTGAAAAAATATTGCCACAGCCCGGGTTCGAACCAGGAACTCCAGAATTCTAGCCTGGTACGTTACCAATTACGCCACCGCGGCTCTAGCAACATCAATTCACGATCTCCATTTTTTAATGTCAAGTGTTAAACTTTATTCAGATTAATTAATCTGAATAGAAAAGATGACCCCTTAAGACCTTCTGGCATACGAACATAATCGTAGTGACCATTAGGCGTTGAGTATGCGGTTTTCTTGTGATTCTCTGGGTGCATAGGGATCTGCTGGACGCCGCTTGCTAAATCAAATATTGAGAAGTACTGGGTTTCTTCGAGTTGATCGAGAATATCCGTTATGTTCGGTAAAGAGTGTATGTCGGAGATTGTCTTTTCGTTGAGTTTGCTAAAATCAATCACCATACGCATACGAGGTTGACCTTCATAATCCGTCTTCTTCGGAACTATCCATACAGGAGAATTATACGGAGATTGAGACTCTTCCATAACCTGGTTATCGAGTTTCTTTCGAATATGGGTTTCTACCTTGTCCCGATGGATAATAGGAAACCAATATTGTCTAGTATTGACCGGTGATACGTCTACCGTGAGGATGCGATGAGAATCCCGGTCCGTGCAGAGCAATCTATCTCCTGGCAATTTATGGTGTTTAGGGAATCTTTCAACTAATCGACATATAATATGTTTTTCTTGTATAAATCGTTTCGACCCTCGAGACATAGGGCTCCTAAAATCGCCCCCACTTGATTCGTTGGTGGTGGTGCCCCATCGTCTGAGGAGTCGTTTTCATCCGACGTATAATCCGAGTCCAAGCGACAGTACTCAAAGGGCTGCAGCTGAACCGGCGGAACTGATAGTTCCATGTCTTTATCTCGAGTATTTACAACCAGTACGTGACAAATGCCATTCTTCTGGCTGACAAGAGCGTTTCCCAGAAATACGCCATTTGGCGCATCGATACGTGGTAGATACCCCTCAGACAGATCGCAATTCATAGTAGGCAGAGGTACCTGAGTTCGCGAACGTGCCTTCACAAAGAAAAAGTGAAAGTCCCTCCTACGTACGAAGGAAGGGTTTTGGACGAATGCGGTCACTTAAGATTACGAGTGTTTCATGATGAACGGAATCCTGTGCCTTTTCCTGTCGCATGTAAGGTTTTTCCAACGGTCCATTCCTTTGCGTGAGAAATTCTCTTACAACATGAAATATCGCTGGTTCGTCTCTGAAGTGGATTTCCACTGTGCCGAGAGTAGGAGCCTTCGATGTAGTTGAACCTTTGAATTAGGTACTCGCTTTAAGGTCCACGAGGACCTCCTCATGGAACGCGGATAACTTAATAAGATTGAGGTCGGATCACGTATCACAGTAAAATGTAACGGAGCCATTTCTGAGCTCAGGCGCCGACATTGTCACCACCAAAGATTCAACCTCTCCCTCCTCGACACCACGATAAATCTCGATTCGGCGGTTAACGGGATTTTTATAGACCATTTCGGTGTTTTCAACTCCCTCGCTTCCTGCTGGCTCGCCGCGTTTACCGACGCGAGCTGGTTACGAGTTTAAATGCTCAGACTAATTTTGTGTACGACTATTTCGAGAGGGGATAGATGAAACGCTCCGGGGTGCTCGCGCCGGACGAGGAGCCCATCGGTTCCGTGGGCAACACGCACATCCCGTCCCGCTCACACAGCATCAGCAGTATGAACAACCATCTCCTATTCCCCCTTCGCGTTTCGCTGCTCTGTCCGACGGGCTGCAAGTATAGCCAGTGCCACGTAGACTGCAGTACCGCAACTTACACCCCGTGTGTTTGTCTTCGTTACGAGGACTCGATTCCTGCTCCTTGTAAGATATTTTTTATTTCAATATGCCCGTCGGACGAGGGCCACCCGAAGAAAACGAGCCTGGTAGGGCCACCGTGGCTGAAGGGGGTGGTAAGTACGAAGGCGAAGGAGAGCGAGATTGATCATACTTCGCATCATCCCTAGCAAAAAGTACCGACAGCTAGGTTGATTTTTTTTGCAGGGAATCGTTTACGCCAGAATGCCTGTTCTATAGCGAGCCTCTCTGCTAACTTGAACGCGTCCTCCAGGGTCTTTGGCTCTCGGATGTCTACCGCGTCACTTATCTGAGTGAGTAGCGCTTCTACCAGGGTACAAATTCGATTTAAAAAAAAAAAAAAAACATGTTAAGTTCGGAAGAGTGATAAAAAGTGTTTTATTCAAAGTATGCTCCATCGCTTGTTATACATTTTTCCCATCTTTCAGGTAATTTGTGAATACCTTGCCAGTAAAAATCTTTTCCTTTTGCTGCGAACCATTCATCCAGCCATTTTTTCATATCTTCGTACGAACCAAAACGTTGCTCAGCAAGTGCATCACCCATCGATGCAAACAAGTGGTAATCGGAAGGAGCCAAGTCTGGTGAGTAAGCCGCATGGGGTACAACTTCCCAGCTGAGTGCTTCCAATGTGTCGCGAACTGGTTTTGCCGTATGTGATGGAGCATTGTCATGAAGAAAAATGACTTTGTGTTGTCTCTTTCGGTATTCTAGCCTTTTTCAAGTAGCGAACGGTTAAAATCTGTCAATTGTTGTTCGTAATGTTTAGTATTAACCGTTTTCTCAGGTTTTAAAAGCTTATAATAGACCACGTCCCTCTGTTCACACCAAGCACAGAGCATCGTCTTTGCCAAAGCGATTCGGTCTTGCGGTCGATGTGGATGGTCCGCCTGGGTCAACCCATAGTTTTTTACGCTTGGGATTCTCAAAACAAATCCACTTTGCATCCCCTGTAACGATACGATGCAACAACGACTTGTTTTTGTACTGAGCGAGCAAAATGTCGCCTGTGTTTTTGCGCTTTTCCATGTGCCTGTCGTTCAACTCATGTGGTACCCATCTACCGGTCTTCGGAATCTTTCCCATCTCTCGTAGCCGCTTGGAAACAGCTTATTGACTAATGCCTAATTAATCGGCGAGTTGTTTTTGTGTTTGCGAATCATCTTCCTCCAACAATGCTTGCAATTCTACATCTTCGTATTTTTTGGCGATTTTCCTCGTTCCTTGTCTGCAACATCGAAGTCACCACTTTTGAAACGCCCAAACTATCGTTCACATGTATTTTGCGATGGAGCATATTCAACATAAGCTTCTTGAAGTAATCGGTATGATTCAGCAGCAGCCTTCTTCAAATGAAAACAAAAAATCAATGCTGTCCGCGAATGCTTTTTGTTCGGTATAAATTTCGACGTATTGAACACAACAACATTGCACGGTTGTTGTGTTCAACAACACGTGAACACAACAGCATTGTCACGGCGTTGCATCCAGGCAAACATGGGCTCACCAGGGTGGTGACACTTCGAACTGCTACCACTACGCTCACCAGGCCGATTTCAAAACTAGCTGCTGTCCTGCCTATCTCATCCGACTCAAAACCATAACTAATCATCAACCCCGTTGCTGATGGCGGGCGGAATGTTGGATAATCAGCTTGTAATAAATTAAATTCTTCATTTGTTATAATGACAATTTATTACCTTTTATAATAATATATGACAGGTAAGATTTATTATTGGTACTATCTTATTTGGCTCCAGTATTGGTAATACCAACTTTATTTCTATTTATTTTTTAATTCGTTCATTCAGGGACAAATCATCTTAATTCTTGTTGAAGCAAAGTAATAATATAATCCAGTGTACATATGTACTTGGCTCAATAAGTCATGGGGTTCATGATATACAACTTGAGAGCTGGTTTACATGGCAACGTCAGTGCCCTGTTACTATCAGGGGTACAAATTGAAAATGCGGGTTTGATAACAGATGGCGTTACTAACGCTATACGCATCAGGCAGTACTGTGACTATGTTCATGTCAAAGCTACGTCTTATAGCTTTAATTTTCAGTATGTGTCAATTTGTCGCAGTGTCAAATTCATAGTTTTTTTGAGCTCTCAATATGTCGAGTTTCGTGCCAACAAAACAGCATTTGCGGGAAGTTTTAATTTACTTCTTTAATTTGAAGAAAAGTGCTGCTGAAGCACATCGATTGGTCTCCGAGGCTTATCCGAGTCATGTTCCATCGGTTTCAACGTGCGAGAGATGGTTTGTGCGGTTTAGAAGTGGTGATTTTGACGTTGAGGACAAAGAGCGGCCGGGCCAAGTGAAAAAGTTTGAGAATGCTGAATTGGAGGCAATACTCAATGAAGACTCGTGTCAAACTCAACAAGAGCTCGCAGATTCATTGGGAGTGACACAACAAGCCATTTCCCATCGTATAAAAGCCCTCGGAATGATCCAAAAGCAAGGACATTGGGTGCCGTATGAGCTGAAGCCGAGAGACGTCGAGCGCCGTTTTTTTGCATGCGAACTGCTGCTCGACCGGCAAAAACGGAAGGGTTTTTTGCATCGCATTGTCACTGGTGATGAAAAGTGGATCCATTACGATAACCCGAAGCGCAAAAAATCATATGGTTACCCCGGCCATGCATCATCATCGACGGCCAAACCAAATATTCACGGCGCCAAGCTCATGCTCTGTATTTGGTGGGACCAGCTGGGTGTGGTGTATTATGAGCTATTGAAATCGAACGAAACCATCACAGGAGCACTATACCGAACTCAATTGATGCGTTTGAGCCGCGCACTCAAAGAAAAACGGCCACAATACGAGCAAAGACACGACAAAGTAATTTTGCAACATGACAACGCTCGGCCACATGTTGCAGCGCCGGTCAAAACATACCTACAAACGCTGAAATGGGAAGTCTTACCCCACCCGCCGTATAGCCCAGATATTACTCCTTCCGATTACCACCTTTTCCGATCGATGACACATGGCCTAGCTGACCAGCGCTTCCATTCTTACGAAGAAGCCCAAAAATGGGTCGATGACTGGATAGCAGCCAAGCCGGCCGAATTTTTTCGCGACGGTATCCGTAAATTGCCAGAAAGATGGGAAAAAGTTGTGGCTAGCGATGGACAATACTTTGAATAATTCATTTGTTACCATTTTTTCAGAATAAACGTTCAAAAATAGAAAAAAATCCCGCATTTTCAATTTGTACTCCTGATATAATAAGACGTTTATAGGGGTGGTTTCACGAGAAAGCCTTTTTTGTTCAAAATATGTATATTTAGCAAGGGCATTTATCACTGATATCGTTATTATCCGTTTTACAGCGAATAATCTTTTATCGCATACAAATTTTCATAATAGAAAGCAGCAGGTATCTCTATATACCGTAATTAGTTTAACGGCGCAGGAGTTACATCACAGGTTATTCATCATATCATTTTATATCACATTTCGCCTGGTGGAATACTGTTTGAAAAATCCGTCCGATGGTGTTGTTTGACAGATCTTGAACCTGCGAATATATTGGAAAAATATGAGACTTCACTCACAACAGGGTGGAAATAAAACCAGACTAGTAGATGGAATTTGGAGAAAGTGGTTTATTACTTTCCGCACACATACTGTAATAATACATTTTAAACCAGTTATTTTAAATATGAGATGAAACACCAAGTATACTGAATTTGGAAAAATACAAAATAATGAAAATAAATACACCAAAAATTTGAGAATTAGAAAACTGAATTTGATTAATTGCACTAGACTTGATTGTATGAGCTGAGAATCAGCACACAATTATATTAATTGTGTGCTGTGAGTACTGAGAGCGGTGTACGCACCGCAGCCAGTGCTGCGGAGCATGCTACGCAGTGAGATGTATGAGTGCGTAAGGTGGTATTATAATTCACAGCAAGCTCTCTGCAGCTTAATGCAGAGAGGTTGCAGTGAACAAATGAGAGCACTTGCAATAGAAATTGCTTGAGTACTTTATACGTATGAGACCAGCTACGCAGGCAGCACTGCGTAGCACAACACAACACATATTGAGGATGCACAAAATGAGCAGTGTATAGCCGCTGTACTCTTCCAGCAGATATTCTGGGGAAAAGTACAGTGAATATAGTACACCTGCATAATTATATTAATTATACCGGCAAAAGATGGTGAGAAAACCGTGGCTTGACATGTGCTGCAATGCCGCCAAAAAGTGAGGCCAAAAATGTTGATGTACCGATGAGCATGCAACTCCTCGTTACCATTGAATTTGCGGTAAATTATAGCAACGTACTCGTACCTGATTTTGAGTCCTGTTACGTCAAAATCGCGGCCTATCTTACGATCCCACGAATTTAACATAGATTTCACGTTTCGGTGTATCTTTTCCGTGCTCTGGTCAAGGAGAATAAATTCTCCCTTTACCACACCCGACGAGAAAATACCGAAGACGCAAGCCCGTTTTTGAGTCTAACCTCGCGGAAAATTACTCGGGATAGGGCTGGAGTGCGTTTTGTTCTTGGTTGGGGATAATCACTTCACGAATAATGGGGAGGGACTTGAATGACAATTTCACGCGGAGCAAGATTTCACTTTAATTGGTAATTGAAAATTATACCTACGGTTGTTTGTTGCTGTGGTTCTTACTGTTGAACGTTGGTTGGGCGTAGATTAGTGTAGTCAGACAGACTAAAAATCGAACGTAGGCGTTGGTGCGTATTAATAATTATTTATTGAAATAAACTACATGAGTAGTTGAATGTTGCACGTTCAATATCCCCGATTTTACAAGGGTTAATAATTATAAGTACTGTACTCTTACTCTGTACTACTTGAAACTATACTTTGTGAAAATTAAGCCGTGGTGAAAAATTATCGTTCTGTACTACTTTATTTCCCGGCAAACAGTACTACTTCTTGCCTTGGAAAAATTCTAATTCACTGCCGGCGACTTATTGACTGCCAGGCTAGTGATTAGTCCTCTAGTTAACCCCCCGTGAAACTGTGTTACTTGACTCCCCGTGAAAAAAGTGTCGAAGTTGACTCCCCGTGAAACTGTGTTACTTGACTCCCCGTGAAAAAAGTGTCGAAGTTGACTCCCCGTGAAACTGTGTTACTTGACTCCCCGTGAAAAAAGTGTCGAAGTTGACTCCCCGTGAAACTGTGTCGACGGCCGATTTTCGCGGTCTTTTATAGGGCTCCTGGGCGTCGAAAATTCTTATCGTCAAGCGCGTAAAAAAAGAGAAGGGATAAAACCCTATCCTGATTATAAGAATTTCCCCGTGGTCTATCTCGACCATACACGTATTCATTCCTCTTACTCCGCAGAGTAGCTTCTCGACATGCAGAGCCATAGATCTATGCAAGTGCATCGGTATGGCGCGCTCTGATTTGTCCGCGCGATGTGCTACACAGAGGACCACGCGATTACGTGAGGGAACGCGTTCGAAGCGTTTTTCCCCTGAAAATGAGGCGATTTTTACCACCCCGCTTCTTGGCCTACTTTCAATAGAATTTCCTAGTTTAGGTAATATCCTTATGCTCGCTTCTCTGTAGATGTGTCTATTGTAATGGCTTAGTTTTTCAGCGTTTTTACGGAACTTAAATAAATCCTTCACATGAAACCACTAATAATAGTTTTGTTACAGATTCTGTAGTTAACTTCGACGTATGCAACCTGATTTCTGCGTTAATCTCTTACTAGTATAAATGGTTTCGTTGAGTTATGACTTATTCCAAACATCATTGGTTATTCGTTAAATTAGTGATTACTCTAGTTATACTTAATGAGTTTTCTTAAATAATTTGTTAGTTAGACGTTAGATTTCTTATAGTTAATAAGTTTTCTTAAATAATTTGCTAGTTAGACGATTATTCTCGTACTATAGGAACGAGAGCGAGAGAGAGAGAGATAGAGATTCTACTTGAGAACGACTCGTTTAACTTGGTTACTCGTACATTTCGTTCGTACGCAAGTCGGCTAGATCGCCTTTCAGCCTTAGCGATAAGGCGTTCGTAGTGGTACAGAGAGTCGCCTAGCCTCGCTTTCCTGCAGAGGAAGCTTTATTGAAACATGTTATAGTTTTTCTCTCTTTCTCGTTTAGTCTTACTTATGGGTGTTCAGCTGTAAAATAATCTTAACATTTCATTTTATCCTATATATATATGTATAACATATTCCATATATATAATTTACTAGTAAAACAAGTAATTTTATACATGAAAACGAGAGAGAGCGAGAGAGTTCTTCTCTTGAGAATGACTCGCCTAGCTTGGTTACTCGTACATTTCGTTCGTACGCAGGTCAGCTAGATCGCTGTTCAGACCTCGCGCAAGGCGTTTTCGTTGCGCGGAGAGTCGGCCAGCCTCGCTTTCCTGCAGCAGTGTTACGTCCTGACGTAACGTCGCATTTATTTTTTTTATTTCGATTACGTTAAAGTTCTTCTGTTTTAAGTTTCGCTACAGTAAAAGTAACCTCTCACATTTTCCTTTTATTCTCGAACTTCTTAAGAGGAGAGGAGAGCGATTTTAGCTACGGAGATCGGAACAGGGTGAAGATGCGGCCCTACCGACCGTCTCCCGGGAAGAATTAATCTTGTAAAGATGGAATTTTTTCGGCGCTCCCGGTCAGAAGGCAAACTTTTAAACCATGGGATCTACTGCGTAGACCCGGTTATCGACTGCCATTTATGGATCTATGATTCAGCGCGGCCTTACCCTCAATCCTAGACCAGGGGTTCGGCTAGTCGCCGTCGGGGCGTTGTTGGTCATAGGGGAGCGGTTGGAGGGAACGCTATCACGTGACCAAGCGACCACACCCTTTCTTCTCGCTCTTGCCTGAAGTCTTCTCTCTCTCTCTCTCTCTTTACAAAGATGATGAAATCACGAACAATTATTAACTAAGCGAAACAATTAACAAAAGCAGAGGAACTGTTGATTTGAACGAAAGAGTTATGATTATTAAAATGTTCACACGAATACTGTAGATAAAATATCAGCAACAAAAAGAACAATTATGCTTCCATATGGAAACTACCCATAGCTGTCACTCGAAAACGAGTACAACCCACATCGAATTAATGAGCTTACCAAGTATAGTCGGGTAATAGAAGAAAGATCAGTACATCAGGATTAATTCCCCTTTTCTCTTGGGATTACATTAATATGTCTCCCGTAAAATATTGGAATTTATAGTAAAAATACCATCATAAATATATAAAACATGTTATGCCTATATATTAACATGTCTCTCGTAAAATATTGGAATTTATAGTAAAAACACCATCATAAATATATAGAACACGTTATACCTATATAGAAAGGATAAAGGAAATATTAGGATTAATTTATGGTAAAATAGGGAAAAATAGACAGAAAAACGAGAAAGAGATGAGACTAAAATTGAGTTGCAATGAAGCTTCTGCTGCAGGAAAGCGAGGCTGGCCGACACTCCGCGCAACGAAAACGCCTTGCGCGAGGTCTGAACAGCGATCTAGCTGACTTGCGTACGAACGAAATGTACGAGTAACCAAGCTAGGCGAGTCATTCTCAAGAGAAGAACTCTCTCGCTCTCTCTCGTTTTCATGTATAAAATTACTTGTTTTACTAGTAAATTATATATATGGAATATGTTATACATATATATATATAGGATAAAATAAAATGTTAAGATTGTTTTACAGCTAAATACTAAAAGTAAAACGAATCGAGAAAGAGAGAAAACGGTAACGCGTTTCAATAGAGCTTCCTCTGCAGGAAAGCGAGGCTGGGGCGACTCTCTGCGCCACGACGAACGCCTTTTCGCTAGGGCTGAACGGCGATCTAGCCGACTTGCGTACGAACAAAATGTACGAGTAACCAAGTTAGACGAGTCGTTCTCAAGTAAAATCTCTATCTCTCTCTCTCTCGCTCTCGTTCCTATAGCACGAGAATAATCGTCTAACTAGCAAATTATTTAAGAAAACTTATTAACTATAAGAAATCTAACGTCTACCTAACAAATTATTTAAGAAAATTCATTAGCTATAACTAGAGTAATCACTAATTTAACGAATAACCAATGATGTATGGAATAAGCCATAACCCAACGAAACCATTTATACTAATAAGAGATTAACGCAGAAATCAGGTTGCATACGTCAAAATTAACTACAGAAGTTGTAACAAAATTATTATTAGTGGTTTCATGTGAAGGATTTATTTAAGTTCCGTAAAAACGCTGAAAAACTAAGCCATTACCATAGACACATCTACAGAGAAGCGAGCATAAGGATATTACCTAAACTAGGAAATTCTATTGAAAGTAGGCCAAGAAGCGGGGTGGTAAAAATCGCCTCATTTTCAGGGGAAAAACGCTTCGAACGCATTCCCTCACCTAATCGCGTGGTCCTCTGTGGAGCACATCGCGCGGACAAATCAGAGCGCGCCATACCGATGCACTTGCATAGATCTATGGCTCTGCATGTCGAGAAGCTACTCTGCGGAGTAAGGGGAATGAATACGTGTATGGTCGAGATGGACCACGGGGAAATTCATATAATCAGGATAGGGTTTTATCCCTTCTCTTCTTTGACGCGCTTGACGACAAGAATTTTCGACGCTCAGGAGCCCTATAAAAGGCCGCGAAAATCGGCCGGCGACACAGTTTCACGGGGGGTCAAGTAGAAAACTAATCACTAGCCTGGCAGTCAATAAGTCGCCGGCAGTGAATTAGAATTTTTCCAAGGCAACAAGTAGTACTGTTTGCCGGGAAATAAAGCAGTCCAGCACGATAATTTTTCACCACGGCTTAATTTTCACAAAGTATAGTTTCAAGTAGTACAGAGTAAGAGTACAGTACTTATAATTATTAACCCTTGTAAAATCGGGGATATTGAACGTGCAACATTCAACTACTCATGTAGTTTATTTCAATAAATAATTATTAATACGCACCAACGCCTACGTTCGATTTTTAGTCTGTCTGACTACACTAATCTACGCCCAACCAACGTTCAACAGTAAGAACCACAGCCACAAACAACCGTAGGTATAATTTTCAATTACCAATTATAGTGAAACCTTGCTCCGCGTGAAATTGTCATTCAAGTCCCTCCCCATTATTCGTGAAGTGATTATCCCCAACCAAGAACAAAACGCACTCCAGCCCTATCCCGAGTAATTTTCCGCGCGGTTAGACTCAAAAACGGGCTTGCGTCTTCGGTATTTTCTCGTCGGGTGTGGTAAAGGGAGAATTTATTCTCCTTGACCAGAGCACGGAAAAGATACACCGAAACGTGAAATCTATGTTAAATTCGTGGGATCGTAAGATAGGCCGCGATTTTGACGTAACAGCAGAAGCTTCATTGCAACTTAATTTTAGTCTCATCTCTTTCTCGTTTTTCTGTCTATTTTTCGCTATTTTACCATAAATTAATCCTAATATTTCCTTTATCCTTTCTATATAGGCATAACGTGTTCTATATATTTATGATGGTGTTTTTACTATAAATTCCAATATTTTACGAGAAACATGTTAATATATAGGCATAACATGTTTTATATATGTATGATGGTATTTTTACTATAAATTCCAATATTTTACGAGAGACATATTAATGTAATCCCAAGAGAAAAGGGGAATTAATCCTGATGTACTGATCTTTCTTCTATTACCCGACTATACTTAATAAGCTCATTAATTCGATGTGGGTTGTACTCGTTTTCGAGTGACAGCTATGGGTAGTTTCCATATGGAAGCATAATTGTTCTTTTTGCTGCTGATATTTTGTCTACAGTATTCGCGTGAACATTTTAATAGTCATAACTCTTTCGTTTAAATCAACAGTTCCTCTGCTTTTGTTAATTGTTTCACTTAGTTAATAATTGTTCGTGATTTCATCATCTTTGTAAAGAGAGAGAGAGAGAGAAGATTTCAGGCAAGAGCGAGAAGAAAGGGTGCGGTCGCTTGGTCACGTGATAGCGTTCCTTCCAACCGCTCCCTTATGACCAACAACGCCCCGACGGCGACTAGCCGAACCCCTGGTCTAGGATTGACGGTAAGGTGGCGCTGAATCATAGATCCATAAATGGCAGTCGATAACCGGGTCTACGCAGTAGATCCCATGGTTTGAAAGTTTGCCTTTTGACCGGGAGCGCCGAAAAATTCCATCTTTACAAGATTAATTCTTCCCGGGAGACGGTCGGTAGGGCCGCATCTTCACCCTGTTCCGATCTCCGTCGCTAAAATCGCTCTCCTCTCCTCTTAAGAAGTTCGAGAATAAAAGAAAAATGTGAGAGGTTACTTTTACTGTAGCGAAACTTAAAACAGAAGAACTTTAACGTAATCGAAATAAAAAAAAGATAAATGCGACGTTACGTCAGGACGTAACAGTCCTGTTGAGAGTGATGAGAGCGTCCTGAGCGAAAAGCCAACGAGAAAAGTCCAAGAAGGTGGTGCGCTGTTCCTCGATGTCGTAGCAAAAGTGACTGAATTTTCAATATGGCAGCGGAATATGAAATTAACGTTGAGCGCTGAAGTCAGTTGAGCGAGATAGCCGGTGAGCGAAACCGAAGTCAAGCGAGAGAGACATCCTCTCGCTCGACGCGGCGTGCCAACGAGGCACATCCTCGGCTTCGCGAAGCCCTGCCTCGGCTATCTTCGGCTCAACCGAACGACGTGTGCTTGAGCACAGCAACAGGTCGACGCACGGCGAATATCGATCGCCGTGCGCCAGCTGATTACCGAACATTTCCGCCCGCTATCAGTAACGGGGTTGATGATTAGTTATGGTTTTGTTAGTCGGAAGAAACAGGCAGCACAGCCAGTTTTGAGATTGGCCTGGTGAGCGTGGTCGTAGCAGTTCGAAGTGTCACCACCCTGGTGAGCCCGTCTTTGCCCGGATGCAACGCTGTGACTCGTGCAAGTGGCCACTTGCACGGTGGAAAGCGCTCATCCGTGAGCAGAACCAAAGAACCAACCTTTATGTTATTATTAGGGTGATGCCACTTTGATATGGACTGCTGCCGCTGTAGATAATGAGCGGACCATTGTCGCCAAAATTGTTGTACCTTTTGCTGCAACAATTGCCACCTTGAGAGCCGTGAAAGTGATAAATCCTCTAGCGTTGGCTCTGGGACCGCGGTAAGAGCTTCACCGATGAGAAAGTGTCCAGGCGTGAGTGCTGATGAGTCATCAGGATCATCGCTGAGTGGTTCCAAAGGTCTTGAGTTGAGTATAGCCTCAATCTGGGACAGCAGCGTTGCGAGTTCTTCGAACGTGAGTGCTGTATCACCCACCGTTCGCCGCAGATGGAATTTAACAGATTTCACAGCTGCTTCCCATTTTCCACCCATGTGTGGTGCCGCAGGCGGATTGAACCTCCACGCAATTTGCTGATTTGCGAGAAAAGAAGCGATGATTTGATGATCTTGAGAGGCCTTCCTGAACATCTGACGCATTGATTTATGACACCAATGAAATTTGTGCTACAGTCAGAATATAGCGTGTGAGGAATGCCACGACGAGCTGAGAAACGCCTGAACACTGAGAGGAAGCCATCAGCTGAGTAGTCACTAACGACTTCGAGATGTAAAGCTGAAGTGGTGAGGCACACAAAAACACAGATCCAGCCTTTGTGTGTTTTACTTCCTCGCCCCTTCCTAGTTGTGAGTGTGAGAGGGCCGGCGTAATCAACTCCTGTGTGAGCGAATGCGCATGTTTAAGTGACTCGTGCTAGAGGAAGCTGACCCATCAATTGTTGAGCCCGAATTCCCCTTTGCCGAGCACACACGACGCAATGTAAAATGTGAGATTTTACAGGAGCTCTTCCGCCGACTATCCAATGTGCTAGCCTTATTTGGGCTAATGTGAGCTGAGTGCCTCCGTGCAGAGTCCGCACGTGAGCCTGATCAATGATGAGAGTTGAGAATCGAGAGTAACGAGATAGAATGGCAGGATGTCTTCCTTCATATGTGAGTGCTGATTGAGCAAGGCGACCTCCTACTCTGAGTACACCCTCTTGGTCAATGAATGCTGTTAGTCGACTGAAGGGGTGAGAGGAAGGAAGAGAAGAGCCTGACTGCAGTACTTGTAACTCGTGTTTGAAAAACACGGCTTGTGTAGATCGTGTCCAAAAAACATTTGCTGCAGCTATCTCTTCTGCTGTGAGAGGAGCATTTCCTGCCGTTTCCAACTTCTTCCTCATTCTGGCCACTACTCTGACGCAAAATGAGGTGAGACGACACAATTTTGTGAGTAAGGAACAGCGATAAATGAGCTTCCAATGGTACTCTGGCGTCACAGTTGCCGCGAGAAGAGCTAACCCCGGCCGGGCTTCCATATTGTGCAAATCCTCAGAATCAGTTGAGGTTTTCGGCCGAAATTCAATAGGTTTCACCATCCACGGTGGACCCGACCACCACAACTGATGAGAGGCCAATTGAGCTGTTGCGATACTCCGCGATGCACAATCTGCAGGATTGCTTGTGCCTGTGACGTGACGCCACTGAGCATTGGGTGTGAGTCCTTGTATCTGAGATACTCGGTTTCGGACGTAGTCTGTCCACCGAGCAGGATGCGCTTTGATCCAGATGAGAGTTTCCAATGAGTCCGTCCACAGGTGAGTAGATGAGACTTTGATCTTGAGTGTGACCTGAACCTATGCAACCAATTTTGCTAGTAACAGTGCAGCTGTCGGTTCAAGCCGTGGTATGGTAAGCTTCTTGAGTGGTGTCATGCGTGGTTTTGAGCAGACAAGTGAAGCCACCTTTCCTGTGGACATTGAGTTGACAGTGATGTAAATCACTGCAGCCATGGCTAGTTGAGATGCATCAGAGAAACCATGCAATTCCACTGTTGAGTTGCTCCATGTGTTAAACCACTGAGGAATTGAGAGACTGCAGACAAGTGAGATCTTCTCTAATTGCAATCCTTCGTGTTGAGACCTGGGATGGCAGTGGACCATCCCAGTTGAGCTTGTGAAGCCAAAGCTCTTACAAGAGTATTTTGGCTCTTATCACAACTGGTGAGACGAAACCGATTGGATCAAAGAGTTGAGCCACCTCGGAGAAAACAAGGCGTGTGAAAATTTCCTGAGCTGAGTTGAACCGTGAAGAGAATGTGAACTTGTCCTCATGAAGAAGCCAAGTCAAGCCAAGAATTTTGTCTCGCAGTCGTCCGTTGAGATAGCTGAGATTGACGGTGATGATGAGATATTAGCAAGCACCTTGAGGTTCGACGAGTGCCACCTGGCGAGTGGAAAACCGCCCGCCATGCACAAGTCCTTGAGTTGTTGAGCTATTTCAATGAGTTGATGAGTAGAATCCGCCTGTAGATGCTGTTGTACCATGTGTCACGGTTGTTAATTTGTACGGCACAGGGTTGAGTTGAGCATCAATCCACAAAATTCGCTGAAGATTCCAATCGTCAGGGTGAACTTGAATTTGACGATACATCTTGGTAACGTCCGTGGCAAAGATGTGTCTGTGATGATGGATCCAGATGAGAACGTGCGAAATATTGAGCAACAAATTAGGTCCAGTGTGCATGATATCATTCAGAGACTTTCCAGAAGATGTTGGCTAGAACCATTGAATACCACCCTTAATTTGGTGGAAATGCTGTCTGGCCTCAGCACACCGTGGTGAGGCAGATAGTATTGAATTTTACTTGTAGATGATTTCGAAGCCTTCACCATGTGACCAAGTTGTTCGTATTCGACCATGAATTGTGAGTAGAGCTGACAGTATTCAGCATCCTTTGAGATTTTGCGTATAATGTGCTGCAGACACCGATGTGCTTTTGAGTCTGAGTTTCCAGGTTTACAGGCAAAAATGTGAGAGAAAGCCGAATGATGTATCGGCCTGTAGTAACACACTGATGCGTGTTGCGAAACTGATCCTCGCATGCCTGCACCTCTGGTGTGCGTTGATCAACTGTGTCCTTTGGTGGCTCTTCGTGAATCCAAATTTTCGTTAGCACGTTCTGTAATTTCTGATCATCATGGTGCATGGCAGCATGAAGAACAGTGAGTGCGTCAGATTGACATGAGTTAGATGGTCCAATGATGAGCCACCCGAATATCGATAATTGTGTAACAGGCGCAGATGATGTGCCCTTGAGAATATTGGGTTTGATAACCAGTCCATAAATGTCTGCTCCAACCATGATATCGATTG
Source organism: Cylloceria caligata (assembly GCA_963942595.1). Taxonomy (NCBI): domain Eukaryota; kingdom Metazoa; phylum Arthropoda; class Insecta; order Hymenoptera; family Ichneumonidae; genus Cylloceria; species Cylloceria caligata. The sequence goes on from OZ012708.1 coordinate 33,337,846, forward strand.
GTTGTGGTGTGAGAAAGTCAGGGTCCGCCAGCTTCAGCTTCACTATGTGAGGCCATGTACGAGCTGGTGACTCAAAAGATGGCAAGTGAGTAGTAACCGTTTTGAGAATTTGAGCCAGTACCGTGACTTTCTCCCTGGAGTATGTAAACACAGTGTGAGTTGAACCGAGCCATGTGTCTGCGTTGAGTGCTTTCGACCGATCCCTGTGATCGAAATTGATGAGTGCTTGCGTGTGGTAATACCGATGTGTGAATGTGTGAGAGTGCAGTTGCTAATAATGTTGAGCTTGTGTATGTGAGTTGAATCTATGAGAGAACGACTGCGTCAACACCCTAGTGTGTTGACGACTGTGTATTGTGTGGTTGTGCGTCGGCAGTCGTTGTAGGGGACTCTGCTGGATGCAGCGTGGTGTTATGCCGCCCTGCACCCTCCTTGCACGTCCGAGTAGATCGGCAAGCCAATGCGTTGTGTCGACCGAGGCAGTTATAGCACAGCCGCGCTTTCTCCGGCATCTTGCGCCGATCAGCCACAGTGAGCCGACGGAACTCAGGGCACATCACCATGAAGTACCCCCAAGCCCGACAGCAATCACAGGGACACGCAAACGCGTTGGTATGTGGTGGCGGAGCGCCGCGGGTCCTCGATTGGACCTTGAGCCCCAGATCGCCTGGTAGGCGAACCGGTGGCCGGGCCTTCTTCGCAGCCACGACGGGGTCAGGAGCCAACAATGTCTTTTATCCTCAGGGTCACCAGGTGCCACCCTGATGCCTGAAGAATTAGACTCGGACATTGTGAGCCCCGTGAGCCTAGCAAGTGTAAAGGAACGAAGATGCTCCGCAGAGTGAGTACTTTACCAAATTGAAGCGCTGTTGCTGCGCCGATGAGCAGCGGTGGAAACTGCGTTGTGGGTTCGCAGAGTCCAAGTCGTGATGAGCCGAAGAGCAGATGATTGCGGAAGGTAGGAAACCCTGGTTCTACCCTGTGCGAGTCGAAGATCCGGCTCGAAGGACCAAATGTTTAAGAAATCCGTCCGATGGTGTTGTTTGACAGATCTTGAACCTGCGAATATATTGGAAAAATATGAGACTTCACTCACAACAGGGTGGAAATAAAACCAGACTAGTAGATGGAATTTGGAGAAAGTGGTTTATTACTTTCCGCACACATACTGTAATAATACATTTTAAACCAGTTATTTTAAATATGAGATGAAACACCAAGTATACTGAATTTAGAAAAATACAAAATAATGAAAATAAATACACCAAAAATTTGAGAATTAGAAAACTGACTTTGATTAATTGCACTAGACTTGATTGTATGAGCTGAGAATCAGCACACAATTATATTAATTGTGTGCTGTGAGTACTGAGAGCGGTGTACGCACCGCAGCCAGTGCTGCGGAGCATGCTACGCAGTGAGATGTATGAGTGCGTAAGGTGGTATTATAATTCACAGCAAGCTCTCTGCAGCTTAATGCAGAGAGGTTGCAGTGAACAAATGAGAGCACTTGCAATAGAAATTGCTTGAGTACTCTATACGTATGAGACCAGCTACGCAGGCAGCACTGCGTAGCACAACACAACACATATTGAGGATGCACAAAATGAGCAGTGTATAGCCGCTGTACTCTTCCAGCAGATATTCTGGGGAAAAGTACAGTGAATATAGTACACCTGCATAATTATATTAATTATACCGGCAAATGATGGTGAGAAAACCGTGGCTTGACATGTGCTGCAATGCCGCCAAAAAGTGAGGCCAAAAATGTTGATGTACCGATGAGCATGGAACTCCTCGTTACCATTGAATTTGCGGTAAATTATAGCAACGTACTCGTACCTGATTTTGAGTCCTGTTGAGAGTGATGAGAGCGTCCTGAGCAAAAAGCCAACGAGAAAAGTCCAAGAAGGTGGTGCGCTGTTCCTCGATGTCGTAGCAAAAGTGACTGAATTTTCAATATGGCAGCGGAATATGAAATTAACGTTGAGCGCTGAAGTCAGTTGAGCGAGATAGCCGGTGAGCGAAACCGAAGTCAAGCGAGAGAGACATCCTCTCGCTCGACGCGGCGTGCCAACGAGGCACATCCTCGGCTTCGCGAAGCCCTGCCTCGGCTATCTTCGGCTCAACCGAACGACGTGTGCTTGAGCACAGCAACAGTTCGACGCACGGCGAATATCGATCGCCGTGCGCCAGCTGATTATCCAACAAATACACTTAACGTTCCATGACATATTGAAGCTTCAATGTACATAACAATTTTATCTACCGAGTGTCTTCACACTACCATCAATGCACTTTTCAAAGGCCAGCGATCATAAACTCCATTCAATTTTCACAATAATATTCAGAATTCCTCGAAGAGGTCCAACCACAATAAATAACTTGCACTATGCGCATAGCGCATACCACATATAGTTCAATTAATCAAGTAACTGCGCATGTCGCATGGTTCGACAGACACAGGGTACGATGATATCGCGACTCGTCATATTAATTCTAGCCATAGAGTGTTTTTAAGAAGGCCACCAATAGAAATTTCAAATTACAGCAATTTATCTGTTCAATTTTTAATTATTTAATATCATTTCTCAGAATTATCTGAACATGGAAAAATGCACCACGATAAACTTTATCTATGCGAATAAGGTACACCAACTGTAAACTTAAGTTACTCAATTAACTGCATATGTCGCATTGTTCAACAGACATAACGCACAGTGATATGGTGAATCGTACTAATGTACATAGCAATCATACCAGAGTATGTTTAATACTTATCAGCACTAAACTTTTAATAATGCCAGCACTCTTCAGTTCAATTCTTAATGCATACAATGTAATATTTCCGTATCATGAACAAATGTTAATATTCACAACCATTTACTTTAACGGTGCGAATACCGCACACTAGATCCAATTACATAGCAATTATACGATCGTATGTTTTCTATTTCCCAGCAATAGACTTTTAATACTACCAACACCAATCAATTCACTTATTATTTATAACAATTCAATCACTTTATTCTTATAATTTCTAAAATCCATGAATGTATATCTGACTAGACGCATCAATCTATATTTCCACATTTGACACTTTAGACACCGTGGACAAGGAGGTTAGGCATTGGCACCATGGAGCAAGTTAAATGTTCCTTTTATACGAGTGTTTTAAAGCCGTTTGTTTCTTGTTTTATGTACGATTGCTATTTGCACTTTCCAAGTACCGACTGACATATACTCTTCACAGAAGGTACCTCATTTTCTATAAATATCTGACACAGTCAGTAACACAAATCATACCGGTAATTTAGCGATATCACAGAATATAATTGGTAAGTAACTTTCGACGGTCACTTAGCTGAATCAGATGTCGAACGCTGCTCGATGATATACAGTGTAGTCGTTTTACATTGGGACCATGACACGGTGGCCGATAGAACGCTTCGTGCCTCTACTGAGCCTGTATGTTGTCCTTCACGCGGCCGGCCGATGCGGCATCACAGACGCGAATGCAGATTTCCGTTCTCATTATTAATTAAGGACGGAGGCTCCTCATCTCGATTAAAGAAGCAATATCTTTTTGCCTTCCGTTAGTGCAACACAATGCAGCGTGTCTGTGTGGCGTGTAATGCGGCCCAATCGTCCTGAATATGTGATATGACGATTGGCCGTTAGGGATTACATTTTATAATTAAACCTATTTAACAGATGCTATTTCGAAAATATCATACCTGATTTATCGACACAACCATAAATAATCCGATTCTTGTATTTTTATGTTGGATGCGCCTACCGGGCGGGAATATCCATGCATAACTTTTCGTGCACTATCTAATTTTAATCGGTACTTTTACGTGTTAATGGTGTGGTCGTTCAACGATGATTGGGGGAAGTAGAACGATTCTTTCGCTCACCTCGGTCTATGCTACGCGAACGCACGGTAGACGTGATGGGTATCACTCTATTAGTGTGACCTGTCCACCATATGCGGCGCTATTTGGACAAGTTCTTCGGTTGCAGTCGGTATGAGATGATCTGGATTTTCTACATGTGGGTCGCTGAACGAACCCATTCTTACAAGCTGGCATACGGCGATCGATATTCGCCGTGCGTCGACCTGTTGCTGTGCTCTAGCACGCTGCGTTCGGTTGGGCCGGAGATAGTGGAGGCAGGGCTTCGTGGAGCCGAGGCTGTGCCTCGTAGGCACGTCGTGTTGAGCAAGAGGATGTCTCTCTCGCTTGACTTCGGCTTCACGCACCGGCTATCTCTGTCAATTGACTTCAGCGCCCAACGACGCTTTCGTATCCCGCAGCCATATTGAAAAAATCAGACACCTTTCAATCAGAATCAGACACGCATCAAAGGACTCTCGGACCTTTTCTTTGTCGCAATACACCGGACTCGCTCAACCTTTCTCGCTCACCAGGACTCAGAACTCAAGGTAAGCGTACACTGATATGATGCAGAGTAATTCACTGTCATTGAGGAGGAAAATAGCGGTACATCAACATTTTTGTCTTACTTTGCGGCGTGCGCTACAGCACGTGCTGCACCACGTTCTCCTCAGTCTATTTTGCCGGCTTAATTAATATAATTACGCATGTGATTTATATTCACTGTAGTTTCCCCCAGAAAATCTTCTGGGAAAATACAGTGACTATACTCTGCTCATTTCTGCATCCTCAGTCTATGTTGTATTGTGCTACGCAGTGCTGACTGCATAGCTGTTCTCACATTCACTCTCAACACTCAAGCAATTCAATTGCAAGTGCACTTATCTATTCACTGCAACTTCTCTCCGACAAATCTGCTGAGAGCTTGCAGTGAATAATTTACACATCTCACGCACTCATTATTCTCTTGGCGTGGCATGCTCCACAGCACTGGCTGCAGCACGCGCACCACTCTCGGTACCTACAGCACACAATTAATATAATTGTAATAATATAATTTATATAATTGTGTGCTGGTTCTCAGTCCAGACATACAATTCAATTCATTCATTTTATTTACAATTTTAATTCTCAGTTTTTGGTGTATTTATTTTTATATCAGGTTTGTGTTTTTTTTTAATTTAACTTATTTGACATTGTTCGGTCGAACAAATGATTTAAAGGTGCTCAGGTACCAACGATTGGTATCAGCTGCCGATGTTTGCTCGCGTGTGTGTGTGTATGCAAACACACGCGTCGCTCGGCCGATCGTCTTTCTTGCATGTGTCTCGGGCGGGCATGAAGGTAAAAGGGATAGAGCAGACCGGAACGAGTCGATCGAGCGGTCGTGTGATGAAAAAACAAACAGTCGTTTTCGTTTGTTGTATTAATTGTATTTTCGTTTGCAAAACCCGTATTAATTGTGTTTTCGTTTGCAAAAAAACCGTATTAATTGTGTTTTCGTTTGCAAAACCCGTATTAATTGTGTTTTCGTTTATAAAACCCGTATTAATTGTGTTTTCGTTTGCAAAACCCGTTCCAATTGTCTACATCCTGGATATCGGAACACTAACCCGTAAGTACACTGACCAATGCGGTACGTCCCGCAAAAATACACCAACACGGGCCGATTATACCAGCAAACAAGCGCAATGCTTACGAAGTCGCTAGCGACTTATACACACTAACCACAAGCGCAATGCTTACGAAGTCGTTAGCGACTTGTACACACTAACCAGAAGCGCAATGCTTAAGAAGTCGCCAGCAACTTATACACACTAACCACAAGCGCAATGCTTACAAATTCGCCAGCGACTCATACACATTAACCACAAGCGCAATGCTTACGAAGTCGCCAGCGACTTATACACACGATAAACATATGACATGACAAATTTGAACACACAAGACGTAAACATAGACAACCTCTTGTCGACTGTGGATTTCATCTTCACGATATCAATCACGCAAATTATATTCGATAAAACAAACAGATTGTATATATTTATTGTGAACTTCATTCTTTGCGAGGGGTTTTTTCTCTGAGGTTCACACCTCAGAGATTTTTCTCTCTGAGCCGTAATAAACGTAGAATTGTATGGCTCAAGGGATGTGTTTAATTTATTTTCCGACCCCGTCAATCCTCGTTTTATAAGGTCATGATTAATTTTAAAGTCAACGAACTTTTGTTTCACGAGATTAAATACGCGGTCTCTTTTTCGTTAAAGAGACGCGCCCCACAAAACAGACATTTTCCAAATTATACCTTAAAAACTGTATTTGTATGAGAGCTGACGGAAGGTGGAATAATCCGCTTTCTCAAGATAACAACAATGTGTCTGGTTTATTTATCACCCTGTATCGAGTGAGGCTTCATTACTTCCAATATCTCCACAGATCTGTCAAGCTACATCGGACGGATTCTCAACATAGATTCTCTCAGATCTGGATTTTCGGTAAGAGCTCATGTACGATCCTTGCGAACAGCTCTAGCCTACTAGCCAATGTTCATCACGATTGTCATGATCGCTTGTGGATATTGAAGAAAATTAATTACGCAGTGCATACAAGATTAGGGGATAACGATTCCATTAGCTGTCTGCATATGTCATCATACAAGTAATAAAAGATTTGTAGAAAATGTTTTAAGATTTTTGGAATCATATCTTTCGATCTTTATACGTACAACCGTGCCCTAGAAGTATACAATATGTAAGAGAAATGACCTGGATAAATTTAAATCAAGTAATCGTATCAGGCTATTAAAATTTGGATTTTTATCACTAGGGTGACATACTGTTACCTAGCTCATTTAGAATAACTATAGATGTATACATCATTACTCGTATACTTGGCAGAAATAAAAGTATCTGCTTATATTTCATGCATTTTATAATTTTTTATTTTTATAAATAAAGACAATCAAACTTAGACACCCGATAATGATTGCAACATCGATTACTTGTTTACCTTTTAACATAATTTTTTGGTTTGCGTAGATTATTACATTAGGATTTTCATACGCACAACCGCAGTCTAGAAGTATGCAATTTGTATGAGAAATGAATTGGATCTATTTGATTCAAGTGATTTCCCCTCATTTTCTGCTAATCACTGTGATCTTGTCAGTCCATTGACATTTCAAGATCGATCATCAGGGTGATATGCTGTTACCAAGCTTAATTCGAATAATTAAATTGATTGATAGAAACTGTTCAAGATGTACCATATATATCATGGTTAGTCCCCAAACTATATAATACCTAAAAAAAATACTAAAGAGAGAGGAATTGTCATTGTAAAACGTAAGTCGTATACTTGCTGGAGCGTTAAGGTAGTAGCTGGTAATCTTTGCAGGTAAATCAAAGTATTGTTAGGTGCGCGTATAAAATAATCTAATACGCAAGTGAAAATAGTTTTGAAAAGCCCAAGCTATATTACCTCTGTGTCAGGCATTTCAATTCCAAAATGAATTATAAGTATTGCATTTAACATTATTTCTTCGGTTGTCGGCAATCAACGTTTCGATCTCTACCATATATTTAACAACGTGTCTCAGAAGTATGCAATGTGTATAAATAAATTTTTTCTACTTCTCGTGTTCACCGGCGATTGAACAGTTGAACCGAAGTTAATGTTGTTTCTCCTAAATTACGCCAAGAAGCCATCGAAAAGCCTTTTTTAAATTTTCAACAGTTTTTGTTCGTCTGCGTGCCAAGTACTCATTCAATTTACTTACGTCACTCATCAGGGGGAGTATTATTGATTTCTGACACTTAACCTGGGCTTGATTGTCAGTCACAGTGTAGTTTACACTGATCCCATAATCCTCCTCTAGTAATTTAAGAAATTTTTCGGCATCTCTTAACTTGTTATTTTGTTTCTCTCTTATACACTCAGTGATGTACCTTTCACCAACATGCTTGATTAATGTTCCGAGTGATGATGCAGTTGATGGAGCTTTATATTCATTCGCTTCTTCATCCAGCTCTGCGATTACGTTGACAGCTCGAAATAAGTCATCATATATTTCAGGATTGAAGACCGATGAAAAATCGGTGACATTTCGGTTGAACTCTTTCAAGGCCTGAAGAAAACGACCCAGCATTTTCAATTGCTGCCTTATCATTTAATGAAAATGTTCTGACTTGTATTTTTTTGAACTGTTTGTTCGCAAAGCTCACAATGAGCTCATCGAAAAGAATAAATTTCATGATATCGTCTTCGCGCAAGAACGGTATTATTTGATGTCGTACTATGTCACACATAAAGTGACCAATCTGTTCTTTTTACTACAGAGTCCAGTACATTTCCTGAAATGGTTTCTAACAGTATTTCTAGAGCATAAACCCTTACAATTTGCGCAATAAGTATAGTTAGACGACATTCTCTGAAATTTTGGATTCGGTCTTCTTATTACTATGCGTTAACCGTCATTTAGTTCTGCGCCGGTATTGAAATTGAAATCTCCTTCATGTATCAACTTAGTAATTAACTTTAGACGCTCGGTGCTTTTCTTTTGCAATTGTAGGAACACTTGTACTGGTCGGCTGGTCACCATGTTTTTGTTCCCAATGTCGAGAAATTTTAGTTTGTTTTGTATGGCAAAAAATACAAAAGTGCCGTTTACTGGTCTTACCGTCTGAGATTCAGTAAATATATTCTTCGATACGCTTTTTGGTACTTCGAAGTCGTTTCTTTTCACAGGTTTCTGAATCAACACTACAAATATCTTCAGCATCACCTTTCTCAGAGTTTTCAGGATGATGTATATTATCTCCATTTATAGATCGTCCGTCGCGATCGGTTCCCAGTACGGATCTTCTTCAAATGTGGTACAATTAATTGTATCAGGATTGTCACATTTCTCCGACAGAGCTTTCATTCGGGACTGTCGTTATGTTTTTTATTTGTTTTCTTGCAATCGCTTTATATCACGTTTGAAATATGAATCAAGATCACTGTCGCTTGTATGATTACTAGGGCCTGAATACGAGTGCTTTTCAGGCAGAGACGCTTTTCATGCACATTGATCGCTCTCATTATTTCCGGTTTCTAAGTACTTTGCTGGTGACTTCTAATCCGAATCTGAACTTTGTCCAGAGTCTTTAACTGCATGCAAATTTTAATTTTTAATATCGAGATTAATATTGTCTTCATATACTGTAGTATCATTGAAATTTTCATCTTGCCAATAATGTTCAGATTATCGGACCGATGCTGTTTCGCTTCCACAGTTTTTCGATCGACATCATCTTTCGCAACTCTTTTGCATTCAGTTTGAACGTCAGCATCGTACTCATCAAAACCTTTTGTTATTACGACTTCAAGTGTATCTTGTGGATCGCTATCTTCTGCAACATCGTTGTCGGAAGCAGTTGAAATGTAGTAGTTATTAAGCTCGTCCTTAGTAGAAAGGATTAAATTGACACAGAAAAGATTTGCAGGTAGTACATTATCGCATGGAAAAACATATCTGCTGGTACCCTGGAGAATTATCGAAAGTGCGAGTGTAGTATCGTCCGTCGAGTCCGATATGTCGTTTAACGGAACTTCTGTTTCCGGATTAGTAAGGAAAACTTGGGTTACAAGAATCTCGCAATCAGCTAGTTTCTGTGTCACATTATCCGAATCTTCCTTGTTATGAGCGACAGATTTTATATTTACAGGCAAAGTAAAGGTTGGAGATGCTGTTTGTTCCGCTGTATTGTTTTTAATAGATTCCAGTGCCGTGTTGTTCATCTCAGACTCATTGCAACTAATTAGACTCTCATTTCCAGATATACCGAAACTCGATGATGTTATTGCTATCCAAGAATGTTCCCAAGTTGTGGAAAGATTACTTCTGGTAGAATCATTGAAGGTATCAGTGTTTCGAATTTTTGGTGACCCCATATTTAAGGATACGCATTTTTATGTCCACCAAAACCTCACAATTATCTATTAATGGAAAATTTTCGAAAGCAATTTAGTCATGCGAGCAACATATCAAATAATGTAAATAAACATACGATCTCAATTCATCGAAAACGCATACAGTTTTGTGACGAACGAATTGAGGTGTCTTGTACGTACGGAACAAAAGATAGCAAAAATTCATTTTGAAGTTACGGGATTTACCCCACGACGAAAAATATGGTAGACGCATTGGTTTAGTATGAGCAATACGTATAAAAACTAGTGATTCTAATTGCAATTACCTATAGTGTTAATCACTTTATTTAAAAAAGTTATTAAAATTATAAAAATTTAGAAATAGGCGGTACTGCGAGATAAATACATTAACAGCGGCAAGTTACTAAATAAATTTCAAACAATCTAGCCGCTTGTTTGATCAGAAAATAACATACTATGGTGGGCCAATAATCGAGCTTATAGTAGCGGTCCCCGTCCAAATTTGATCATGCATTCGTTGTTCTGTTTTTGTGACGTATGCGTTTGACGTCGCATATATTGTATGTGCCATCTTCCATCAATAATAACGCAAACATATTCCTATACTCTGTAGATGCACTGTAGACAAGAGAATTGAAGCCAGAGCAACTTACAGATTACTTACGCACGTGTCCAGGAAAGACGACTGAAAAAAGGACCACCTTGATGAAAAAGTTTTAGGACTTTATTCATAAATTCGAAACTATAAATTTATTTATCAAAATCTATATGGTCCCCTTCAAAGTACTTCCCATCGACTGTAGCGCTCTTTGGTCAGCGCTTGATCCAATCCTCGAAACACCGCTGGTACTCAATTTTCGGTGTGTCCATCAGAGCCGTCTTCCATTTTTTCATGACAGCCTCTCGGGTGCTATAACGCGTTCCGCGAAGCGGTTCTTTAAGTCGGTTGAACAGGAAAAAGTCGCAGAGAGCCAGATCACGTGAATTTGAAGGCTGCTGGATAGTATTCGTATTGTTTTTGGTCAAAAACTCACGGAAAGGATCGCATTGTGCAATGGTGCGTTATCGTGGTGCAAAATCCACGAGTAGTTTTCCCACAAATCCGATCTTTTTTGGCGAATAGCTTCACGCAAATGTCTCATAACGTGCAAATAATACTCTTTGTTGACTGTCTGTTTTTCTGGCAAGAATTCATGATAAACAACACCGTTGTAATCCACGAAAACCGTGAGCATCGCATTATTTTTTTTACTGCAAACGACGTGGTTTTTCCGGTCTCGGCTCATTCGGTGCACGCTATTCACTCGTTTGATGTCTGGCTTGCGTATCATACTCATAAATCCAAGTCTCGTGTCCAGTGATGATCGGTCTGATAAATGTTGGGTCGGAATCGACGTTGGAAAGCGTGTCTTTCGCGATTTAGACGCGGTCCTTTTTTTGCATGAAATTGAGGTCTTTCGGAACCAGTTTTGCAGCGACACGTCTGAGGCCCAAATCACTAACCAAAATGTCTTGAACGGATGCATAAGCGATGTTCAAGTCCCCTGCCACCTCTCTGATGGTCCATTTGCGGTTTTCGGCCAACATTTCTTTGATTTTATAGATGTTTTCATCGGTTTTCGACGTCAACGGCCTGCTACTGTAATATTTTTATAATTTTTTATATGTTTTATATTTTTTATATGCTGTAATAATTTTTCCTATGTTGGGAAATCAGCTGACGCACGGCGATTATCGATCGCCGTGCATCGACTCGTTACTATTGGTGTTATGCTGCGCTCGGATGTTGTGCGAACAGCCGATGTAGCGCTTCATAGGCATGCGACTAAAGTGAGAGACTATCATCAGTCTCTGGCTTCACTGCGGCATCTCGCAACTACGCTTTCATAGTGCTCAGCCATTTTGAGATTTTTCGACAATCTCGTGAAAAGCGCATAGACAGCTACAACCACTGCTCTCACCTCGGAGTTTCTCACCGCTTTTCTCCGGATCTACTCAACTCACAAGTGCTCAACAGTACTCAAAATACTCGGTAAGCATGCACCATCATAATTTAACTCAATTAAATCTTGGTGAGGTGGGGAAATCTCAATTTATGCATCCTCAAAGGTCTCACCTCGTGGCGTGCTTTGCGGCACGGGCTCTATCATACTCACTTTAAATTCATTAGTTTATTTATTTTACATTTTTTTTTGTAGTAAAGCAAGTCAAAGGGGAATAAAGACTACTTTTTCCCCCTACATCTTTGGTCTTGTTATTTCGCACCTGTCGTGAGTGAAAACTCATCCCACGGGAAATCACCAGGCAAGACAATCCACAACACCCTACAACAATTGATTCTCAAGAAACATCGTCATATCACAGTGACATGGTTTGCAGGGGCAAACATTTCGCACAGTCGGTTGATTCGGAGAATACAATTTGAAAGGATTTCGCAATGGAATTTCGAATGGATTCGTCCCATTCGAAGGAATTCAGCAAAATCGACCCAAACAATTGGACCGTAAAAAAAAAGTTTCGTACAAAAGCTTCCCAGTTTCGAGGGAAACGTTCGGTGTAGATGTTATTTTAAATATTTTTGACGTCCTCATACCGGTTATGCGATAATTTTGAATATTTTCACTAAAGACGCTAAGTTTCTATCTTAAAAAGAAATAGTTTTGGGACAGAAGCGATGAGAATAAAATATATAGCTTTCAAATAAGAAAGTATTTATTGGTAATTTGAAGTTTCCGGCAAGTACACGAACGCTGCCTTCTACCATATGATGCGGGACAAGACCGGATGTTAGCTGAAACCTAAATCCTCACTCCAACCCAAAACGTGCCACCGAATAAATATAACTTGCATTACCTCACGTATATAGGAGTTACAGGTAATACCACTGTGTTTATGACACATACACACACGCGCGCGTGCTCCAGTACACGCACACACAAACGGATACATACGAAATTTTCGAAAACCCTCTGATTTTCGTAAACATTAATACAATCTAATATTGCGACTTTATTATAATTGACCAACATAAGAGAAACATTCCATGCATTTCGAATACGAAAGGAAGGATAAAAATAAATATACATACAGTGAAATAACTTTCCGAAAAATTAGGTTAAGTTTCAGTTGGAAACATGATACATGCAAGTAAGGATAATACAGACAATAAAAACTGCAATTAACTGAACCAAATTGAAGAAGATATCATACTACGTTCGAACATTAAAATCTGTAAAATCTCATGAGGCAGGTCGAGATCGCGATAAACAGTAGAACAGTGACGACGAACCATAAAGTACTGAGGGAGAAGTTAGGTGTACCATAACCCATAGCTTATACACTAGACAGGGCGTACCAGCGGTATGGGTAGGTCCGACGAACGAGGGTTGTATAATAAGTACCTGGCCTCGGTAAGAGATAGCGCTACGGATATTAAATCAATGATATTTTTCATAAGTTATTCAGTTTGTGCTTGACAACTATTAAAAGTGTACAACTTTTGTATTTTAAGTATACGACTGATGTTGGATAATCAGCTGGCGCACGGCGATCGATATTCGCCGTGCGTCGACCTGTTGCTGCTGTGTAGCATGCGGCGCTCGGCTATGCCGGAGATGGCCGAGGCAGGGCCTCGCAGAGCCGAGGCTGTGCCTCGCAGACGAGCCGCGTTAAGCAAGAGGTTATCTCTCTCGCTTGACTTCGGCTTCGCTCACCGGCTATCTCACTCCGTTGACTTCAGCGCACATCGACTCGTTTGTATAACGCAGCCATATTGTAAAATTTGGGACTTCTGTGAAAACCCGCTTGGACAGCGCACACATCCTCGGTACACTCGCTCGGACTTTTCACCATCTCACCGGATCTTCTTAACATTTTTGAGCTCACCAGGACTCAAATGCACGGTAAGAGTACATCGTTACAATTTCTCTTAACTCAATGACGGTGAGGCGAGTAAATCTCATCGGTACATCAACATAAAGTTCTCATTCTGTGGCGTGCTCTGCAGCACGGGCTGTACCACGTTTTCACCTCATGCTTTGCTCACTCAATTAATATAATGGCGTGTGTCTGTTCGTTCACTGTACTTTTCCCTAACTGAGCTTGCTGAGAAAGTACTGTGAATATACTCAACTCATTTGTGTATTCTCAATTTCTCACTCTGCCGTGCTCTGCAGCGTTGACTGCACCACAGGTTTTTAACGTGTCATTTAGCACACAAATAATATATGAGTAAGTGCTGTTAATTGTACTTTCCCCGAACTAAGCTTGCTGCGACGGTACTGTGAATATTTTCTTCTCATCGGCATATCCTCAAATTTTCGTTGCATGAGGTGCTCTGCAGCGCTGGCTGCATCACACTTAATTCACAAATGTTAGCACACAATTAATACAATTGTGTGCCTTCACCAAATGATTTACATTCAACTTTAGTTTAAAGTTAATAAAACTGTTTATTTTATTTATTGTTTTTTTTTTAAATTCTTGTTAACGCAATGTTGAAGGTAGAATAAACCATTTTCTCTGTTATACATCTGTCAGTCTGGTTTCTTTCTCCCGGTCGTGAATGAAAACTCATAATTTTCAATATATTGCAGGTTCCGTACAACATCAGGAGTGAATCTCAAACAACTGAAGATTCACTATCTCTACTTATGTCAAGGCAACTTACTAACAGTATATCGTCCCAGTGCTCGAAATCAAGATTTCATTAGCCTGACACGATTGCAGTGATGAACAGAAAATGGGGAGAAAATACTTAATTTGAATAAATTCAGGTTCATTCTCATACATATCGCATACTTCTAGGCCACGGTTGTACGTATGAACATCAAAAAAGATGGTCGAGCTTCCAAGTCTTTCAGAGTGTCGTCAGTGGCGATTGATGTTGGCCAAGAGTCTTCTGGTTCTCCCATCCATGACGGTTCCGACCACCACACCTGGTGAGAAGCTAGCTGAGATGTTGTGTTTTTGCGAGAAGTTGATGTTCTGCTCTTGATAATGTTGGGTTTGAACGATGGTAAATGAGTGGTTACAGCTCTGAGTATTGGGTCTGGGAAAAAGTTCGTGGCGTTTTTCCCGATAGATTGCATCAATTGCAAATAAGTCAGGAAACACAGATCGCAGCGACACCACTAAACGCTCGTTAGAAAGATGATACTTCGAGCGTTGCTTTGAATGTATAAACATCGAAATTGGTGCAGTGGTTCGGAAGTTGTTTGCGTTTGAAAATGGAGAAAAGTAATGAAAGATTGCGCTATATTTTGCAATATTATTACGACAAAGGGAGGACGCTGCGCAGGCTTGTGAAAAAATTGTGCTGTGTATGGTGAAGGTACTTTATCAAAATTTGCTGCACGGAAATGGTTCGCTTGCTTTCGTTCTGGTAATTTTAATGTGAAAGATGAGTCACGCTCTGGTCGTCCAATTACTGAAAAAGCTGATGAAATTCTTGAAAAAGTCCAGCAAGATAGGCATATCAGCAGTGGCGATATTGTTATGGAGCTAGGCATTGATCACAAAACTGTTCTGAACCATTTACACAAAGCTGGCTACAAAAAGAAGCTCGATGTATGGGTTCCTCATGAGTTAAGCGCGAAAAACATGATAGGCCGCATTAACATCTGCGATGTACTGCTGAAGCGCAACGCAATCGAGTAATTTCTGAAACGTGTCATAACCGGTGATGAAAAATAGGTCACGTACGACAATCGAAAGCGTCAAATACCGTGGACAAGAGATGGTGAGCCGTCACAAACGTTCGCGAAGCCAGAATTGACGGTAAAAAATATGATGCTGTGTGTGTGTGTGTGTGTGTGTGTGTGGTACTGGAAGGGAACAGACGATTGATTCTGATTTCTACTGTGGACAACTAGAGAGACTGTACCAAGCAATTGAAAGAAAACCGCCCGAATTGATTAATAGGAAAGGTGTTGTCTTCCATCATGACAATGCCCGACCACACACTGCTTTGAGAACCCATCAAAAATTGCGAGAGCATGGTTGGGAAGTTTCGATGCATCCACCGTATAGTCCACCGTATAGCACCCTCTGACTATTACTTATTCCGATCACTGCAGAACTCTCTCAATGGAATTAAGCTGCTTTGAAAAGAAGCCTGTGAAAAACACTTGATTAAGTTTTACAACCAGAAACCACAGAAGTTCTTCACCGATGGCATCAGGCTCTACCCAAAAAATGGTGAAACATTGTCGATAATAATGGAGCCTATTTGGTTTAAATAAATTCCTTTTTACACTATAAGAAAACCAGTTGAATTGTACTTAAAAAAAGGCCACGAACTTTTTCCCAGACCCAACATATGGGCCTGAACCGTGAGTTTCTCCTTGGTGCGAGCAGAGCATATGATGAGTTGAACCAATCCGCGTGTCTACGATGAGTGTTTTCCACCAATCCCCGTAGGCGGATTTGATGAGTGCTTGCGTGGTGCATTGAGTTGTCGAACGAGATCTGGTAGTAGCCAATACGGGGAACATACCAACGTACAGACGACCATGGTTTGGAGACTCCATCCCTGACGTCACAATGACATCGGACGGAATATCGCCACGGATAAGGCAATGGCGGGTGTTCAACGGCTATACGGCCAGCGACCACCAGCACATTGTCTTCGAAGTAGCAGGACAAACGGCGACGAGACGGACGAGGACCCAATACCCCCCGCGGTGGAACCTCAACAACCTCGACGTAAAAAAATTTTCAGAGGAGCTGGTGGTAGCACCAGCACCGATAACAAAAGTCTCCCCTGAGCTGACTGGCTAGTAAAGGGCGGAAAGACTGGTGGATGAGACGGCCGAACTGACGGACCGGCTGTGCAACAGTACAATGCCGAAACGACGACATCGACAGAACAGGCAGCCACAATACTGGTGGACGGACGAAATAGCCGAGCTGCGCAGGGTCTGCTTGGCAAGCCGACATCTAGTAACAAGGGCTGGGGGAAGACCTGAAAGGGTAAACTTCCAAGCCGCATATAAGAGAGCACGGAAGGCACTGACAAGCGCGATACGAGACAGCTAGACCCGTTGCTGGAAGAGGCTCTGCGAGGAGGTGAATCAGTATCCCTGGGCTACTGGTTACAAAATCGTAAGCGGTAAACAAGGGGCCCGGGTACCACCAGAACTCAAAGACGCCGAATGCGCACGACGAATCGTCGACGGCTTGTTTCCTACACACCTGATACGGACGGAAGTTACAGACGATACCGACAAACCGGCAGCCCCTATCTTCACGGCGGAAGAGCTTACTAGGGCGTCCAACGCAATAAAGACTGGTAAGACACCGGAACCGGACGGAGTACCGGCGGAGATAATCCGGCTGATGGTAAATCTGAGGCCAGAGATATTTCTAGACTTATACAACACGTGTTTGGCGACGGGGACGTTCAGCAACCGGTGGCAGGCGGCGAGGCTAGTCCTTATCCCGAAGGGTAAGGGCGGCCCCAATACGCCGTCAGCCTACCAGCCGTTGAGTTTACTTGACACGACGTGTAAACTCTATGAACAATTACTAAGACCGAGACTGACGGACGTAATGCAGACCAGCGGAGGCATTTCAGACCTGCAGTTCGGCTTCAGGAAGGGTCGATCGACGATTGGAGCGATCCAAAAAGTGGTCGACTCCTTCCTGGACTTAGACAGACATTGCCAGGCAGCACGATCAATCGTTCTGCTGGCGACCTTGGCCGTCAGGAACGCCTTCAACTCGGCCAGGTGGGTCGATATCCTGGAGACGCTTGAAAGCAACTTTGGGGTTCCGGCTTATTTCGCTCGGGTGGTGTAGGACTACTTGAAAAACAGACAGATTACGTACGAGAAGACTAAAGGACCGGTGACGAGGCAATTCACCGCCGGGGTCGAACAGGGGTCCATACTGGGACCAGATTTTTAGAACGGACTGTACGACAGCTTACTCAGACTGCAAATGCCGCTCGGCGTACTCCTCGTCGCTTTCGCTGACGACGTGGCGGCGGTGATCATCGAACGGTCTCCGCGTCTGGCACAGCTAAAACTGAACCAGACGATGCGACGAGTGGGACGTTGGATGACGGACGACGGACTACAATTCGCGACAGAGAAGACAGAACTGACGTTCCTTAGTAGAAGACGTATACAGACGAGACTTCCCATGTGGGTCGGGACGGATGAAATCGTGGCCGGGAAGGAAGTCAAGTATCTGGGGGTAACTCTAGATTCGGAGATGACCTTCTGGCCTCATATACAAAAACAGCCTAGTAGGCGGCCGAGAGGATAGCATCCTTAAGTCGCCTGATGGCAAACACGACTGGACCGAGACCGGGGAAAAGACGACTATTAATGGCGACGGCCGACTCGATCCTCCTTTACGGCGCAGAGATCTGGGCAGATGCCCTAAAGATAAAGAAGTACTGCCACGCGATGACGACGGTACAAAGACATGGTGGGCTGAGGATCGTCTGATCCTATCGAACTGTCTCTTTACAAGCAGTTTTAGTGGTGGCCGGCGTAATCCCCGTGGACCTCTTAGCTTTCGAGCGAAAGAGGATCTACGGGAAAAGCGTGGACATAAGGCGGGAGGATGCGGCAGTTGTGGAGCGCAACAGGACGATACAGACTTGGCAAGACCGATGGACAAAAGAACGTACAGGCAACTGGACGAGACGACTTGTAAAGGACCTAAGACCGTGGATCGGAAGGAAGTTTGGGGACGTGAACTTTTACGTTACCCAGCTGCTGACCGGACACGGCTACTTCCGAAGGTACCTTTACAACATGAACAGAGTACGGACGCCAGACTGTAAGTACTGCGGACACGAACGGGACGACGCGGAGCACACATTTTTTGTGTGTGATTGCTGGACAGGACCCCGACTGGAACTCGAGACGATTGTTGGTATCATCACTCCGGACAACATTGTCCGGGAACAAGGTGAGGGCGGTTTAATGGGTAGGCCTACTTTTTTTGGGAGTCCCACATACCCCCTCCCCAGTCTAAAAAGCTGGGGGATATCCGTAAAAAGAATTCCGCAACTCCTTGTAAAATAATAATAATGATAATAATTTTAATTATATATTGTAACATTTCGCGATTTTTACACACTTTTCAGCTTCAGCTGTTACGCGCGTCTTTTCAGGAGGTGGCGTGAAATCGCGTAGTTTTTAATTTTGTTTCGAGCGGTTTCTTTCGAGATCGTGTGGAAAAGGGAGTTGGCTCGAAACCGGTTCGTGCTCTGGGTTGGATGGAGTGAGAAATGTCTGTGTTTTTATGGATATGCGATCAATCCATTTGGTTGTTGTTTTTTATTGTTGTTATTTGTGAGACCTCAGTTTAGGTTTTCATCGTGTCGCATTAGTCCTTGTGAGACCGGCGATTTTGTTACCCTCTCCTTATTGGTCCTTTGACTGATTGGGTAATTCTTTCTTTTCTTTATGGTGCTGAAGGCACGGAATTATTTGATACTTTGATTGATTGTTAGTTCAGACAAGGTAGGAAGGATGTTTGTGGGATGATCTCGTTGTTTGTACGATCTTCACGTTCGCTTACAGAATTTTTCCTACAGGCTACGCATGTGGAATTGATTTCGGTGTGTCTGGGTTTTTGACTCTATAATTCGTAAAATAATGGGGTATCACTTTACGGAGCTTAACACTCAATTTATCTTTTAATGGGTTGTTGCGTTTGCTAGAACGCACTCTTCTAAAACTACGTAAATGGAATAATTTCCAGTCTCGATTCGGGTTTTGATTCTACCATTCGTGAAGTGATTAGATATCACTTGCACGGAGCCTAAGACTCAATTTATTTTTCTAAATGGGTTGTCGCGTTTGCTTAAACGCACTTTTCCTAAACTATGTAAATGGAATAATTTCCAGTCTCTTCCGGTAGTGAATTTAGTATTCGTGAAGTGACGTGGTGTCGCTTCTACGGAGCTCAACACTCAAATTATCTAAAGAATTTATGCTGTTGTGATTTTGAATTTTTTGAAGTTCTAGGATATGGTTGGTCGAATCAGGGGCTTCGCGTGTCTCTATGTGAGGCGTACGGTGTGTGGCCTATCTTTATTTGCTGCCGGCTTAGTCCTCATACGGGGCGTTCCTTGGTACCTTCGTTAGAAGTACTGGTCGGCCTTGTTTTTAATCATTGGACATCTAGCTAGTTGTCGTGCTAGAGGGTGTTATTGTTTTGTAGATGCCCGTACGCGTGATCTGCCGTGTAGGGCTACGCCTTTCTGATGGTTGCGCGGTGAGTGTATAGTAGGGACGCGAGCGTAGTGCGAGGGGGGAAGGAGTGTGAATTTACCTACCTATCTCTACTCGTCTTTGTTATTGTTTGGGTCCCTCTCTATAGCTCGCTGTTCGCAACCGATACAGGGTTCGCAGCTTGACCAACTAGCTCTTCCTATACCCCGGATACTGGAGCCTTTAGTTGCTCTCAATTAAGCCACCTTATTGCGCCTTAGGGGCTTTACAATTAGGTTTTTTAATTGGTGCAATTAGCCTGGGTATTCGTTCGTCACAGGAGGTAGTTGGTGCTGGCCCTGTCGTGGTGCCACCCACGCAGGTACACCCTACGAATCGGTTGCGCGTGGTGCAACAAGCCGGGATGCCACTCCCTAAACCTGGAGACACACGTGCTTCTCCACTCTGCAGAAGACGTGTAGCCACGGCGCTATGCGTGGGGACACGTTAATGCAGAGTGCCCTAACGCTGCGATTGGGGGCGGCCAAGGCGCAATGCAGGGGAGCCCTTTCCTCGCAGTGTATCCTAGATAATTCGTTCACTCAACCGACGGCCAGGACGCGATGCCAGGGAATCGGTTAAGAGAATGAATACTGTTTCTGACAAGATTTTTCCCAAACTGTTAGTCTTTATCGAGATAGCTGCGTTCGGTCAAACGATGGCCAAGGCGCGATGCAGGGGAATCGTTTGATCGAAAGCCTCCTTTTTGTGTTACACTCTGAATTAAAAATGAATTTATTGTGGCTGTCGGGCAGCGCTTCGTCTTGAAGAACAGATTTTCAATAAGAGCCTCGAGGCTTGTCCGGTCGTGGTTTATATAGTTTAGTGGATGGGCCCCGAGGGGGTGTTTTTGGGTATGTCACGTGATGTTTGTCGCCCTTCAATCACTAGGTGAAGGAGGTGCGGGATGGTGTATTGGTGTACCGTTATTTCTATATTTAGCCGGGCTTTGTCTTCTCTGGGTTTGAACCGCGGTTCTAGCGAGGTTGCATTTGTTGGCCTGTGTTAAATTTCTACCCACAGGAGGTTCAAACTTTTCCTGAGAGCTTTTTAATGTTTAATGCATGTTTTTACTACTTATTTTCATGTGTGGTTTTGCTGATGCTTCGTATGTATTTCCTGGTTTACGTTCTGATTTGGTTTGCGCTGGACTTGTTTAATAATTGTTAGTTTGGTGTTTTACCAGGTGTTTTCTAGCTGTCTTTCCTGGTTTTTGTGTTATTTTCGCTATAGAGTATTCTATCCGGCTAGGGCTTGCCCTAGTCTCGATTTGTTAATTGTTTGTTGTAATGTTTAGGTTCGTTTTGTGCCTTTATTTTGTTATTAATGTTTGATCATTGAGTGGGGGTATGTGGTGAGGTTTCATGTGGAATCCCCTTGTCGTTTTACACTTGAAAGTTTGTGGAATCTCTAGAGTTCCACAAATTCTTTTGTAATCTCGCCGTATCGTGGCGTTCTCCGCGCATCGTGTAGGTGTGGTGTGGTTGGCTTGAACGGGTGAAGCGGGCTATGTCTTCCTAGCTGGGTAAGGCGTTTGTTGTACGTGTCGTTCCGCCTGCTTCCTACTGGGCGGGGGGTACTACGCTGAGGTTTGGTCTGTAGCGTGCTGATTTGGCCGGCCCCTCTTCTTCTTGTGCGAGCTTCTTGCGAGCTATGTTTGTTTACATAGTGGTTTTTGTGTCTAGGTTGGGCCTGTATAGGACGCTATGCTGATTTAGGGTGGGTACTTTCGCTTGGCGGTGTGTACCTATTCTTATGTTTCGTTGTCCTAGTCCCACTGGAGTTCTTTTGTCTTGCGTAGGCTAGATGTGTGGGTGGTAATTACGGTTTTATTATGGTAGCGGAGCGCCGTGATGGCGTTCCGTTACATGGCCCTTTCAAATAATTAAGGCATAATTGATCGTGAAGTTAATTTTTATTTAATTATTTTCATATTTATTCCTATGTTATACGTTTATCCTTTTATATGTCTCTTATTCTTTTTTTGTTGGCATGCACACATGGAGGGTGGTGGGTGTCTCGGAGACGGCCCTGATGGTCCGTGGGTCCCTTAAGGGTTGTGTGGGCATATGGAGTGGCCGACGTGGTGGTGGTGCCGTGACGGCCATGGTGGTGTATTGCCTGGTGGTCGCCTCCTCCACGATCGGGTCCTGGTGGGGTGCCCTTGCTCGGTTCTGAGATTTTTAATTCGGTGTTGTTGGATTCTAGTTTTCTCCTTTTGTATATTGGATTGGGGCAAGAGAGAAAGTTTCTTTTTACCTGTTCACGTTTCGCTGCTCTGATTAGATGTGGTTTCAGCAGGATGCCTGGTCCTTTCTTGGTCCTCACCCATCCTCTATATGCTTCCCGTGGTACAGTCGTTATCGCTCTAATGGCTGGGGCCCATGGGATGTGCCGAAGCTGCATCCGTGTCATTCGGGTTTGATACATTTAATGCTCTCGCAAGTACCCAGTCGTTTACTTGGAGTTCTTCTAGCCTGTGTTTGTTATTGAATTTTGTCGAGCTTCGGTTTCGTGCCTTTTTTATATTGTCTTTGGCTAGCATTATTAGATGCTCGTATTCTGGCGTTTTATTATTGTTTATTATGATTTTATCCCATGGTCTTGTGGGCGTTGCTCCTGTGTGTAATTGTAGTGGGACATATCCCGTCGTTTCGTGGTATGTGTTGTTTATACATTCTTCGACTTTTGGTATCATATTGAACCAGGCATTGTGTTTATTCGGTAGGAGGGTCCTAAATAGTCGTGATAATTCTCGATTGGTCCTCTCGATGGGATTGGCCTGTGGGTGTCGGATAGACGTCATGATTTTTCGTATGCCGGCTTCCTCTAGGAGTTCTTTCCATTTTTTCGCTGTGAATTGCGTACCTTGATCCGATAAGATCGCTTGAGGTTTTCCATACCTAGGGAAATAGTCCTGCGTCAGCTTTTTCCAGGTGGCTTCGGTAGTGGCATTTTTTAAGGGATATATTTTTGTGAGTTTTGAAAACACATCAATTACTGCCAAGATGTATTTGTTGCCATATTTCGTGGCGGGTAACGGTCCGTAATAGTCAATTGACACTAGTTCTCCTGGTTTTTCTGGTATGATGTTTTGCATTTCTGCAAACATCCCTTGTGTATAGATCTTGTTCCGTTGGCATAAGTCGCAGTATTTTAGCTGTTTTCTTATATACCGGTATAGACTGGGATAGTAGAAATTTTCGCGCAATATTAAATAACACTTCTGGGCTCCTGCGTGGCCGTATATCTCGTGGCAGTTTTCAACGAGGCTTCTTATGCCTTTACTGGGAACGATGGCTCTTTGCCACTCGTGCTGATTGATGTGTAGTACGTCATTTATTATTTTATAGTTTTTGACGTTCGTCCCATTTTTTATTGCATTTTTTATTTTTATGCAATATTCGTCGTCGTCTTGGAATCTTCCAAGGTTGTAAAGCATGTTTTCTAATTCCTCGGTTATTTCCGTCGTGATTTTCGCGATTATTATTTCTCTGTTGTTTTTCTTATGGTCGGGACGACTAATGATGTCTGCTATCGTGTTGTTTTTTCCTTTGCAGTGTTGGATGGTCGGATGGTAGTCCTGTATGGCAAGTGACCATCTGGTGAGTCGCGCGTGTGCTAATTTACACTCTTTTAAGAAGGTTAATGCGGCGTGGTCTGTTACGATTATTACGGTTGCACCTAACAGGTAGGTCCTAAATTTCTCCAGTGCCCAGACAATTGCTAGTAGCTCTTTTTCGGTTGTATTATAGCCGATTTCAGCTCCCTTGAGTGTTCTGCTAGCGAAGTATAGGGTCCTGTCATCGTGATTTTGGTCTTTTTGAAACAGGACGGCTCCAACGGCGAAATCGCTGGCATCAGTTTGTATGAAAAAGGGCTGGCTTTTGAGGGGATAGTGTAGCATTACGCCCTCGCAAAATTTGTTTTTTACAATTTTGAATGCTTCGGTTTCCGCCTCTGTCCATTTCCATTTTTCATTCTTCCGGAGGAGGTGCAGCAGCGGTACTGTGGATTCGCCGTGTTCGCGAGTAAACTTGCTATAATAGTTTACTAGTCCGAGGAATCCCCTTAATTGTTTGATATTTTTGGGTGCCGGAAATTCTTGTATGTTCTTTATTTTTTCTGGATCGGGACAGATGCCTTCGGGGGTTAGTATGTGCCCGAGAAATTTGGCTTCTCTTCTGAAGAATTGCGACTTTGCTAAGTTGAGTGTTAGACCATGGTTGCCGAGTCTTTCTAGAAGCTCGTCGAGGTTGCTAATGTGTTCGGTGAACGTTTCTGATGTACAAAGTAAATCGTCAACAAAGTTGATTACGTATCCTAGACCCTGTAATACCTTTTCTAGACCTCTTACAAGGCTTGCTGTGCTTGTTCGTAGTCCGAATGGTGTTACTCGGAATTCGTAGCATCGTCCTCTGTGCATGAATGCTGTGTATTTTCGAGCGTCGGGAGTCAGTGGTACTTGCCAGAAGCTGGCTTTTAGATCCAGTGTGGTTATATATCGGACACTTTTGCATTCCTGGAACAATTCATCCGGTGTTTGCATACGCTCATTATCTGGTTCTATGATTTCATTTATCCTTCTAGCATCGAGACAGAGCCGGATTTCTCCGTTCTTTTTTGCTACTACTACAAGTGGGCTCGTGTAGGCGCTTATGGATTTCTGGATGATTTCTTGGCTTGTTAGATTTTCTATTTCCCTGTCTACTTGGTCTCGGTATGCGATGGGTACCGGATAGTTCATCGCTGTAAATGGTTCATGTAGCTTGACTTTTATCCTATGTTGGTATGAGTTGAGAAGACCAGGTCGCTTGAGAAATACATTCCTATGTTTTTCTAGCAGTTCTCGAAATATTTGTTTTTCGTTATCGTTGAGCCCTACTGTGTTTGATATTTTTAGATCAATTTCTTCGTTGGTTACCACATATTGTTGTTAGTCTTCCATTGTAATCTTGTGTATTTCTGGGGAGCTCGTTTGGTTGGAAATATATGGGTTGTTGAATTTCATTTTTATTCTTTCGAAGGGTTTGGTCGGTAATATGCATGATATTTCGTATTTTTCGAGATCTATCCTGGTCTTGATTTTCATTAGAAAATCTATTGCCAGAATACAGTCGGTGGTTAACCTGGGGACTATTATGAGTGTATTATTCGTACCGTTTTTTTTTAGGAATATTTCAGCGAATATTTGTCGAGTTACTTTGACTGCTCGCCCGGAGGTTGCGCCTCTCACGGATACACCTGTCAGTGGCAGCTTGGGGTATTTGTTGATGAGTTTTTCGTGGTCCATTGTGAATTGCTCGGAAATTGCACTTATTTCACTACCGGTGTCGATTAATGCGCGAATTGATATATCTTGTAGGTATATCGTTAGTATAGGGCATTTTGGTTTGGACCTTGGAAGTGGAGATTCGTCCTCTCTCGTTAAGAATTCTCTAGTGTTTTCGCCGTATCCTAACGTCACCTCTGCCGTGTCTAGTTTTCTAGAGGTGACGGTTCCTCGTTTTCCGATATCTCGTTGTCGTTTATTAATTCGAGGGGTTCTCTGGATTCTTCGGTGATGGTGGTGTGACGTATGCTTTTTGTTCCTTCGCGTGGTCTGTCTCTAGGTCGCCATGGTGGTTTATTCTCTTCTTTATTTCTGGAATGATACTCTGCCTCGCTTTTTTGCATTTTTCCATTTGGTGTGGGGTTGGAAGGATGACTACGGTCATAAGAGGATTTTTGTTGTCCTTCGCGTGAGCTCATGTTGCCTCTCTCATTCATTCAATGAGGTAAGTTTGATTGGCCTGTGTTTGGTAGATGATACAGTTCGCGTTTAGGTGGCTTGGTGCGCTCTTTGTTGCCTGGTCCCTCCTCGTCGTAGGATGATAGTAGATCTAGTAAGCGGGCGATGGTTTCTATTCCGAGGGTTTTTATGGTTGCTCGGACATTGTCTGGAAAATGTCTTTTAATTTTCTGTACTATTTCCTCTTCTGTAAGTTTAGGCTTTAGATCGCGGGCGAGGCTTATGTGATGGAGTGCGTATCCTATGCGGGTTTGTTTTTTCGTCTCGTCGTACCACTCATAGTCGAGTTTTAGTTATATGGCGTTTTGTATTTCCTCGTTCCAGAATCGTCGGTTGAATTCTTCCTCGAATTCTCCCCACTGTCGGATGGTGTCTCTTGTGATGTTCCACCAACTTCTAGCGATACCGGTCATGCACTGGTTAATTATTATTTTGAAATGGTAGCGAGGGACGTATACGTCTCGGTATGCTCGTAGATCGCATAGGAATTACATAGTTTGTTCTTGCGTCTTCCCGCTGAACGTAGGTGCTTCGAGTCTCAAGTTATTGTTCGATACCGTGGTGTTTATGGGTCCCTGTTGGTTTGTGTTTTCTTGTGAGTTTCTCCTTGTTGTTCCTGCCCTTCCAGTCGTTGGTAGGGGTGGAGGTAGACCTAAGGTGTTTACGTCTTCTTCATTCACATTTATTGTGGGTTCCTGTTGGTTTCTGTGGGTATTTATAAAGATTGAATTCATACGCGGAGTCACTTCTCTTCTTTTCGATATTTCGTGGACTTCGTCCTGTAACATTTCTATAGATTGTGTTACGGAGTCCTGTATGGATTCTATTTTTCTTGAGAGGTTCTGGTCTAATGCGCGGAAGCGTTGCTCTTGTATTGAGCTCTCCGTTGCTTGTTTTTGCTGCATTTCTTCAAAAATTGCCAGAAGTGACTGCATCGCGAGTTGCTGCACTGCCTCATGGGGTGCAGGGCTTATTGTAGGTGGAGCAGGGTATCCTGTGGAATTTGTGGTTATATTTCGAGTATTGTGATTCTGGGCTGCTAGGGGATGCAGTTGTTGTCTTCTTTCTGTATTTATTCGTGAACTCGTCGCGTTTGGAAAAGCTTCGGAGAGGGGTTGTATATTTATCGGCGTACTTCCTCGTAGTGCTTGAGACATTGCTAATGACTGTGCTATTGTCGGAATTATGGAGTCGTCCATTCCTACCGTTCGCGTTGTTTGTGTATTTGTTGTCGGTGTTGGGATGTCTCCAAACGTGGTTTCCTTGCCTGGATCCATGTTAATTAATTTGAGTTATGCAGATGTTTATTATTTTTTATTATTTTATTTTTTTGGAGAGTTCTTCTCTTTTCTTTCTTCGCTCTTGGTTCTTCTCTCTTGCTATCCAGCCCCACGTTGGGCGCCAATGAAACGTTTCGCGATTTTTACACACTTTTCAGCTTCAGCTGTTACGCGCGTCTTTTCAGGAGGTGGCGTGAAGTCGCGTAGTTGTTAATTTTGTTTCGAGCGGTTTCTTTCGAGATCGTGTGGAAGAGGGAGTTGGCTCGAAACCGGTTTGTGCTCTGGGCTGGATGGAGTGAGAAATGTTTGTGTTTTTATGGATATGCGATCAATCTATTTGGTTGTTGTTTTTTATTGTTGTTATTTGTGAGACCTCAGTTTAGGTTTTTATCGTGTCACATTAGTCCTTGTGAGACCGGCGATTTTGTTACCCTCTCCTCATTGGTCCTTTGACTGATTGGGTAATTCTTTCTTTTCTTTATGGTGCTGAAGGCACGGAATTATTTGATACTTTGATTGATTGTTAGTTCAGACAAGGTAGGAAGGATGTTTGTGGGATGATCTCGTTGTTTGTACGATCTTCACGTTCGCTTACAGAATTTTTCCTACAGGCTACGCATGTGGAATTGCTTCGGGTGTGTCTGGGTTTTTGACTCTATAATTCGTAAAATAATGGGGTATCACTTTACGGAGCTTAACACTCAATTTATCTTTGAATGGGTTGTTGCGTTTGCTAGAACGCACTCTTCTAAAACTACGTAAATGGAATAGTTTCCAGTCTCGATTCGGGTTTTGATTCTACCATTCGTGAAGTGATTAGATATCACTTGCACGGAGCCTAACACTTAATTTATTTTTCTAAATGGGTTGTCGCGTTTGCTTAAACGCACTTTTCCTAAACTATGTAAATGGAATAATTTCCAGTCTCTTCCGGTAGTGAATTTAGTATTCGTGAAGTGACGTGGTATCATTTCTACGGAGCTCAACACTCAAATTATGTAAAGAATTTATGCTGTTGTGATTTTGAATTTTTTGAAGTTCTAGGATATGGTTGGTCGAATCAGGGGATTCGCGTGTCTCTATGTGAGGCGTACGGTGTGTGGTCTATCTTTATTTGCTGCCGGCTTAGTCCTCATACGGGACGTTCCTTGGTACCTTCGTTAGAAGTACTGGTCGGCCTTGTTTTTAATCATTGGACATCTAGCTTGTTGTCGTGCTAGAGGGTGTTATTGTTTTGTAGATGCCCGTACGCGTGATCTGCCGTGTAACGCTACGCCTTTCTGATGGTTGCGCGGTGAGTGTATAGTAGGGACGCGAGCGTAGTGCGAGGGGGGAAGGAGTGTGAATTTACCTACCTATCTCTACTCGTCTTTGTTATTGTTTGGGTCCCTCTCTATAGCTCGCTGTTCGCAACCGATACCGGGTTCGCAGCTTGACCAACTAGCTCTTCCTATACCCCGGATACTGGAGTCTTTAGTTGCTCTCAATTAAGCCACCTTATTGCGCCTTAGGGGCTTTACAATTAGGTTTTTTAATTGGTGCAATTGGCCTGGGTATTCGTTCGTCACAGGAGGTAGTTGGTGCTGGCCCTGTCGTGGTGCCACCCACGCAGGTACACCCTACGAATCGGTTGGGCGTGGTGCAACAAGCCGGGATGCCACTCCCTAAACCTGGAGACACGCGGGCTTCTCCACTCTGCAGAAGACGTGTAGCCACGGCGCTATGCGTGGGGACACGTTAATGCAGAGTGCCCTAACGCTGCGATTGGGGGCGGCCAAGGCGCAATGCAGGGGAGCCCTTTCCTCGCAGTGTATCCTAGATAATTCGTTCACTCAACCGACGGCCAGGACGCGATGCCAGGGAATCGGTTAAGAGAATGAATACTGTTTCTGAAAAGATTTTTCCCAAACTGTTAATCTTTATCGAGATAGCTGCGTTCGGTCAAACGATGGCCAAGGCGCGATGCAGGAGAATCGTTTGATCAAAAGCCTGCTTTTTGTGTTACATTCTGAATTAAAAATGAATTTATTGTGGCTGTCGGGCAGCGCTTCGTCTTGAAGAACAGATTTTCAACAAGAGCCTCGAGGCTTGTCCGGTCGTGGTTTATATAGTTTAGTGGATGGGCCCCGAGGGGGTGTTTTTGGGTATGTCACGTGATGTTTGTCGCCGTTCAATCACTAGGTGAAGGAGGTGCAGGGTGGTGTATTGGTGTACCGTTATTTCTATATTTAGCCGGGCTTTGTCTTCTCTGGGTTTGAACCGCGGTTCTAGCGAGGTTGAATTTGTTGACCTGTGTTAAATTTCAACCCGCAAGCAGTTTAAACTTTTCCTGAGAGCTTTTTATTGTTTAATGCATGTTTTTACTACTTATTTTCATGTGTGGTTTTGCTGATGCTTCGTATGTATTTCCTGGTTTGCGTTCTGATTTGGTTTGCGCTAGACTTGTTTAATAATTGTGAGTTTGGTGTTTTCTAGCTGTCTTTCTTGGTTTTTGTGTTATTTTTGCTATAGAGTATTCTATCCGGCTAGGGCTTGCCCTAGTCTCGATTTGTTAATTGTTTGTTGTAATGTTTAGGTTCGTTTCGTGCCTTTATTTTGTTATTAATGTTTGATCATTGAGTGGGGGTATGTGGTGAGGTTTCATGTGGAATCCCCTTGTCGTTTTACACTTGAAAGTTTGTGGAATCTCTAGAGTTCTACAAATTCTTTTGTAATCTCGCCGCATCGTGGCGTTCTCCGCGCATCGTGTAGGTGTGGTGTGGTTGGCTTGAACGGATGAAGCGGGCTATGTCTTCCTAGCTGGGTAAGGCGTTTGTTGTACGTGTCGTTCCGCCTGCTTCCTACTGGGCGGGGGGTACTACGCTGAGGTTTGGTCTGTAGCGTGCTGATTTGGCCGGCCCCTCTTCTTCTTGTGCGAGCTTCTTGCGAGCTATGTTTGTTTTGATAGTGGTTTTTGTGTCCAGGTTGGGCCTGTATAGGACGCCATGCTGATTTAGGGTGGGTACTTTCGCTTGGCGGTGTGTACCTATTCTTATGTTATGTTGTCCTAGTCCCACTAACGTTCTTTTGTCTTGCGTACGCTAGATGTGTGAGTGGTAATTACGGTTTTATTATGGTAGCGGAGCGCAGTGATGGCGTTCCGTTACAATACATATACATATATATATACTCCCTTTATACATATAATTTTATACCTATATTTTTAATATATATGTCACGCATATAATTATTCGTACATTTTTATACGTATAATTAATACGTACACCCTGTATGTACGCGTATTCGATTCATGTAAGTATGTGTATAATACGTACATGCACATATACATTAACACATATTTTCAAACGATCGCTGGGGTATAAGCGAGAAACGCTAAGCGAAGCATCGCGCGATAGCCACCCGTGCGACTTTGTTTAATCCTACGACTAGAGCAGAGCATAGTTATTGAATATGACTTTGTATTTAGCTTAGCAACGCACAGCTTCTCTAGCACCTTAAACGAGATAAGGTTGCTCGCCACATTCCAATGTTATCCATTAGCGAGTAGCCACTTCAAATCTTTAAGCTAAAGTAAACAGTCACACGTACCGGGCTGTGGTGTTTGGTCCAGGCGACCGTTGAACGGAAGCGATAAGCCCGACACCCGGACGGGTTACGGCGACAGGATGGTGAGGCTGCGAGGCCGGTTGTTCCGATTCTTAGAATCTAGATAGAGACCCGCGGGACTCTCAACTCTGCACTTTTGAGAGTAAGCAACTGGAGGGGCACTTAGCCACCCATCAATATGACAGTCGTTGTCTTAAAAAGAGGCAGTCCTTATCGTGCGGGCACTTTAGTAACGTCGTCTAAATTGGCTACATAGCTCTTCGAAATTTATATTTTTATCATTGTTCGCGCAAATCAAACATCTTATTAAATATTATTGTGCGTTTCATCACTGTTCGCGCAATCTAAATTTCTTATTGGCCTGTTCGCGCATACAAACATTTTTATTTGTGCGCGTTTCAATAAACAACGGTACTATACAAGGATGTTCAGTGATTTTTCATAGACCCACCCGCTACGTCCTAACATCTCCAAACCCGTCTTCTTTACTGTTTTCTGTCGCCAAGCCGGCCGCGATTCCTCTCTCGTGGGCCAGCTACTTTGTGTGACGCTTGGTCGTAAGGCCCCCGTGGCCTTTGACTTTTTTATTTCTACCTAGGTGATCTGGAGCGCGACCCTCGTTGCACCTCTAGATCACGTGCTGTGTGGTCCCGCACCTAGTTGCGAGTCTGCAGCACCCTACACCTTGGTAGCGCTTGGAAACTCGCGCCGGGGGACCTTTGACTAAGGAGCGTAGCGTCAACTAACAGTTGCACACCCTCCCGTTCTCTTTATTTTACGAATCAGCGTGGTACCTTAGGGTCCTACACGCGGGTTCTATTTTTCTTCTAAGCGGTTCGCACGCCCACGCCCAATGTGGACGCCGATCCTCTAATTGTGTATACCCAAACTCCCGCCTACTTTACTGTTTCCTGTCGTCAAGCCGGCCGCGATTCCTCTCTCGTGGACCAGCTACTTTGTGTGACGCTTGGTCGTAGGGCCCCCGTAGCCTTTGGCTTTCATTTCTGCCTAGGTGATCTGGAGCGCGACCCTCGTTGCAACTCCAGATCACGTGTTGTTTGGTCCCGCACCCGGTTGCGAGTCTGCAGCACTCTACACCCTGGTGGCGCTTGGAAACTCACGCCGGGGGATCTTTAACAAGGGAGCGTGGCGTCAACTAACAAGTCGCACACTCCTCCGTTCACTCTATTTTACGAACCCACATGGTACCACAGGGTCCTATACGCGGGTTCTATTCTTTTTCCGAGGAAACTCCGTATGACCACAAATAAAGTGGAGTACGGCGTTTCCCACTAACCAGTCCAAATCACCTAAAAATTAGATGGGCAAAACCCGCAAGCGTGCTGGGCGGCAACTACGTGAAAAACAAGAGAGAACCACCGAGACAGGTGAGTCGGGAACCGCGAGCCCCGCCCCAAATCCGAATCAAGGACTACCAAACGTGACAGTACAATTGCGTGACTGGCCCGACGGTAAGGGTGGGCGATCCTTGAAACGGGTTGCAGTGGCCGCGATTCGGCCCATGGTTTGAGAGTGTTGTACCGTGAGGCCCGATGAGGAACGGCAGGCAGGACCGTCTGCGCCAGCTCAAGACCCGCAGCCTGGCCCAGCAAATGCCTCAGACAATACCGAGACGGATTCGGACGACGACGACAGAATTGTCGTCCTTGACTAACTGCTGCGGAGCACCACCCACTAGTTTTAAGGTGAGTAAACGAGTATTTCCCTCGAAACAAATAAAGTACATCGGCAGATCGACCGTGCCCCGATCCCGAGGCAGCGCATTCTGTCTCAAAATGGGGAAAATAAAATATTATTTCTTTATTGCGTCCCTTATTTAAAACCCAGGACGTAACAGGAGTACACATTTTTGGTGGCAGCGGTAGGATGCCACGGTCTATTTGTCGAAAATTAATTTCTTCATGTTTTGTTCGAATACCAGTCTCTCGGGCGACGTGAAATCCTTTGTCATTTGTCTAAATATTTGTGTGACATTTTTCCCGCCCTCGGAACGGCATAGGTCGCTTCTTCTTTTAGGATCGAGCCGAAACATCTTGTCTGGTATACCCGACGACTTTCACTACCGAACACGAACACTGTTACTGTTAAATAAATAGCAATGTCACTGAAAGATAGCAGTGCAAAAGCCACGCGTAATAATGATTTGCGCAGCGCAACATTATATGTCACGACGATTTTTCCGTCGCGATTTATTTTCGAAAATAATTTCTACTCTGTCATTGCTTTTTGAAATAAATTTTTGGCAAATTTGTTGCCGGTATTTTATGATATTGTTTTGCCAGGGACGATCCTTTTTACAAAATATTGAAGCGCGGAATTTATTGTTCCAAATAGTACAGTAACACATCTGTAAATGAGTCATCAATGAACGTTTTGTATGGTCAACCAAATAGAATCGTCCCAAAAGTCTTTTGAAATAAAGTAGTAGCACGTATTAAAGTCTCTACGGGGACGCGACACTATATATCACGTCGATTTTTCCATCGCGACCCATTCTCGAAAAAAATTTCTCTTCAGAATAATTTATTGCTCCGTCATTACTTTTTGAAACAAATTTTCGGCAAATTTGTTGCCGGTATCGTATGACGAAGAATCTTTCTTGTTGTTCACGGTTTTTCGTTGAGGGCGAGTTTTATAAATAATGAATAGACACAGGATAAACACACTACATTAAACGTGTATCAGAACAGTAATGGTTCATAGCAATTATTACGGCTAAAATATTATATTAATATAGCCGTGTTCACTGTATGTATTAGCGCGCATTCAAACATTACATAAAATAGTCAATATTTAAATAGTATTGAAATAGTAACAACGGTGCAGAAAACACCGCGCCCAGAAAAATAGCAAAAGATTAGCGGGGCGCAGCGCGTCTTGTCGGTCAGAATGTACTTTACTTAATGCCCGGATTTTATTAATAAACATTGAAGAACACAGTCTGAGTTATTTGATATTAAAATATGTATACTATTTTTTTTACGCACTCTTTTCAGCTTAAAATGTGGTGTTGTTACGAAGATATCAAACAGTATTCACTTCTCACATTGGTCAAATTTAATATTCTCTCTTGGAGTTATATTAAATAGTTGATAGTTAAATTAAAATAGTCAGTACGAGCCCGCGTACGATGGGGGGCGTGTTATTATAATGTTTATTAGACATTCGAACATATTGACTTATAATTAATTTTGCTGAAGGAGAGCTATGCCGTTCACCTCCCGCTCCTTTTGTTTATGTTGGTCATCAAGACAAACCATCCTTAATTGTTTTCTGTGCATTGCATGAAAAACTTTATATGGGATATCGCTATCCTTGAAATTATATTGCGTCGGGCCCGTTCCCCTTTCTAAACGAAAGCCTACGAGCTCGAAACAAGAACTATCCGTACGTGCCGTTGTGCAACCACTCGCTATGGGTGACGAGAACTCCGCGGATACACCGAGTGATGGGTCACCACCCAAATATTTGTCCGAAGAGGAATCGATGACCTTACAAGATCAACTTATTGCTAAACAAAGGCGACTAAATGACCGCGAGCAAGAATCTCGTGCACGCGAACTCGCGGTAGAGTCACGCGAACGCGCCCTCGAAATCCGGGAAACTAAACTCGCGGAACGAGAAATAGAACATGAGGAACGCCTCATAGATATCCAGCAACGGGAACTCCAACTCCTCGAGGCCAAACCCACTGCTCCCCCGCATAATCCCGAAGACGCGGTAGAAAAATTAACTAGAGATTTTCAAACCTTAAAAGAGGAAATAGCCTTGCTCTCGAGACAAGGAATAGGGTCCTCGCCGGAGGTACAAATTCTGGAACACCCGCCCCCTGTTAGGGAAGGTCTAAACACTCAGTCATCGTTTAAGGATGTGCTCGAATCGGTACCTATTTTCAATGGCGACAGCCCACCTATTTTAAAATTTACTCGTGCTTGTAAACGCGCGAAAGAATTACTCCCGCCTCACCTCGAGCCTACCTTCGCACGGTTATTGCGGAACAAATTAAGGGGTCGCGCATATACCGCCATAGAAGACGACGTGTTCAGGACGGTCACGGGATTCACAGATCGGCTTAAGAAAATTTCCGGGGCCGTAAAAACCGTAAACCAGGATAAGGGCGAACTCGGTAACATAATGAAGAGTGGAACTGAGCACGTCCTTGATTATATTAGTCGCGTAAAAAATTTGCATTCGGCTATCATAGAAGGCGAGACCCAGAACTGTGGGCACTTGACGCCCATACAAAAAAGAAATCTTGAGGGCGACACTCTTGAATGCTTCGTTATAGGGTTGCCCCCCGATTTTCGCCTCCGCCTGAGGTTCGAGGGGTACGAAAACCTCAACCAGGCTTATACTAAGGCCATCGTGGTCGAAAAGGATTTAGAACGCGATGATAAAAATTTTAAAGGCAGGATCGCGCCGGTTAGATTACAGACCCCGAAACCTCCGGTGCAGGTAAAAACCGCGAAAACCGAAGCCGTCTCTTGCGAACATTGCACTTACCCGGGTCACGTTTCAGAAAATTGCTGGAAAAAATTTCCCGAAAAACGACCACCGTTTAATCCAGGAAAGACGGGCGATTCGACCGCGGTTTTAGCAACGCAACCTCCCGCGAAAACTTGCGTTTATTGCCACAAACCGGGCCATGAAATTAACAATTGTTATAAACGCGAACATGACGAAAAACGTAAAGCGTCGGGAAACGAGATCGCTCGTTCGTCGAACCCAGGCGAACGCCGAACGGAAGCGCAACCCGAGCGCCCTGTGCGAGTAGTTCAAGTAGTCGAACCGTCCGTACAGCAAACGTCCGACTAAAAACTCATTCGTTTGTTTCGTCGTGGGACATAAATTCGCCCCATATAGTAAAAACAGGTGAATTTCTGGTCGACTCCGGTGCCGACCCAAATTTAATAAAACAGAGAGCATTAAGAAATAACATCCCGGTTAACGACGCAGATATTTTACGCCTCCAAGGCATCTTAGAGGGACCCGTGTTCACAAAAGGGTCTACCGACATTAATATACTCGGTACGGATACCGAATTTCATTTGGTCGAGAATTCTTTTCCCATCGATCAAGACGTAATCCTTGGCGCAGTGTTTCATGGCAAAAATAGAGCCAGTATAGATTGTGACAAAGAGGCCGTCAGTTGAAAAGATAATGTTTTGTCATTCAAAAATCAGGAGACAGCGTTTCTCCCTACTCGTTCTAGAAAAGTATATCATGTTCGCGTAAGAAATTCCGAAATTAAAGAAAGGTATATACCCCGTTTAAATGTTGCCGAAGGAATTTTTATCGGTGAAACGGTAGTCACTAACAATAATGGAGTGGCGTATTTGAAGGCATTTAACACCACCGAAGAAGGCGTGGAACTCACCGTACCTACGGTAACCTTATTGGCATTTGAAGAGTTCCATGACCAGGTTAGTGAATCCTCCAATGGTAACTGCGAACCCATAAGGGCGCAGAGTATTCCACGTGGGGAGTGCCGTGCTCACGACCATAGTGTAAAAACCGTCGCCGCAACCTCGGTCAATAATGAGTCGTGAATACAGCTATTAAAATCTTTGCTCCACCTCGACCACCTCAATGATGAGGAGGTGAGTAGCGTTGATCGGATAATCAGAGCGACACATGATCTACTTTACTGCCCGGAAGACTTCTTGGGCACTACTAATGCAATAACGCACAAAACAACAACAACTGACGACCAACCCGTTTTCAAACGCCAGTATCGCTTTCCTCCAGCTCACAAGGATGAGATCACGCGGCAAGTAGGCGAAATGATCGATGGCAAAGTTATAGAACCTTCCGATTCTCCATACAGTTCACCGTTGTGGATCGTCCCGAAAAAGCCCGATTCACACGGAAAACCAAGATGGTGAATGGTGATAGATCATCGGCATGTGAACGATAAAACCATAGGAGATGCTTATCCTCTCCCTAATATTATAGAAATCCTCGACCAATTAGGTCAAGCCCGATATTTTTCTGTTTTTGATTTGGCAAGCGGATTCCACCAAATTAAGGTCGATCCCAAGGATGCGCACAAAACGGCGTTCTCAACGCCGTTCGATCATTATCAATTCTCGTGAATGCCTTTTGGGCTTAAGAATGCCCCCGCCACGGTCCAATGGTTAATGGATCGTGTATTGTGCGGTTTACAGGGCGTTGAACTTTTCGTGTACCTGGACGATATAGTCATTTACGCCAATATGCTCCAGGAGCACGAGCTTAAATTCCAGAGGTTGGCAAAAAGACTACGTAGAGCGAACTTGAAGCTCCAGCCAGACAAATGCGAATTTCTTAGAAAGGAAGTGGGATATTTGGGCCACATTATTAGTGAAAATGGCATCAGACCGGATCCTAAGAAGTTAAAATCAATCAGGCACTATCCTGGACCGAATACACCTATAAAAATTAAACAATTTCTCGGTCTGGCTGGCTACTACCGTCAGTTCGTCGAAAATTTTGCGGGTATTGCGAAACCTCTTACAATACTCCTAAAGAAGGGAGTCGCGTTTTTATGAACAGGAGCAAGCGTTCATTAAACTTCGCGAAATACTCTGCAAATCACCGGTGCTCCAGCACCCAGATTTTACAAAACCTTTTATTATTACAA
This sequence comes from Cylloceria caligata, assembly GCA_963942595.1. Classification (NCBI taxonomy): domain Eukaryota; kingdom Metazoa; phylum Arthropoda; class Insecta; order Hymenoptera; family Ichneumonidae; genus Cylloceria; species Cylloceria caligata. Next base: position 33,375,234 of record OZ012708.1, read on the forward strand.
CTGACGCTTCCGCGCACGCTATCGGAGGTGTGATCAGCCAGGGCGAGATTGGAAAAGACCGACCGATTGCTTATACTTCACGGACATTAACGCCCGCGGAGCTCAATTACTCGGTTATCGAGAAAGAATGTCTCGCAATAGTTATGCGGTCAACTGTTTTAGACCATACGTATACGGTCGGGAATTTGTACTAATTACCGATCACAAACCCTTAGTTTGGCTAGATTCGGTAACGGATCTGTCGAATCGTTTGGTTGGTTGGCGTTTCAAGCTCAGAAACTACGATTATAAAATCCTCTACAAATCGGGATCAGCAAATGTTAACGCTGATGCTCTTTCGCGCAACCCTCCTGTACCAGTTAAGACGGTCCACCTGGTAAGGCCCATTAGATTGCGAGAGGACGACGACGCACCGGATGGTGGCACGTGTACGCTCACCCGCTCAAAAAAGGCCAAAATGCAGGAGGAGGCCGCGCAGAGTTCGAATACCCCTGCGAATGTCACAGGTGAGGCGAGCTCGCTGCCTGGTTCCCCCTCGTCCTCCGCTGGCGCATCAAATAATGTCGAAGAGACACCCGATGATGGCATAACCGCAGAGGTAGAGTATAGCAAAAACCGAGGAAATAGACGGAATACCTTGGAACACTGTAATTGAATTATTGCGAAATAACCTCGTGGACCAGCCATTGCGTCTAACTATATGTGAAAATTTAACTCGAGTACCACCCGATGAAGAGAGAAGAGACATCATTCAAGAATGCCATAGCTCTCTGATCGGAGGTCATAAAGGGGTCAACAAAACGAATTGGCGGATCCGCGAGAACTACTTCTGGAAGGACATGAAAATCCACATACAAGAATTCATTCACGGTTGCCAAGGGTGTCAGTTGAAGAAATTGGTTCGAGTCAAAACTAGACAACCGATGGTGTTAACCGACACGCCTGGTAGCGCCTTCGATAAGATGTCCATGGATATCATGGGGCCTCTCCTGACATCGGAAGAAGGTTACACCAGTATCCTCACCATCCAAGATTTATTGACGAAATATTCAGTCGCTATTCCGCTACGGCGAACCACAGCGGCCGACGTCGCGGATGCCTTCACGAAGAATTTTATCTCTCGTTTTGGAGCACCCAGAGCTCTGCTACCGGACCAGGGTACCAACTTCTGTAGCAGCCTCATGAAAGACGTGGCACAAAAATTTAGAATCAAACACTACCGTACCACGGCTTTTTAATCCACAGACAAATGGTTCAGTAGAACGCTCCTACCATGTACTTGCAGAGTACTTAAAACAATTTGTCAACCAACGTACCGACTGGAAGGAACTGTTGGAAATGGCAATGTTTTCCTACAACACTAGTCGTCACGAAGGCACAGGCTTCATGCCGCACGAACTTATTTTTGGCAGGCAGGCCAGGCAGCCATCCAACCACGACAGGATAGAGGAAAACCAACGACCAACTTACGTGGACTACCTCCACGACCTTTTTGCAAAAATAAAAGGGTTACAAGAAATGGCCGCGGAAAACCTTAAAAGGGCCAAGGAACGGTCAAAAGACTATTATGATCAGCGAATCAATCCCCAAAATTTTAAAGTAGGAGACATGGTTTATGTTCTCAAGGAACCCAAAGGGGGATAATTCGCCGACCAGTATCTAGGACCTTATCCCATACTGGAAAGTCTTAGTGGCGGAAACGTAAAAATCAAGTTGAATGGAAGACCGAAAGTTATCCATTCAAACAAATTAAGAATTTAAAAAGCTAACGATCGTCTCTTTCCAGGATAGTACACACGCTCGTTATGGTGCTCTTTATGAGCATAGCGATAATGGAGATCACGGGCCTAATTGGCTACGACTGTAGCGGGTCGACCCTGAACGTCACCACTCTCTCGCTTAAAGGAGTAGCGGAGAGCCAAGTGCCATCGAGAGACCCGGAACCAACGCGAATTCACATTCAACTTCTAGAGCTGTCGGAATTCGACGAAACCACGGTTATTCAGTGTAAAATTGAAATAACCAGGGTGATAAATTACTGTGGAAAGCACTCTCATAATTCGATCGCTCACGATGGATTACACCAGAATATCCACGACATGGGCGAATCCGGATGCAAGCGCCTCCAGGAAACAGGGATAATTCGCCTGGGCTTCGCCTCGGAAATCGTGTGACTGCGTCGCAACGACACTACAACTCGCAGCGTCACTCTGGCGGGTTCTGCTTCAATGGACGGCAAATGTGCGGGAACACAGTACAGCGACCCTTTTGGAACTTGGAGCGACGTCGTAGTACACGAAACAGTAAAAGTGAGCCTCTTCGAACACCGTGCAGTGGTGAATCTCCAAGCCGGCAAAATGATTCTCTTGTCGGGAACGCAGTGTAGACTCTCGGAAGGCCAATATCGATGGAAACAGTGCATTCTGGAAAATCGCACCACTGGACGCGTGCAATTTCAACATGTACGACGTCGTGTACGAAGGAATCGCCACTAAACTCAAAGACAAAGAAGAAGGTTCTCGACTGCCAGACGTGTATACGGTTACTTCAGACTCTACAACTTTCGCTTTGGTTAAACGTTCGGAATATCACGTTTGCGGATACGTCCTACCAAACACCAAACATCCGAAGCTATTCATCCTTGAGGAGAGTAAAGGAGAATCGTTCACCACAAAAAGGAAAATAGCAGTCAACAACTTGGACATGTTCTCGTACATCAATTTCAAATTCGTGTACATCGAGAAATACATGAAGAAACAAATGAAAAACTTATACAAGGATGTTATAGGACAACGTTGCGAGCTAGAGAGGCAAATTCTCCAGAATGCTCTGACAACGGCTACTCTCCTCCCCGAAAAATTTGCTTTTACAGTAATGAAGAGGCCGGGCTTCATGGCAGTAATTGCAAGCGAAGTGGCTCACATCATCAAGTGTGTTCCCATCGAATGCAAATTACGTCGTACGGAAACTTGTTATCGAGAACTGCCGGTACTCTACAGAAACGAATCGCTCTTTCTGTCACCTACATCAAGGACATTGTTGAGATCTGCCACTATAGTCACTTGTGACCCAGTGATCCCTACTCAGTACCAGATAGAGGGGACTTGGCACCGCTTCGCACCACAACCGATAGAAGAGGCCGGTGAGCATGCGAGGCCTGTTGTTCCGATTCTTAGAATCTAGATAGAGACCCGCGGGACTCGCAACTCTGCACTTTTGAGAGTAGGCGACTGGAGGGGCACTTAGCCACCCATCATATCGACAGTCGTTGTCTTAAAAAAAGGCAGTCCTCATCCTGCGGGCACTTTAGTAACGTCGTTGTCTAAATTGGCTATATAGCTCTTCGAAATTTATATTTTCATCATTGTTCGCGCAAATTAAACATCTTATTGAATATTATTGTGCGTTTCATCATTGTTCGCGCAAATCAAACATTTTATTAAATAATTTTGTGCGTTTTACCATTGTTCGCACAAATCAAACATTTTATTAAATATTATTGTGCGTTTCATCATTGTTCGCGCAAATCAAACATTTTATTAAATATATTTGTGCGTTTCACCATTGTTCGCGCAATCCAAACATTTCATTAAACATATTTTTTGTGCGTCTCACCATTGTTTGCGCAAAAATCAAACATTTTATTAGATATTTTTGTGCGTCTCACCATGGTTCGCGCAAATCCAAACTTTTTTATTAAACATATTTTTGTGCGTCTCACCATAGTTCGCGCAATCCAAACCTCTTATTGGCCTGTTCGCGCATACAAACATTTTTATTTGTGCGCGTTTCAATAAACAACGGTACTATACAAGGGTGTTCAGTGATTTTTCATAGACCTACCCGCTACGTCCTAACATCTCCAAACCCGTCTTCTTTACTGTTTTCTGTCGCCAAGCCGGCCGCGATTCCTCTCTCGTGGGCCAGCTACTTTGTGTGATGCTTAGTCGTAGGGCCCCCGTGGCCTTTGACTTTTTTATTTCTACCTAGGTGATCTGGAGCGCGACCCTCGTTGCACCTCCAGATCACGTGCTGTTTGGTCCCGCACCTGGTTGCGAGTCTGCAGCACCCTACACCTTGGTGGCGCTTGAAAACTCGCGCCGGGGGACCTTTGACTAGGGAGCGTGGCGTCAACTAACAGTTGCACACCCTCCCGTTCTCTTTATTTTACGAATCAGCGTGGTACCTTAGGGTCCTACACGCGGGTTCCATTTTTCTTCTAAGCGGTTCGCGCCCACGCCGAATGTGGACGCCGATCCTCTAATTGTGTATACCCAAACTACCGCCTACTTTACTGTTTCCTGTCGCCAAGCCAGCCGCGATTCCTCTCTCGTGGGCCAGCTACTTTGTGTGACGCTTGGTCGTAGGGCCCCCGTAGCATTTGGCTTTCATTTCTGCCTAGGTGATCTGAAGCGCGACCCTCGTTGCACCTCCAGATCACGTGTTGTTTGGTCTCGCACCTGGTTGCGAGTCTGCAGCACTCTACACCCTGGTGGCGCTTGGAAACTCACGCCGGGGGATCTTTAACTAGGGAGCGTGGCGTCAACTAACAAGTTGCACACTCCTCCGTTCACTTTATTTTACGAACCCACATGGTACCACAGGTTCCTACACGCGGGTTCCATTCTTTTTCCGAGGAAACTCCGTATGACCACAAATAAAGTGGAGTACGGCGTTTCCCACTAACCAGTCCAAATCACCTAAAAATTAGATGGGCAAAACCCGCAAGCGTGCTGGGCGGCAACTACGTGAAAAACAAGAGAGAACCACCGAGACAGGTGAGTCGGGGACCGCGAGCCCCGCCCCAAATCCGAATCAAGGACTACTAAACGTGACAGTACAATTGCGTGACTGGCCCGACGGTAAGGGTGGGCGAACCTTGAAACGGGTTGCAGTGGCCGCGATTCGGCCCATGGTCGTAGAGCGTTGTACCGTGAGGCCCGACGAGGAACGGCAGGCAGGACCATCTGCGCAAGCTCAAGACCCGCAGCCTGGCCCAGCAAACGCCTCAGACACTACCGAAACGGATTCGGACGACGACGACAGAATTGTCGTCCTCGACTAACAGCTGCGGAGCACCACCTACTAGTTTTAAGGTGAGTGAACGAGTATTTCCCTCGAAACAAATAAAGTACATCGGCAGATCGACCGTGCCCCGATCCCGAGGCAGCGCATTCTGTCTCAAAATGGGGAAAATAAAATATTATTTCTTCATTGCGTCCCTTGTTTAAAACCCAGGACGTTACAATGAGTCTGGCTGTCCATCTATCTCTTGCGTCACTGTCCCACATGTCCTGCCAAAGCCCCATGGTGTGATTCCTCTCCTGTTTCTTTATCTGTTGCTGATCGTGTTCAGCTCGTCGTAGGTAGACCCGTTTCTTCTCTCTCGCGAGGAGCTTGATGGGTACCACTCCTGCAATGACCAGGGCCGCCGGTCCTGATACCGTTCGGTATGCACAGGCTACTCTCAGGGCTCCTCTTCTTTGTACCGCGGCGATACGTTTCCTTCGGCTTTCCGCTTCCAGTGCGTCCACCCAGATCTCTGCTCCGTACAGGAGAATCGAGTGCGTCACCGACATTAGCAGCCGGCGTTTGCTGGTCATTGGTCCTCTCACGTTCGTCATGAGACGGCTCAGCGCTGCTACCATGGTCCTTGCTTTATCTGTCGCTTTCCTGATGTGTTCCCAGATGGTTAGTTTGGTGTCCAGGGTGATGCCAAGGTACCTAACTGCGTCCTTCGTTTCCACCTCTTTGGTTCCGACCCGCATGCGCAGTATGTTCGGGATCCTTTTCCGGTTGAGAACTACTATCTCCGTCTTCTCTGTGGCTAGGTTAAGGCCGTGAACCCTCATCCATTGGTGCGTCCGCCTCATGTCCTGGTTAAGCCGCCTTTGTGCCGCTTCGGGGTCTCTTGCTGTGATGACCGCGGCGACATCGTCGGCGTATCCTATCAGGTACTTGTCGTCTGGCATTTCCTTCTGTAGAATTCCATCGTACGATATGTTCCAGAGATCTGGCCCGAGGATCGATCCCTGGGCTGTGCCTGAGGTGATGACTTTTCTCTCTTGTCCTTTTTGTGTGTCGTAGAGCAGTACTCGGTCCTTCAAGTAGTCGTCTACCATCGCGAGGAGGTACGCTGGTACCTGGAAGTGTACTTTTAGTGCCCACATCATGTCGCACCATCTTGGTGAATTGAAGGCATTCTTCACGTCGAGCGTAGCTAATACCACGATCTCTTCTGAGTAGTCGTTGCTCTCTCGCGTTCCCTAAACTGTCCTCATGACCTCTTGAACTGTGTCTACCGTGGATCGTCCTTTCCTGAAACCGAATTGTCTATCGAACAGGTCACCTGCTTCTCGTATTGCTGTATGTAGTCGCGGCTTGATCATCCTCTCCAGCGATTTCCCGGCCGTGTCCAACATGCACAGTGGCCTGTAGGCTGACGGGGAGTTAGGGTCTCCTTTACCTTCGCTGATTAACACCAGACGCTGCGTCTTCCAGCATTTGGGAAAAACTCCGCTTTTCAGGTAGCATTTGTACATATCGAGAAGCAGTTTCGGGCGGGCGTCTGCCGCCGCCTTCAGCGATTCTGCTGGTACGCCTTCGGGTCCTGGGGCCTTCGTGTTTTGCAGAGATTTGACCGCGTCCATTAGTTTCTCCTACTTAAATGACGTGATTTCCTCAATCCTGATGTCAAGGTCCTCCTTGCTCCTCAGTGGGTGAGTCGGAAATGGGGTATCTACGGTGATTTTCATCCTATTCCTATACCCAGTTTCCTCTCGTCCATTTTGCTACGTTCTATCTTGGTGGTAGGTTCCTGTTGGTCCTTGGTGCGTTTCCTTGTTCAAATAATTCGAACGTGATGTATTGGTGGTCGCTGCTGCTGAGGTCCTCAATCACCGTCCATTTTCTCACACATGGCACTGCGCGTTCCGATGCAAAGGTAATGTCTGGTATCGTTCCCCTGTTCTGGTCTGTTCCCCTTACAGATATCTTGTAGCCTGGTCGTCGGTAGGTCGCAGTCGAACCGGTGTTGAGCACTGTCAGGATTTGTCTTGAAACTATTTCCATTATTCACCTGCCTCTGCCGTCCGGATGCGGCGTACCCCATTCGATCGCTCGCACATTAAAATTTCCAGCCACGATGATTTTTCCTTCCATGTCCCGTAGTTGGTCTTTCACGCTGTTGAGCTTCTCTTCAAATTGTCCGATGCCTTTACTGGGCATAAAGTAGCAGCTCACGTAGTAAACGTCCCGCTGTTTAATCCAGACAAAGCCGTTTCCTCTTCCGTAATCTTCTACTCGGCCTTTTCCAGGGTTCGGGACCCAGATGGCTGCTGTGCCCAGGTTGTCCGCGTACCAGTCCGCATTCACTTTATCACGATATTGTTCACTGATAATATTCACATCATATGTTTTTTCGCGCGCCAGTTGTGTCAGGAGGTCGTCGGCCGTCCTGCTCCTGTTGAGATTTCCTTGAAGTACACTTGTCATCTCGGGGTCCAATTTTTAGCACTTTCCAACGATCTCCGAAAAGCGGCACATTTCCCTGTTCCCGGCATGTTGAACGATTGCGCTTTGTCCGCGCACAAAACACACCGCGCTTCCCTATCATACTTAGCGCCTTTATGACCGGTTTCACCACACTTATAGCACAGCTTACTTCCATCCAGGCCACTACAGTTTTTGGCTTGATGCCCATACCCTAAGCACCTGAAGCACCGCATTACAGATATCCGTTTCCGTATTCTACAGTTGACCCAGCCAACTTTGATCTTGCCCTTGTGGATGAGTTCTGTTGCCTTTATTTCATCCATCTTAATAATAGCGTTTTTCTGGCCCCTGTGAATCGTCTTTGACACTCGGACTTATCTACTTAATAATATAATATTATCTACTTGTCCTTGGTAATCGCGTGCCAAGGCATCGAGCACATCTTCTTCTTCAGTTGCTCCGTCGAGATCCCTAATCTCGAGGGTCATCTTCGGGATGAATTCGGTGACTTTGCCCGTATTTGCCAGCGCATCTCTCCTTGGTGAAGACGTCCTTGTTCCTCTGGTTGTTGCCTAGCTTCAGCTGAATTTCGCCCTTGTGAGCCTGCCGGATGGCCTTGATGTCCGTCTCCGTGTCTGCTGGGTTCACGTTGGCGTCGATATCCTTCATTATCTCTGCGTAGGTTCTCCCTGTTTCCGGCCTGATAAGAACGGCTTCTCCGCGCGGCGTATCCCGGATCCGTTTGTTCCGCTCTCTTTGGCGTTTCGGTGGACTCGTTTTCATCCTCGTTGTCGGTGTTTCTTCGTCGTTCCTTGCAGTCCTTCTGGCTTTCCTATTGTTGGGCTTTTCCGTGCCTCCTTTCTCCTTCCTGCAGCGAAGTTCTTTGCACTCGCCTTCCGTTTCCCTATGCTTCGGTCTTTTATCCGCCCGTTGTACAGGCGATCCTCCTCCTGGGCTGGTTAGGTGTCGTGACCTTTTGATTCCTCCATCCGAAGATTGTGAGGCTAGGCGTCTGCCTCGCGCTGGTATTTTTCGCAAATATGCTTCAATCTTCTTTCTCTCCAATTTGGATGCTGAAATGCCCTCCAGGCATTCCTCCAGCTTCTGTAATCCTTGTTTGATGTCCATGCTGACATTCCGCTGCTTGGTGGTCGCCTGGATCATCTTCTTCGCCAGGCTAAGAAGGCGCCATATCTCCGCTTCCACGACAAGGTCGGCCTCCGAGATCTTCTGCTGTAGAGGTGCTCGCTGTTGCTCCATAGAGCCGTCTTGCTCCTCATTGAAATTGAAATCCGCCCTGTTATGAACAGATTCAAGGTCAGTGCAATGTTCTTCTGTTCACCCTTGTTTCTCCGTGTTCTTGTAGGATTACGGCTCTCCTCGCTTGTTGCCTTATATGCTACGTTGGTCAAGTCATCCACCAATGCAGCACTGCGGTCGCTTGTTTTCGACGCCGGGGAGCCCGTTTGCCCACTCCGTCGACGCCGGTACTGCGGTGTCCCCCCTGCACCGTAAACTGCTTTCCCTTGTTGATGTTGTTCATGATTGGTTTGCTTTAGGGGGTTTCCTTCCCCTGGATTTAAGTCGCCTTTTACGCCAGGCATGCCTTACCTTAGGAATATTCTAACCGCTATCCCGCAGTGGTAATTAATAATAATAATAATAATAATAATAATAATAATAATAATAATAATAATAATAATAATAATAATAATAATAATAATAATAATAATAATAATAATAATAATAATAATAATAATAATAATAATAATAATAATAATAATAATAATAATAATAATAATAATAATAATAATAATAATAATAATAATAATAATAATAATAATAATAATAATCCCTCCCAAGTGTGTCGCCTTGCTGCGGCGGGGGGGCTTGCGTTTCTGCAATGAACTTTGGAGCTCGGCCGGTGGGGGCTCTGGCCCCTGGCAGGTCTAACCTTGCCGGACAGGTCCAGGGGGAGCGGGCAGACTAAGAACACACAACATCAAAAGCTACGGTGGAAGGCATCGTGCCTACGGCTGCATGGCCGCAATGATGTAAACTAAAGCGGTCGCAAACGATCCCTGCAGGGCACCGGGTGGAACCCTGCAGTATTTACACCTTACCTGGACAAGGCGGCTCTGCCTAGGTGGACATACATTCCGACCTACTCGTGGGATGAATATGGAGAAACTTTTAAAAGAAATTAAACCTAAACAGAAGAAGGAGATGGTAAAAACATCGACCGAGGAGGAGCTCAGGACAATCGGAGAACTCGCGACGGACTATATCGGGGGAGAGTCGAACGATGATAGCTTAACGAACGTGACAGAAAATGTAAACCTAAGAAAGAGAAGTAGACTTCAATCATATTCGTCAACAGGCACCGAAGATCGATCCCTACATCAGACGACAAAGAAATTAAAATTCAGAAAGAGAGAAACGACACAGCCACGCATGGAAGAGGGTAAAACGGTTCCACCTGTCATCGGAAATATAAGGAGGCATCGAGAAGAACCTGAAACCTCCTCATTCGACGATGACAATAAGAACGAACCCGATTTGACAGAGTTATTACAACTCATTCATGAGACCGCGACGAAAATGGACGAAGCAGCGGCAATACAAAAAAATATGAATATGACAGTAAAAACCGGCATAAAGACGATTCTTGAGGCCGCTGACGCTGCGCTAAACACGCAAAGCAGGACAGCCTCGAAGGGACGAATGATGGCAGACGACCTGACAGAGACAGAAACGGAGACAACGGAACCGGCGACACGACCGACGAAACGAAAACGGGAGGCGACGAAGACCACACCAGAGGCCCGGCAGAAGCAACCCCCGAGAACGGAGGAGGCCGAAACCTGGACAACCGTGAGGAAACGAAAAAAGAAAAAAAAACAACGGAACCGAAAAACAAAACGGACGAGACGAACGTACCGACCCGGGCTGAAAAGCGCAGACCGACCCCCAAACATAGGGGAACGGCTGTACTGGTCAAACCTGGGAAAGACAACACGTACTCGGACATCGTACGGAAAATAAGGACGACGGTCGACCCGACGAGCAGTCATGTACAGGTGATGGCTCTAAGGAAGACCAAAGACGGACGGTGTCTCATTAAGATACAGACAGACACGGACGGACGAGAACAGTTTGAGCGCGCACTACAGGACGCGGTTGGGGACACGGGCAATGTAAGGACCGTGACTTCTAGGGCACAACTGGAGATCATGGACCTGGACTGCGTTACCACCGCGGAGGACGTGATACGGGCGCTGAGACGAGAAACGGGACGAGACGGCGACTTTGGTGTCCACATCTTCGGCCCGAACCGGGCCGAGCAGTACATGGCAGTCTGCGATCTCGAGACGCGGGAAGCCGAGGTGCTGCTGGACCGGGGCCGGATCGGGATAGGATGGGTGCGATGCCGACTACGACAACGATTGACGGTGACCAAATGCTACAAGTGCCTGGGCTACGGACACACAAGGACGAGCTGCACGAACGCGGATCGGACAAAGAACTGCAGGAAATGCGGCGAGACGGGACATTACGCGACGGACTGTAAAAACAGACCGGCTTGCCCTCTGTGCTCTGAGGCGGGGCACGGGGACGTAACGCACCTTGCGGGAACCGGAAGGTGTGCGGTATTCCGGGCTGCGCTGGAGGAGTGCAGGAAGCGGGCCGGAAGACGGACAGAATAGTTCAGGGAAACCTGAACAGGAGTAGGACAGCAGACATGCTACTACCACAGATAGCTGACGAACATGACGCCGACATTCTGATCCTGTGCGAACCGTACAGGAGAAGAACGACACAAACGTACATTACGAACGAGACAGAGACCACAGCTATCTGGATAAGGGGCGCTGCCCAATCTCGAATAGTTAGCTGCGGTGTCGGGGACGATTACGTCTGGGCAAGGGTCGGCGCTGTCACTTACGTCAGCGTCTACCTGACACCCAACTGCGCCGCGGCGGATTTCGAGAGGAAAGTAACGCTCCTTGAAGACGAAATCAGGGATCTGCCTGGAGACGTTATTATCGGGGGCGTCTTCAACGCGCGGGCAATCGAGTGGGGAATGACAGCAACGAACAAACGTGGACGGTTGCTACTGGAGATGGCTGCAAGGCTGAACCTGGTAGTAGCCAATACGGGAAACATACCGACGTACAGACGACCAGGGTTTGGAGACTCCATCCCTGACGTCACAATGACATCGGACGGAATATTGCCACAGATAAGGCAGTGGCGGGTGTTCGATGGCTATACGGCCAGCGACCACCAATACATTGTCTTCGAAGTGACAAGACAAACGGCGACGAGACGGACGAGGACCCAACACCCCCCGCGGTGGAACCTCAACAAACTCGACGTACAAAAATTTTCGGAGGAGCTGGTGGTATCACCAGCACCGATAACAAAAATCCCCCCTGAGCTGACTGGCCGGCAAAGGGCGGAAAGACTGGTGGACGAGACGGCCAAACTGACGGACCGGCTGTGCAACAACACAATGCCGAAACGACGATATCGACAGAACAGACAGCCACAATACTGGTGGACGGACGAAATAGCCGAACTACGAAGGGTCTGCTTGACAAGCCGACGACTAGTGACGAGGGCTGGGGGAAGACCCGAAAGGGAAAACCTCCAAGCCAAATATAAGACAGCACGAAAAGCACTGACGAGCGCGATACGAGACAGCAAGACGCGTTGCTGGAAGAGGCTCTGCGAGGAGGTGGATCAGGATCCCTGGGGTACTGGTTACAAAATCGTGACTGGTAAACTAGGAGCCTGGGTACCACCAGAACTCAAAGACGCCGAATCCGCACGACGGATCGTCGACGGCTTATTTCCTACGCACCCGATACGGACGGACGTTACAGATGACACGGACACACCGGCAGCCCCCATCTTCACGGCGGAAGAGCTCACTAGGGCATCCAACGCAATGAAGACTGGTAAAGCACCGGAACCGGACGGAGTGCCGGCGGAGATTATCCGGCTGATGGTTCGCCTGAGGCCGGAGATATTTCTTGACCTGTACAACACGAGCTTGACGACGGGAACGTTCAGTGACCGGTGGAAGACGGCAAGGCTAGTTCTTATCCCTAAGGGTAAGGGCGACCCCAATACGCCGTCAGCCTACCGGCCGCTGAGTTTACTCGACACAACGGGTAAACTCTATGAACAACTACTAAAACCGAGACTGACGGACGCGATACAGACCAGCGGAGGCCTCTCAGACCGGCAGTTCGGCTTCAGGAGGGGACGATCAACGATTGGAGCGATTCAAAAAGTGGTCGATTCCTTCCTGGATTTGGAGAGACATTGCCATGCAGCGCGACCAATCGTTCTGCTGGCGACCTTGGACATCAGAAACGCCTTTAACTCGGCCAGGTGGGTTGACATCCTGGAGGCGCTTGAAGGCAACTTCGGGGTTCCGGCTTACTTGGCTCGGGTGGTGGGCGACTACCTAAGAAACAGACGGATCACGTACGAGACGACTGAAGGACCGGTGACGAGACAAATCACCGCGGGGGTTGCACAGGGGTCCATACTGGGACCAGACTTTTGGAACGGACTCTACGACAGCTTACTCAGGCTGGAATTGCCGCTTGGCGTTTTCCTTGTCGCCTACGCTGACGACGTGGCGGCGGTGATCACCGAGCGGTCTCCAGACCTGGCACAGCAAAAACTGAACCAGACGATGCGGCGAGTGGGCCGTTGGATGACGGACCACGGACTACAACTCGCGACAGAAAAGACAGAACTGACTTTCCTTAGCAGAAGACGCATACAGACGAGACTACCCATGTGGGTCGGGACGGACGAAATCGAGGCCGGAGGTGAAGTCAAGTACTTGGGAATGACCCTAGATACGAAGATGACCTTCTGGCCTCATATACAAAAAACATGCCAGAAGGCGGCTAAGAGGATAGCATCCTTAAGCCGCCTGATGGCCAACACAAACGGGCCAAGACCGGGAAAACGACGACTCCTAATGACGACAGCCCACTCGATCCTCCTGTACGGCGCGGAGATCTGGGCAGATGCCCTGAAGACAAAGAAGTACTGCCACGCCATGACAACGGTACAAAGACAGGGTGCGCTGAGGATCGCCTGCTCCTACCGAACTGTCTCTGCACAAGCAGTCTTGGTGGTTGCGGGCGTGATCCCCGTGGACCTCCTAGCTTTCGAGCGAAAGAGGATCTACGGGAGAAGCGCGGACATAAGACGGGAAGATGCGGCGGTCGCGGAACGCGACAAGACGATACAGACTTGGCACGAACAATGGACAGAAAGAACGACAGGCAACTGGACAAGACGACCAATAAAGGACCTGAGACCGTGGATCGAAAGGGATTTTGGGGACGTAAATTTTTACATCACCCAGTTCCTGACGGGACACGGTTACTTTAGACGGTACCTTTATAACATGGACAGAGTACGGACGCCAGACTGTAAGTACTGTGGACACGAACGAGACGACGCGGAACACACATTTTTTGTGTGCGACCGCTGGACAGGACTCCGACTGGAACTGGAGACGATTGTTGGCAGCATCACCCCGGACAACATTGTTCAGGTGATGCTCCACTCGACAGAATGGTGGCAACTAGTTGCCACCTATACAGAGACGATACTGCGATGAAAAAACGTAGACGGCTGCCTCACCTAACCGAGCAGACAGACTGACGTGACGCGACAGGTTACAGACAGCAAGACGAACGAACGAACACGGACAGAACCCCCAGCCAGAAGTAATACCAAAATAGTTCCTGGTCTGGGGGAGGGCAACAAGGAGAGGGCGGTTTAGTGGGTAGGCCTACTTTTTTGGGAGTCCCACATACCCCCCCAGTTCAAAAGACTGGAGGATATCCGTAAAAAGGATTCCGCAACTCCTTGTATAACAACAACAACAACAACAACAACAACAACAACAACAACAACAACAACAACAACAACAACAACAACAACAACAACAACAACAATAATAATAATAATAATAATAATAATAATAATAATAATAATAATAATAATAATAATAATAATAATAATAATAATAATAATAATAATAATAATAATAATAATAATAATAATAATAATAATAATAATAATAATAATAATAATAATAATAATAATAATAATAATAATAATAATAATAATAATAATAATAATAATAATAATAATAATAATAATAATAATAATAATAATAATAATAATAATAATAATAATAATAATAATAATAATAATAATAATAATAATAATAATAATAATAATAATAATAATAATAATAATAATAATAATAATAATAATAATAATAATAATAATAATAATAATAATAATAATAATAATAATAATAATAATAATAATAATAATAATAATAATAATAATAATAATAATAATAATAATAATAATAATAATAATAATAATAATAATAATAATAATAATAATAATAATAATAATAATAATAATAATAATAATAATAATAATAATAATAATAATAATAATAATAATAATAATAATAATAATAATAATAATAATAATAATAATAATAATAATAATAATAATAATAATAATAATAATAATAATAATAATAATAATAATAATAATAATAATAATAATAATAATAATAATAATAATAATAATAATAATAATAATAATAATAATAATAATAATAATAATAATAAAGAAACTCACACAGAAACGAGAAATTTAAACCTCGCAAGAACCTTGATTAAAACTCCAGAGAGACAAAAACTGGCCATATGAACAAAATGTAAAGAGTTAACGGAACATTTACACACCACCCCATATCACACTCACCTAGAGTTCGAAATGCGACAAACATCGTGTAACCTATACAAAAACACTTTCTCGGGGCGTACCAGCATAGGTATATAAGCAGCGACTAAACCAGCCTCAGGGCACTTGTCGAATTCTATTTTTGAAGACGAAGTGCGGCCCGACAGCTCATCTACATTTTATTTTTATTTTTTTAAGTATTGGTTGATTATTTCTTAAAAAAGTGTTCTTTCAGTAAATCGATTGTCCTGCATTGCGCTGTGGCCGTTGTCTGATCGAACGAAATTGATAAGTAAACCCTGTGAATAGTGAGACTTGCGTGCACAGCGCGTTGGCCGCCCTTATTCACAGCATCAAGGCACCTTTCATTATCGGGCCCCCATGCATATGGCTACCTTTCTCTTCGGACGTGAAGACCTAGGCATGTCGCAAGACTCCGGTCACAACATCCCGTCTTGCTGGACCGCGCGCGCTTGTCTCGGAATGTGTATCTGCATGGGTGTCACCATGCAAGGACTAGTGGCTGACGAACCCCTGTCACACGCTGATAACTCGGCATAACGATCATATAAAGGAAAGTAATCATAACCCACTTAAGAGTGATGATGAAGTATCTGAATACGATGAGTTTATATGCTTCAGTATCAGGGGTAGAGGACGCGTTAGTTGGCTCACGCTGTGAACCCCGTGTCTTGCGCGAACAGAGAGCTCGTAGCATAGAGGACCAAAACAATAACAAAGACAAGAACGTCAAGTAGGCATACTCACATACCCGGCTCGACATGATAATACTCATGACTCTACGGTAGTCTTACGAGACTCGAATCTCGCCCGATTACACCCGAGTATAAGAAATTCCCAAGAGGGAAAGATAATATCAGCGCGTTATACGTGAGATATGTATTCGTAAAACGAAGATCAAGTTAAAACTATTGTCCGATGATTATAATTGTGTCGCGCGGTAGTTCTTACGAATCTACGTGTACCATGGAGACCATGTATGCATACAAATACAAGCGGTTCCATAAAAAAAACAAATCGCAGACAAAAGCGTCGTCTTGCATCCACGATAGTAACAATTATTTTTAATTGAGTGTAAAGCTCCGTGCGAGTAACATCCGTTCACTGTACGAAATTTTATTCATACCGATTCAAGAAAACAGGAAGATATCTTTGCATATGAAGAATTAAGAAATCGCGTAAAAACCATAGCGCGATAATTACTTCTATTCGACAAATTGAGTCTTAAGCTCCGTGTAAGTGACATCCATTCGCTACACGAATATTCAATATATACCGATTAAGGAAACAGCAAAATATTCCAGCATATGTCTAATTAAGGAATCGCGTAAATGCAATAGCCCGATAATTACCTCTATTTGACAAATTGAGTATTAAGCTCCGTATGAGTGATGTCCGTTCGGTACACAAATATTAAAGTCGTACCGATTTGAGTAAACAGAAAAACGTTCCTGCATACATAGCATTTAAGAGACCATCATCTGTGAGAATTAGTTTATTAAATCCAACAATAGACCCGTCTCAAATAATCTCGGCTGGACTAAACTCGACATAACACCGAATTATAAAGGGAAAAAGAAACCATCTATTGCTCAAAAAATTCGAGACTCGACACCGTCATTTACTATAGGCTGCTGATTCCCACTCATTCGCGTTGCCTCCGTCAAAAGTCTGGTTAAACCAAGTTGTTAACCATACGGCCTACCTTACCGACTTACACCTAATCCTTACAGATTAACAAACACCCTCAAATTTACAAAAAGACCAATGACGAAAGGTGATAAAACGCACATCTACCACAGATACATGCGAAATCAATAACCAAACTGAGATATCTCTCTAACAACAAAAATATACTGCGACGTACTGGCTATCCTATAACGCGTGGTGCACACAACCAGGCATCGCTACCGCGCGTTACACACACTAGGTAGACTGGCCTATACTCGGCAACTTACGACGCTCGGGACGCACACAACAAAGCACTGCTACCGAGCGTCACTCACACCATTAGGCCGGTACGTCGAAGACAAAGTCCCGTTACTCGTTTGAAAGATACCAGTAAGAAATTAAAAACCAACGACTAATTTCAAAAAGTACCAAGGCTACCAGTGGGCTACAGGAAGATGGGCTACAGGACCACCACCAACTAGTTATACCGAAAGCATGGGCCAACTGGAGGAGATTCTGGTATAAAAAGACCAGAATTTCGGCATTCAGAGAACAGTTTTGTTCGCAGGTCCCGCCAACACAGAAGTCCGGATACCAGGAAGGAAGATCGAGCCCTTGCTAAGTGCAGCCGCACTGATGCCCGAAGAGCCCAGCTCTCGTAGCTGTCACATACATTTGACGGGAAGCAGCTGAGTCGGTGCTGCGTTCGAGGCCAACGCACCGCAGACCCAAACATCAACAAAGCGGTCTCTCTCTCTGGTAGCCAAGGATCGAGCGAACCACGGTCTACTCACTCAGACACAAAATAATCTCTGCAATATTTTAAATAACGAAGATATAAGATCTTCATATTAAAGACCAGGGAATTAGGGTAGCATTGGAAATTCTATAGGGACAGAAATAAAACCAAGATTAAAGGAAAGATAGAAAAAGGCGATAAATGCACAGGGTACGGCCCTGATATACCAAATAGTCGCGCATGCACTCCGAGTGCATCCCACTGACGCCGGATCGTAGCGGCGGTCGGGTGGACGCGCAAGTCGACCTTTAAAAAATTTATTATATCAGCAGGAAACTCCATGCCCACCGACGGGTCTGTAGCGAGTCAGTAGTAGACACAAGGCTAGTCGCGATTCTATCAGCAGCGGCCGGCTAGTTACCGACGGTACGCGTGCTAAATAGCATACCCACGGAACACGAAGGGTAAACAGATTTATCGACTAACGCTCAACTTCATTATCATCAATTATATTATTAATTAACAAATATATTTGCATTATATAACTATCAACGTTGTCTCACAAATTATAGAGCATACTACAACCATCTTCTAAAATCTGTCACCAACTAAAAACATATTACCGAGAATCTTCATAAATATTCTAGATTTTTTTGCGTACACGATTGTATCTGTACTCGAGTGCCCGGGAATAGTCTATTGTAAGGCGCGTGGTAGCCGTAATACCAGGAAAAAGGGTTCGAGAATGAGATATAATATTCATTTCTTTTTCTGCTGTATCGCATAATTTTTATCTGTTTCATTGAATAAACCCTACTTTTACCTACTACAAAAGCCTAAAAATTACTTTCCTTCCTGCTCGAGTCCGAACAAGCCCTTCAAGGGTAATGTCAACGCTTAATACCGTTACAATACATATAATAACAACATTAGTCCAAACCTAGCCCAAAGAACCAGCCCAGAGTACGAACCTATTTGAGTTAATCCATATAAAATCTCCTTCACATATAAGTACGAAAGCGGAGCTAACTTAAAATAATCGAAATACAATAACAACGCGAATTCGGGCTGGATTTATTAAATTATACACGAAATAGCGAGTAAATCGATTGAAATAAATCCAACGTAAAAACATCAAGAGGACAAAGAATAGCGAAAGATTTCAATATATTACAGGTTTTGCTATCTAAGGCGATACAATGCGACGACTAATACAGTTATTTGTCATTCTGAAACGCTTTTCACTCGGTTATAACTTTTCGAATGACTCGTAGTAGATGTCTAGAGCGGATTTTATAGTGTTTACCCCTACTGAAATCAAACTGTAACGTTGCAATGTTCAATGTGATCAGGAAAAATAGGCGTCCCTAAATGATCCACGATACTGATATATTTCTGATATTCTATGCTTTTGCTTCCGCATAGAGGAAGGCTTGTGACGGTGAAGAATTTTTTTTCCAGTTTTCAAGGTCAACGTAATTAAAATGTCCCGAAACATCGAAAAATCGTATTTAGAAAAACTGTCCGTGTGTGTCCGTGTGTGTCCGTGTGTCCGTGTGTGTGTGTGTGTGTGTGTGTGTGTGTGTGTGTGTGTGTGTGTGTGTGTGTGTGTGCTTGTGCTTGTGCTTGTGCTTGTGCTTGTGCTTGTGCTTGTGCTTGTGCTTGTGCTTGTGCTTGTGCTTGTGTGTGCTTGTGTGTGCTTGTGTGTGCTTGTGTGTGCGTGCGTATGTGTATATGTGTCTTTTCTGGCATTGTACAATTGAAAGGTCCATAACTCAAGAACGGCTTAAACTGCAATGCTCCCGTTTCGCACATATGTTAATCCGTACTACCTCTTTATTCGCTGCAATTTTTGTCGAAATTACTAAAAATTACAAATTTCACGGCATTTTGAAATTTTCATATAATGTCTGTGAACGCTTTAATTTTCGCAAATTGAAAGATTTCTGGCTTATTTTTTGTATATAAATAGAATATCATAAAGGGACGGTTTGTATCAAATTCGGAAATCATCGGTTGAACATTCAGATTTTATAAATTTTCGAATTTTTCGAAAAGTCGTCATATCGCTGGGATTTTTGGAAATTTTATGATATCCTGCTGGTTTTTTTTCAATAGAGTATCATAAAAGGAAAAATGGTATAAATTTTGGATAGAATCGGTCAAACGGTTCGGATATTAAAACAAGCTTCAAATTGAAACATGCAAATTGCTTCCTCGAGATTCCGCGCGATGCTCAAAGGTTTATATATGAGGAAGCCAAAATTAAGAAAGATAGTTCCTTATACAGCGGACTTGAAGTATCGTGTGGAACCTCGAGGTAGCAATTTGCAAGTTTCGATTTACAGCTTGTTTCCGTAGTCTCCTGTTAACAGCAACAGAAACAGCAGGTATGCCTTAATTCGCTGCTATGATCTCACATGCACGATATATGCAACATGAAAATAAAACAATATCCATCGTCGAAACTTGATGGTTTACCTCGTCTTTAGTCGGTTAGTCGTATTAATTGAAACCTATTCATGCACAAAGAGAGATTTCTTTCAGAATATACGAGGGTGGATCAATAACTCAGTGGCTTTTGAATGAAAGATAGTTCTCTCCGCAAGAAAACGATTGATTTCTCAACATAGTCTCCTTTGAGCTCAATACACTTCATCCAACGATTCTCCGATTTTTTATCCCTTCTAAATAATAGGATAAATAATGGTAGTGTCTGCAGATTTCAGCGTTTGTACGGAGATTAATTAAATGATTCGCATCAAACCACTAGCAATAATTTTGTTACAGGTTTTGTAGCTAACTAGCGTTATCGTATGCAAGCTAATTTTTGCGTTAATCTCTTATTAGCATGAATATTTTTATTCAATTATGGTCTATTCTAGTCGTTATTGGCTGTTCGTTGAATTAGTAATTACTCTACATATAGTTACGCCCTTTTTCCTAAATAACGTGGTGGCAAAACAAATACTTTGATGTCGTGGAAACAAGAGAGAGAGACCAAAAGAATGGAGGATGAGAGAGCAATTCGAAACCTAATTCATGGAGTTTTGCCATGGCGACTACGCATGTGTGCACACGTGCATTGCTTTGGTAGAACAGCATTTTCTTTTTGGCCAAATGCGATCGTGTTTTCTTTAAATCGACGTCGAACCGGTCCAATAAGTTGGCATAATATTTGTCGTTGATTGTTTTTTCCTTTCGAAGGTAATCGCTGTGGATTACGCCGCGTGCATTCCAAAAAACTGTCGCCATGACCTTGTTGGCCGATAGACCCACCCTGGCTTTCTTCGGCACCGATTCGCCCGGAGAAACCCACTGTTTCAACTACTGCGTGGTCTCCGGTGTGTTGTGTTGGATCTATGTTTCGTCCACTAACGATTGCGTTTGTGGTCAAGTGTGAGCAAGCGCGGCACTCATCTTGCAGAGAGATTTCTCATATCCAAATGATCTTTTAAAATCGAAAACACTGAGCCACGTGATATGCCTATGGATAATATAATTGTGCGCACTTTCAATCTCCGATCGGCCTACACCATATCGTAGCATTTTCCAATTGTATTGGGTGTAATGACCTCAATTGGGTGTCCAGAACGTTCGGCGTCGATCGTGCTTGTGTAAATATAACGAAATTCAGTAAACCATTTCTTTACCATTGAAATTGATGGTACATAGTACCCATAGTATTTATGAAGCTTATGCTTGGTTTGAGTGATGGTTTTTGTCCACTAAAGGGGTTATACGCAGTTATGATTTTAAAAAAATCGATTTTATTGCATTTTTATAATGTACATATATTCAAAAGTATACACACAAAATTTCAAGTCGATCCGAGCAATACTTTCGGAGTTATACCTATATATGTAGAGACGCCTCGGCGCGTTTGAAAGTAGGTGCGGCAGAGGCTCAAGCGGCAGCTGTTTACCTGGACCGTTGCTCCTTTTATATACCTGTGTATTGTATTCTTATACATTGTGTGAGAGTGTAGTAGTATTGGTTATTACACTGGAAAAATTATTAACATTGTGGTGAAAAGTGCATACTGCAAACAGTGTGAAGTATGGAGAAAAATATGAACACTGAAGAATATAATGAGTGGTACGAAAGCAATAAAAAAAGTTGCTGTTTCAAATCATTCCGGTTCCTCAGGAAAAATGGAGGTCGATTCAGTCATCGAGATGTTCAAGCGTTCGATAGAAAAATACGGAGTTGTGTACAAAAATTACATCGGCGACGGTGATTCGAAAACTTACTCGGAGATTTTAAAAGCTTTACCGTATGGTAATAATGAAGTTATAAAAAAAAAGTGTATTGGACATGTACAGAAGAGAATGGGCACGCGGCTTCGAGAACTTGTAAAAAAAACTGTTGAAACCGTCAACAAAGCCGGAAAAAAAATTCAAAAAAAAGTTCTCGGTGGCAAAGGAAAACTTACGGGCAAAACAATCGACAAACTTAAAGTTTATTACGGTTTAGCAATTCGGAGAAATTGCGAATCTGTTGAAGATATGCGCAATGCCATATGGGCAACGTATTTCCATTCCTGTTCCACTGACGAAAATCCACAACACGAAAAGTGCCCGGTTGGGCCGGAGTCATGGTGTTCTTGGCAGCGAGCAGCAGCAGCAGACAATCTGACCGAATTTAAGCACGATTACCAGCCATTACCCACGGATGTTGCTGAAGCTGTGCGTCCAATTTACGAAGACCTCAGCAGCGAGACATTATTGGAACGATGTGTAGGCGGCTTTACACAAAATAATAACGAGAGTTACAACCAAATCATCTGGAAAATTACGCCGAAAATCATTCCGAGTGGCTCAAAAATTGTTGAAATGGCCGCAAATATTGCCACCGGTATGTTTAATGAAGGTTCAATTTCACTTTTGTACCATATGAATGCAATGGGACTGTCTTTGGGGCCCAATGCGCATGCATATGTACAAAAGGAGGACGAAGAGTGCGTTACGCTATCCGAGCGCAGAGCGCACGAAGCGACACGAGAGGGAAGGATGGCTCGAAGACAGCACCAAATTGAATTACTGGAGGCTGCTGAAGGAATGGAGGGTTTATTATATGGCCCTGGAATAGACGACACCATGTAAGTTGAAAAAAAAAAAATTTTTCTATGTGTGAATCGGTTTTGAAACTTTAAACGCGTTTTTCTCAAAACAGCATTTTTCAAGTCGGTGATCACGATATCTCAAAAACGGCTTGTTCGATCGGTCTAAAATTTTAACACAATCTTCTCAGATACATTTTCTAGTAATTAATCGTTCCTTTTGTCAATCCGATACTTATTTTCCATTTTATAAACAATTTAAGGCCAAATTTTACATAAAAAATCGAAAACATTTTTTTGAGAAGCCGCCATTTCGTGAAAATTCAATATTTTGATTAGCTGAACGATTAATTACTAGATAATCTAATATGTTAACGAAATTTGTTTAGTTTTTTGATTTCAGATAATCCAATCTTGAGTTACGATGATCACCGTAAATCGTCTTTTTTTAGAGGAGGTTCCGGAAATCGCCTGCAGCGCCCTCTATAATCAACATTTTTATAAATAAAAAATTTGTTTACGTTCTTGAAGGATGCTTTTATAACCACAAAAATTTTTTGATTAATAAATTCAAATGTCTCTTCAGGATAAATTCTTGAAAAACCGTCTTTTTTTTGCCTCATAACTGCGTATAAGCCCTAAAAACAATGCTTGATGAGCATCCGAAATTAACTTTTTTCCATTTTCGAAAAAATTCATGCGGTTGTCTGCTTTCAATGACTGTCAAACCCGAATTGAATGACGCAGCTTGCTCAAAGTTCGACGGCGGTCTATCGACAGATGGTAGTTAACGGGAGCAGTATTGCTATTCAAGTTACAACGCGGTAAATTAAAAAAGTCACTGACTTTTATTTTTTTTCATTTACATTACGCGATGACTTCAATAACTCATATCGGAGATATGAAGAAGAAGAAAAGTCTTTTTATGACTGGACCTCTAGAAAAAGCCGATGGAGCCATCGCAGGTCCATCGCAACATTATGACGACGCGACGACAACGATGACAAAAAATAAGTTTGATGGCGGTTCGAAGCACAGGAGGAAGAGGTGGAGGAGAAGGAGGCAGTAACGGTTGAATGACGAAAAAAAATATAGGATACGGCTGGATCCTAATGTTTTTTGCTTTGTGACATTGACTGTGCCGAGACTGCCAACCATTGATTTGGCTTACAAAATGCGTCGACGGGTCCCGGAAGTGGTCGACGGGCTCGAGGGCTGCAAAAAATGTCAGTTTGTAATCTATGCACTATACTATTTATATACTACAGTATTTGTCATTAAAAAATCGAATAATATAATAGTAATTTGTCTTTACAGATGGTCAGGTTGGCAGTGGAGGTTCTGTACCATCCGGAATGAATGTTTTACCCTCTGGGCAGCAATTCGAAATTCATAGCAAGAAGAGCTGCTACTTTTCGCGCTTCGAAATGCTTGGGCGCGAAACAGATGTTATTCTCGACAGTCGCCGTAGGAAGCACTAGGCTTGACTCGAACGGGGCGTACGAGACGTTCTTACTCATCTTACGGAATCCTGCGAGGGACATGATTACGTGGGTATGGCCCTGAGTGTACCGTCTTTTTCACAAGGACCAGTATAGCTATCGTTTCAACCAGGGCGTGACATCGCCCCCGATGATATATGGTAATTGATTAACAGCGAGGTACAAAGCACGCCTCAATTTCGAATAGACGATCGCACATGCCGAATGACGACATGTATATAGCAATAGCGATAATTTGTGTTTTCATGATTCCTGCATCGAAACTTCACGTTTCGGTGTCTCTACAGTCAGTCGAAACAACATAATTTCAGGCCAATGCCGCGGACAACTATTAGAGGATGCGTAAATTGCGAATGCTTTAAGTTAGCGGACAAAAGCAATTGTGCAATTCGATTCAAATTTGTGTGCAAACAATGCAAAGCAATTCAATGCTAATTTCAGTCCTATAACTTTGTCATTTGCTTGTTCGTTAATTCAGTTTACTTATTTTACTCCCATAAGTCACATCTCTAACCGTGAAAGCAAATCGAATAAAAAAGAGTTGAAATAATAAATATAACAATTATGATAATGATGATGATACAATCCTAAGTACACCACAACATCTTTTAGAAAAAACGAAAGCTGCTTCACTTGATTTATTACCAGATTAATCAAAAGATCGGTACCTGAATTGCTACGATACATTTGTGCATTGGAAAAAAACCGAAGGGGCAAAATCATGGTGAGAAGATATTTTGTTGAGCTATTTCTTTGACCTCGCTACAAAATATGCTCCGATTATTTTATGGTCAACTTATTAAATGCTCAAAAGTACGATGAATTCGAAATATAATATCAGTTTTGGTGGGTATACTCGACTGGAATCCGTTTTCAAAAAAAAATCTGGATTCTGAAGTAAAAAGTCACAAGTGTTTTCGTCCAGTGGAATCAACAAATTTTCACAAGAAGCCCCAGATTATCATTACCTAGCGACAAAGGTGAACTGTCATCATTTTATTTTTAATTTAAAAAACATATTATAATATTAATATTTGATTCACGATGCATTTTATTGCTATTGGGTTGTTGCTATTTTCGGAGTGCTTGGTGCAAGCAGGGGTCAGGCACTCCATACCATGACACTTGATGATTTCAAAGATCTTGCCAGCACAGCATTGAAAATCACAGTTGTCATGACAAAACCCACACCGACAGGACTTTTACAATTGAACATGACTATTATAACGTCCACAAGAAGTACTCAAATCTTAGAACAAAATATGTAGATATCAGTAGGTTCTTTTCAAGTTACCAAAATTGTAAATGCATTCGGTAAATCATTGGTAATAATAAAATTGCCCAATACCCGAAGCTAATTGCTGAGTAGTTGATGCTATCAAATTGGACAGAATGCACGGACCATAGCTTTAGAAAAACTTCAGCCTTTTACTTGTGGATTCTGGTGCAGACATCACGACCAATAAATGTCATAGTGGTTGGAAGTTGACAAGCACTGCTGAGGGATACAACAACTTCTTTGGCAAATAAAAAATTATAGTTTCCACGTGAAAAACTTAAAAAAGAAAACTTTGTTCCTGTGATAAATTCTGATTCTTACTAATCTCAAAAATCAAAAATACCAAATACATCAGCTGGAACATCTGGGCAAAAAGTTTACAATTTTTATAATTGTTCTATTAATTCAATAAATTAATATAACGAAAACTATAATATTTATAATTGCAAGGGATAATAACATTAAGTTAGTACATTTTCTTTAGGTTCATTTTTGTTTATTTTTGTTCAATTGCAAATCACAATTTACGCATACGCTAATAGTTCCCTGTACTATTGTCATTAAATTCACTTGTTTCTGACTGGCTGCTGACAGTGAAACTTGAAGTTTCGATGCAGGTCATCATGAGAAATATAGTGTGTGACACGGGGTGAAACACGATTTCAAACTTCGGGTGATGTCAACGCTGTCGTCTGGAGGGAAGCATGCCTAAAGCCATTTCGGCATCATAATGTCAAGATCAGAGGTTCAAGTGATTCTTGGCAGCAGGCAACCTTCTCCTCATTACCAAGTGTGCGTTGTGAATTTCCGCTGTCAGGCTCGAGTGAAGTAGGCTTTCGACAGCAACTATTTCTATCGGAAATCTGAGTCACGCAAGAACCACTGAGTAATTTCCATCGCCGCAGGGGCCACTAGTAGTAGAGATCTCGAGGTGGGGGATGATCACCTACCAACCACAATTCTGAACCACTGCGAGATTTCTTCTCCGTAGGTTCCAGTCACTGCAAACCCTCGGTAAGGCCGTCGTTCGTCTCTGGTTTGAGTATGGAAAGTTAACTTTATTTTTGGCGAAAAAACCCGAGCAATATTCTCGTGATAGCACGCTATCGTGTCAGAATTAGTCCGAATTAGTCATGTCAGAATTAGTATCTTAGAAGTCGCTTATATACATCCCTATATTTAAATAGTATAATTGATTCGCTTTACTAGAACGTCAGGATTGCCGAAAGGGTTCCAATTGTTTTACTTTGTTGTTATAAAATTTGTGCGCGTTTGAGTCCAGGGATACCTGTGCGAGTGAGTGAAATATCGAAAGAAATATTTGTCGTGAGTATTGGTCAATAATTGGTCAATTTTCGTTGTGTAATGGTGCGAGTGCCGAGAATAAATAGCGAGTGCCAAGTTCTGTCCT
Source organism: Cylloceria caligata (assembly GCA_963942595.1). Lineage (NCBI taxonomy): Eukaryota > Metazoa > Arthropoda > Insecta > Hymenoptera > Ichneumonidae > Cylloceria > Cylloceria caligata. The sequence goes on from OZ012708.1 coordinate 33,402,225, forward strand.
GAGCTACTCAATTTTACATTCGGTCGGTTTTCAGTAAATTCCGTTTGTACTATTTTGTTAGCTATTTTACTTTCCGTGATCCATTTTAGCTTCAATTTTATCTTAGTTATCGACATCGATTCGTTGTATTATTTGTTGCATCTCATTTTGGACAATAGGTTATTTTATTATATTCTCCATACCGGGGATATCTCGCAGATCGAGTGGATGTGTGTGAGGAGAAGTGTGATTGTGGAACGTTATTGTGAATTCGTTTGGAATAGTGAATTGACGTAGCCAATGTAATATTTTGTGTAAAATATATTGAGTAATTGATTCGACGGGAGTCAAGCACGCTGCGATCTGTCACTTCACGACCGTGCTTTTCAGATTGGTGAGTTTAGTCCGTGTGAAGTATTATTTTATCAATAAATAAAATATTTGGTTCTTCGGGTTCCGTGTCTTAACTGATGAGTTGAAATTCACTGCGAGACACCTTTGATTGACTCCTCCCCCCTGCCATTCATCGCAGAGGGGAACATACGGCGACAGTACTAACATCGATACGCACGTAACTAACATGGATATGTACGCAAATAAGGAAAACACGAATACCGCGAGATGCGATTCGGACCATACGAATCCCTTCCAAGTATACAAAATTTGTCCCGGAACTCTACCCTGAGCATACTGGTTGACATAAGACCTTTAACATGACCCTGATGCGGAATTTAACAAGAGAAAAAATAATACCTGGAAAGACAGCTCACCAGGGCGAAGATGCATCGATATTCTCCGCAACCCTAGTGAATAAAAAACCAATCGCCTCGAAAACGTCCCAGTCTCAGTTCTGATTTATCTGTCACCTCAGCAGAGTTAGTACAGCGGCAAAAAAGTATGATAGCCGGGAAGCGGATCGCTTGAACGGAGAGTGCAAAGGGTCAGCTTTACTTTCTACTTACTCGACGTTCAACGGACAGAGTTCTGAGTAGCCATCGGCACCCGCGATCCCGAACTATAATCCCCTCTCCGCGACCGAAAATCATGCCAATTGGGGGAAACAGTGACGCGTGAATTAGAATACATGATAGGGATGCGTAGCGAGGTCCCGTTAGTAACCCATGGTAATCATAATAGATGGTTATCGAGCGGGACTGCTCGAGATCTCGATAGTAAGATGGGTACGATGGTCCTGCCCGCTCAAGTGATATACCAGATGGTCGATTTAAGTGAAAACATGAAAATTGATATTATTGAAGGGACAATTCACTAGTGCTGACATTAAACCGCCCCGCCCCTTTTTGAAGGGGCAGCGGTAACTTGAAATCCAAAATAAGAAACCGCATTTTTTATTGCAGATTCGAATTTCACGCTACAAAATACGTATATTTTGTCTGAAACTTTGGTTTGAATCGTAATAGATAGCGCTGTATTAAAAAAAAATTTGCGGATTTTGTACGAAATGCAATTGCACTCGAAAAAAAAATTCGTTGTATGTGGTTGGTGCTCAAATATTTTCTAAATATGTAGAACCGGATTTTACAAAAAATTACCTTCATGTCGATGCTTTCCAAGCACCGTTCTCGGGAATCGGAATACATTTCTTGAACGATGGTAATTCGATCGACCGCGATAATTATCGTGACGTGATGTTATGTTGTACGGTGTAACTATGTGGCGATTTGATAATTACCTTAGCAACATTGTAAAAGAAGACGATAGTTTAGTGCGCGAGTATTACAATGCTTTTACAACTTGACGAATGCAAAGTAATAATAAAAATTAATGAAAAGGCGGGGGAGTGTCCGAACGGAGATTACAGTGCCTGCAGGGGCATTGCATGCGCTGGTAAAATATATAAAATTGGTTTCAATAAAATATTAATTAATTAAAAAATACCTAGTTGTTGGAAAATTAACTGACGCACGGCGATCGATATTCGCCGTGCGTCGACCTGTTGCTGCTGGGTAGTGTGCTGCGCTCCGCTATCATGAAGGTAGCCGAGGCAGTGCCTCGCAGGCTTGCTGCTTAAGCGAGAGGCTGTCTGTGCGCCGTATAGTGTGATAAATAAATAATTATACTGCGGATAGCATAATAGCTCATTAAGAAAAATAGCGAACATCAGATCCAAAGTTTTAAATCTTGGTGTACGTGGTCTTTTTAGTATCATATTTCACCAAACAAAATTTACTCAGCGTACTAGTAGATCTAGCACTGCGATCTGCACTTTTCCAGTTTTTCACGTATATTTTGGTACCGATCGACTTTATCAAGGTGAAGGTGGTTAGGTAAAAGAAAGGCAATAAAATGTCTAAGGGCTATAAGGACCGTTAAATTTACCTGTTGGACACTTGGTTATGACACACAGGATAACATCATCTTCACGAATAAGCCGCGATACCCTCCAATTGTATACTTACTCCTCAGTCTTTCTTCAACAGAGCTACCAAACGGTTTATAAACTCTTTCTATGTCGATATAGCAGCAAGGTTCTCGTGGACGCATTTTGGTCTCGTGTCGTGTACGTCGCGAGTGTGGTCAGTATTTACCTGCGCACCAAACCAATTTGCGCAGCGTATTATGAATTAGAGGAGTTGCTATGAGAAATGTACATTGTGGAGCGCAGGTGGAGGCGCGTGGGACTCGGAGAACTACATTTGGGGATGTCATGTGTAGTGTCCCGACACGAGAAAGCTCTGCTCGGTAAAGTGATATACCCCGATGCCGACGGGTATTGCAAGGTGCTGCTTATTGATTTCGTAGAGTCGATATACATCGGATGGCAGCACCTAATTCACCCCGATCCCCTCTGTAGTATGCTACGGTCACTATTCATGGAATGTGCTCTATTCAGTCACGAGCGGGTTGACGTATGAGGATACGAGCCACTCCTTGAGGAAGCGTGCGGTAGCGACTCCTTGATCCTTATGCGGATACCTCCTATTCTAGCGTTTAGTGAATGGTGCGCGTGAGGATGTAGAGCGCTTTTTGGAGTACCTCTCAGAGAAGATGGTGATTGTGTATGACGAGGGTAACGCGGATAAGGGTTCGATTAAACCCGTACCCCCGGATGCTAATGAGTGAGTGAGTGATATAATAGGGGTGGGAGGGAGCTGCAAATCGTCATCAGGGTTGGAGCACTGTTAAGTAGCCGTCAACAGCTGTAAGGGTGACTTCAAAATATCATTCATTCTTCAAGTATGTGTACCCGTTTACACCAGCTCTTTTGTGCGCACACTCTTCTATCACCGAAAGCCAGCAACAGCACTCTACTTTACCCAATCTGCATAACCGACACTGCACCAGCAGCGAGGTGTGGCGGACAGCAAAGTGGAGTGGGGGTTGACACGCGGTAGGAGAAGGAATGGGGAAACGTGTACGATTCAGCAAACGGGTATACATACGAGTACAACTAATACAACAATCTCTGTAGCTTCAATATAAGTATTCTCATTGCTCGAATCCGACGTACAGAGTTGTATAAAATTGCGCGAGCTGGACTGCAATTTTCTAACTTGATCTTCTATTTTTACTTCATCAACTTCTTAACATAATCTATCATTTTTCACACGGTTTTCATAAGATTTCTCAGGCATTACAAAATAATGTCTTATTTTTTCCTTTATTATGTTTTTTTTTTAAAGCAGTCATATTCTCTGAAGAAATTCCTTTTTTTTCGGCAGGGCCTCTGACGAGAGCGCATTCTCACCCATCAGAAAGAATTTTTTTCCTTTATTCTTTCTTGAATTGAGTTTATCTTTATAATTTTCACGATACAGTGTGCTCGTAGACTTATTTTCTTTTATTAAAATTTTTTTATTTATTACCAGTTATTTCTTATTCGTCCTTGAGTCGTCAGTGGATTATTTTACTCCCATGCTGTAAGTTAATTCCTCCTATGACATTAACACTAATATTAGCATCTGGCCTTGCTTGAAGTACAAATTGCTGTTGGTAATGTTAATATAAGCTTTAGCATCATCGTTCGCGACAAACCCGGTTCCTATGTTATACATTCACCTGCACCCAGGGGCTGTAAGTAACCTTTTTTCGTATACGATTTTCACGTAATTACCGTCAAGCTACTCCGAACCTAATATCCCCTCTTTCTGAGTGGGAAAGTCATTAGCTACAATTTGAAAAATAGCTAAACGCCTGAGTACCTGTATATGAATATGGCCCAACGTACTATAAACATTGAACTTGTAGTAAGACTATTATGTTGCAAAATTTTTTCAGTGATTTCTTGGCGCTTGTTGAGTTATAAATTGTTTTTTTGAAATATTTGGACCGGCTCCAGAATCAATCAAAACGGTGGTAGGAGATATTAATTCTATCGCTGTCATTATTACTGCGTGGATGTTACTTTCTCCTAGTAATTTTATGTTCAAAATTCAAACTTTTCGTGGTTGAGGGTTGAAGCTGCGATTGAAATAATACGGATCGGATGTATGATCGGTGGAGTCTCCCTGGGCGCACCCGCACTCAGGAGACAACTTCGGTTTCAGGAATTTCCATATGTGCTTCTGTTTAAGAATGCTTATAGCTGAGATATATTGAAAATAAGATAAGTACTCACTTGTAACAGGTGAACAATAATCAGACGAACGATGATGGAAGAAAAAACGATCTACACTCACTCGTATAATTTACAACTGTTACAAAAAAATATGAAAATAAAGTTGAGCACTGAATTTACAGGGTGAGCTGCACGTACCATTATATTAATTGCATGCCATGTTCAACAAGGTGAGAGAGAGTGTGTGAAAGCAGCCTGAGCTGTAAAGCGCGCCACGGGGTGATACGATGAGGATGCACGTATGAGTAGATATTACCGTCACGATGAGGACATTTGGTTGAATTATCAGTGTGTCACCTTATCAAAGGTAGTTGAGTCCTGTTGAGCACGTTTTGAGTTGAGATGATCCGATGTCTGATGTAAAGAAAATTATCTTGTCCGAGAAGCACTTGTTGTTCGCTTGGCGTTAACGATGGAAGTAATTCAAGATGGTGCTCGTTTCAAAAATGACATTAGCGTTGCTAACGCTGCATGAGACCGCCATTGTCATACCTATGCGCGAGAGATGTGCCCGCGACGTATTGCCACCCAGCTAACCGCGTAGCCGTTGAACGCAATAGCGCAACAGCACCGATACGCTGCAACGCAGCGACCATTGTCTGGCCGTGAGAGCAGATTTCTCAACAGCTTCATTTTACCGTCGAGCGGGATACTCACAGATGAAATGAAAACACGGTCCTGCTGAATTGATGGGACTATTATTCAAATTATTATAACTTTCGCACTTATGAGATTGAATATTATTTAAAGATTGGGATTGCTTGTTACGATATATTTATAAAAGTATGGGCCCTGTGGCCTACGTTTTTACATATTTGACACCGGATGCCACCAGGATTTTGAAATCGGAGATTGAACGGAACCTGTGCTGGCAGTGAAGACATTAATCTGGGGGAGCTGGGGGTGAATGGGGACATCTGTTGGCCGAGTGCCTATGCTTTTTTACAAAGTTAACAAAATATCGATGTATTTTCCACTCCTTCCTTTCAGGAGGAAAAATGTCATAACAACGGTCGGCAGTATGTCCGCGTTTATTGCATACTTGGCATATAGTGAGTGGAGCATCGTCAAGGTTGGGCTCATGATAATTGGATTGGTGGAAGATTTAAAAACATTTGTCAGTTGAGTGTCCTGTATTTTTTTATCGATTTGGCATATGCTCGGTTCTTTCTCCGAGATTTCTGGGGCCTATGATCTGGCGGCCAGGGTAGATATCTTAGTGGAGTATTTGTTTGCAAAATGCCCCTTTCAATTACATAGCTGGGAGCTTACCTCTTCACTTGCCACCATGTGCACTTCTCGTTTCGCTTCGGGCTTAGTAACCCTTGGGCTTGATGTTTCCTGCTCGCCGATTGTCGGGGTTCAACAATTATTTTTAGCCGAACTGCTTTTATCATATTTGATTGGGCTCCTGGTGTTATGCCGGTACCGTGTAATTGGATTATTCGGTATTCGGTCTAATATTAAAAAGTTATTATTTTTGGGATCGTTTGCCGATAAGGAGATGAATCTCGAGTTATCGATGAAAACGCGAATTTATATAAAAGGAAGTATTTATTATAGGCAACGGTAACTTTCCATTGTCTATTTAAAAGTCAAAGTAAGAATGTACAATAATATGTTGTTTCGAGTAGTTAACGAGGAACCAACCCGTTCTATCTTGAGTCTAATTTAAAACAGTTTTTCGTAACGCAGTTGCTAACTGTGTTCACGAAAATCCCTTAATTCGCAATTTTAGCGTTAGTCTATCGTCGAACGCCAAGCGAGTCGCTCATGCTGCGTCGGCGTTCTTGGGGTCGTTCGTACGATCGGGTATTGGACTTCGTTTCTTGTCTTGAACGAATTCCGATGTTTCTTTGCTATGGAATATTCCCGAATATATAAAATACGGAGTGGAATATTCCGCGGCACAACATCCCTCCCCCCTTAAAAGAAAACATTTTTCTCTAAAAAATTTTTTTCTTCGATTGCTTTCCCGTATTTACCTCTTACAATTTGATACAATTTTACAGTTTGATGTTATATAACAATACAATAAAATTTTTCATTTTTTCATTAGTTAACGATGAAGTTTTTTCTTTTGCTTCTTATCGTCTTTCGTGCCGAGCGAGTCGTTCTCGGTTGGGGGGACGGGTGCATACTCTGGCCAGCTCGGATCGCAGTTGCTCCTCTGGCTGTTGTCGTCCGACTGGTTCGAGGTTGATGTTTACCTGAGCTGCTGCCGGGGTCGTTGCCTCGGTTTTCCTTGTCGGTGTTCGCTTCCGATTGTACCTGTAACATTTAAACGGATGGAAGCCAACCAAGGCATCTGCTCGAATCTCCGAGCTTTTGTAGCCCCTCCGGATCTCCCAGCACGCTTGATAGTGAAACTTCGTCCTCGGTGCGTGTTGGAGGTGCCTCAGCCTCTATTTCCCTAAATTTTAGGGCGTACCGGGGAAGGTAATCTTTACGGATGATTTGAGATGTTCGCCCTGTTGTTTTCATGCTGAAATCTGGGGCGCTTACAATACATACGCCTATCAAAGCCAGTATTCCAGTTATTGGTGTTTATTTTCGCGTATTTTAGGACTTCGCAGGGTGCGTTGTTTGTAACCGAAATTGTAGGGTGTGTCGACGGGCAAATGTAAGATTTGACAAGTAACTTTCAATTTTTAAAGTATTTTTATATACGGTACTTTTTGTATACAGTACTATTGCTGCCCGATCAGCGGTATCTCTCGCACGAGCACTACCGCGTTGCCTTCATCGCGATAGGTGTGGTAGTGCATCGACGAGGTGCTTGTGAGCGTTCTTGGCGCAGGGACGTTGCTTTGGCCTTATCACTAGCTATGTCGTTTACCAGCCACACTAACTCCTGTACGTCGATGAGCAATGCCTCGACTGCAATACTTATCGCGTTGAGCGTCTCTTCCAAGTGTTGGCGCCTCGTTACATAGTACAGGTTGTCGTTGACTGTATGATTGATACGCTGTATCTGGGCCAGCAGGGCCCGTTCGTTGGCCTTTATATAATGCACGCTTTTATTATATAGGCTGAAGGTGGTCCTTACCACTTATTTTCAGTTTTTCGACCCTTCCTGCAGGGTGTGCTGTGAGGCCTTTATTCTGGCTATCTCTTCGTGGAGCTTTTGGGCATCGGCAGCGTCCATATTTCCTATGATGGCCTTGATGCTTCCAAGGCCGTCGATCATTATATGCTTAATCGAAAAATGTTTTTTGTTTGTTTCAATTATATCAATTATTACCTATTCTGCTTGGTTTATTGAAGTTTCCACCTTGCGCCCTGAGGGGTTCTTCAATCTTAGCTTTAGTTTAGCTGTTAATTAGCTATAGGTAATTTTTATAATTTCATATATTCCTGATCTATTAGTGCTCGATAAAGAGCTTCCGGTGGTTTGCATGCACCGCCTGAGGTTTTCGTCCCTTTCGGACGACGTAATTGACGAGCGGCCTATTCTCTACTATTTCGTGAGGTCCCGTCCACTTTGGGGTCAGCTTGGCTGACCGCCGCCTTCGCACCGTCTCGTTACGGAGGAGTACACGTTCGCCGACGCGGTACTCTTGCACTTGTACGCCATGGTCGTACGTATCCTTCGACCTCCTTTTCGCGACTTCCAGGTTGTCGCGTGCTACTGTCCATGCGGCGCGTAATCACTCGCGTAACTCGTGGACGTAATCATCGTAGGCATAGGTGCTGCGGGGCTTCTGTTTCACGGCGGCCGGCAGCTCAGCCTCGCGTCCGTACACCAACACGTGGGGAGACAGTCGGGTCCCCGTATGTGGAATGGTATTGTACGTAAACATTGCGTACGGCAGCCACTCGTCCCATTTTCCCTGATCCTCGCTTATGAAATTTTTCAGATACTCTGCGAGGGTACGATGTGACCTTTCTAATGCGCCGTTCGATTCGGGATGATAGGCCGTAGTTAGTATCTTTTTAATTCGCAGCAGTCGACACATTTCCGAGCTGAGGCAGTTCGTACCCTGATCTGATAATATTATTTCCGGCGTTCCGTGCCGGCATATCAATTCTTCTACGAGTGCTCTAGCGACTGTCGAAGCCTCTTGGTTCGGCAGTGGTATAGCTGCACTGTATTTTGTGAGCGCGTCCTGGATAGTAAGAATATATATTTTTCCAGATGCGCTTTCTGGTAGCGGTCCTACGATGTCGACCGCTACTTTCTCAAAGGACCTCGATGGGATGTCGGTTTCCACCGTCGGCACTCGTTCCCTTTTCTTGATTTTATTCTTCTGGCAGGATTCGCAGGACGATATGTAATTTTCCAATTCCCTTCTCAGGCCGGGCCAGTCGTACTTAGTCCGGATTCGATGCAATGTACGCCGTATACCCTGGTGCCCTCTTATGGGGGTGTCGTGGTATTCTTTAATTATTTTCAGGCGGTCATCGGCAGAAGGGATGGCTACGCCACTGCGGCAGTCGCTATACTTTTTTATAACGCTGTCTTCGTCCGTGCTGCTGGAAGTTTGTAGGCTACGGGCCCCACCGTGCCTCGCTTCCTCAGCAGGCTTTTGCGGAGCTCTGTCCGCAGTTTCGTCGCTCGGTATGCCCACCGTTTGCTCCGCCGTTGGATCGCTCTCTGTCTCGAGCGGCCTTGGAACGTTTGCTTTTCGCGGCCTTCCGCGCTTCGCGGGTCCGCCATGCTGTGCTGGGCCCGCTCTGCCCTTGTCAGCGGTGCTCGCAGTCTTACCAGTGGCTTGCGTATGTAGCTTGTGTGGTCTGCCCCTTCCACGACCGCACGGCTTTTCGGCGGGGCTGTGGGGTTCAGTAGAGCGATCTGCATGCACTCTGCGGATCTCTGTATCTTCTTCTGGCGCATTGGTCTGCGCGGCTTTTCTCTCTGCCGCGTTGCTGGGCTGGCCCGGGGTATTCTCGGCTCTCCGCTTTGTGCGGCTGTCCGTACCCAGGCGCATGCTGTCCTTTTCTTTCTCGTCGGCCAGCTCGATCTCTCGGTCCGACGAGCTGCTATGGCTGTAAGGGGTATCTTCGACCTTCCGCTTTCTGCGGTCATTCGCTGTGCCGAGTTGCCCCGCCATGCTGTCCTCTTCCGACTCACGGACTTCGTTTTTAGCTCTCGCTTGGGCCCTCGTAGTGAGGAATATACGGCTGAGCGCATCTGCATTTGTATTACGCTTTCCTGCCTTATATTCGACGTTAAACTCATGTTCCGCCAATTTTATTTTCCAACGCATTAGTCTCGAACCTGGGTCCTTCATTCCGAGCAGCCAGGTGAGCGGTTGGTGGTCCGTCACTACGGTGAAACGAGTACCATAAATATATGGCCGGAAATGAGCAAAAGCCCAAATTATTGCGAGTAGCTCTTACTCCGTGTGTTACTATGTCGTCGAGGTACACACAGCATTTGACGCCCTGTAGTCCTGCTAACGCGGAGTTCATTAGCAGCTGGAAAGTCGGTGGTGCGTTCTTCAATCTGAATGGACTCAAAATGATCCCGCGGAGTGGAAAATGCCGTTTTTCCTTTGTCTTGCTGCGCCATCGTGATTTGGTGAAATCCAGAGACGAGATCCAAAGTCGTATAATATCGGGCCCGCCCCAACTGGTCCAATATTTCGGTGACATTGGTCAGTGTGTACGAGTCTCCGGTGATGGCTTCGTTCAACTTCCGAAAGCCCACCACTACGTGCATTTTTCTCACTCCAGCTGCGTCAGGTTTCTTCGCTACAACCAGCAGCGGCGCGTTCCACTGACTCCGGCTGGGTTGGACAATGCATTCTGCTAGCATTCTGTCTGTCAGCCTTTCGACTTCTGTTTCTCGTGGACGAGTTTAGGCTCTCGCTTCGACGAGTTATTGTGGTTGCATTGGGTATCTTCGACTCTCCGCTTTGTGCGGCTGTTCGTATACCCGATTGCGCTATCTTTCTCTTTCTTATGGGACTTTCTTTCCTGTCCCACTTGGGCTCGTGTGGTCGCATATATGCGACTCAGAGCATCTGCATCTATATTGTAACGTAGTCACATATCCTAAAGGATAAAGAAATAAAATCAAAATAAATTCGTATAAAAAAAATCATCTATTTTCGTTTTAAAGGTACATACGGCGAATCAGACGAGAATTAAATACAGAGAATTGGTGACTAGAAGACGGAGTAAATTCTCAGAGACACAGCTGTGGTGAGTCACCGCAAGACGTGACGTATCAGGAATGTTCTCTCACTGCCGAAAGACAGCAGGTCAGCGACCAGCTGACCTCGCTCGAGCGGTGAGGGGAACGGCATGGCACGGTGGCGGGGCAGCTGAAACAGACAAGAACTACATAAGATATTAGAATAAGAGGGTTTAAAATAAGAGAGTGGGAAAGGAGAGAAAAAGTATAAAAGGCAACTTTAAACAGAGAGAACTCTCTTATTCATTTCAAAGTGTCGACCCAGTCAGAAATCGCTTGTGCGCTGGATAAAAATATTGAAATACCCAGAAATTCATATTAAATCCAAGAATTTTAATAGAAAAGAGTGTGAGTTAGCCCTACGAACTCATTAGAACATTGACAAATAAAAGAATACAGTAAAAGTCAGTGGAGGAACCAATAAAAAAAAAGATTGATACCGAACAGCATTGGACCGTGTAAAAACAGAAAACATTCTAAAAAACCAATTGTGAAGAGAAAGTTGGTGGCATTAGAATAGATGAGTAGGGTTTAGTTGGAAGACTTAAGAAAATAGCATCAATTAGAAATAAGTAGGAATAGTCTGTAAGGAGAATTGTTAGCGCAGCGCATCGACAAATGTGACAAGAAACTTGTTAGTGACACCAAGAGGTTGAAGGATAAAGCAGGGTGGAAGAAATCGTGGTACAACATAGAGAAAGGAGATAGAATATTAAATAATATTTAAGGAGATTAGGAAACACAGGTATGAAACGACAGACTTAAAATATGTAATAAGTCTACGCAACGAGCAGGGATAGATTTATGGAGTATAATTATAAATAAAGGGTAGAAAAATTAATTAATAAGTGGAATTAGGAGGTAAATACCTAGCCAGACCTAGGAAAAGTTAATTGAGAATTTTAGGACAGATGGAAAAAAAATTAGGAAAGAAACAATTTTATTAGCCTTGTCAAGCGCGTCGGAGGAGGCCGACTTACCAAGATAGAAGAATAACTGGAACGTTCGGATCCAATACCGAAGATTGCTGGAGAAATCCATCAAATAAATGATAAATAATTAATATCATTGGAAAACAGAGGGACTGTGACTGTCATATTTCATCACATAGAGCAACACCACTCGCGAACTAAGAACACCATTGCCACGGGAAAACACACTGGAGATTCACGGGACCGGCACGAATATAACAAACAAAGAGCCCGAATGCGAAACAACAAGAAAATCAAATTATTTCGATTAATTAATAGACAACGCGGACACGGACACAGACCCGGCGTCTGTATTAGCTGACCGACGCTCCAGCAACAGCAAATTAAGCCCAGCAGACCACGCATCAGCAGCCAGGTAAGCGAAAGATCAAGACGGCCGAGCTCGATTCTGCTTAGTTGAGACGTTCACCGCAAATCTTCAGAGCGCATAAGTCGAATTCCGATATCACCACGGATAAAGAAGAACACGAAACCTTCAGAAAAATTCTACGTCACGGAATTAATTGTACGACCAACGGCGCCAAAAAGCCGAACACTGAATAACTTTACATTAATTATTGAATAAACCCTACTTATACTTCGTACAGAAGTCTATAATTAATTATCTTAGTGTTCGAGCCCGAATTCTTCCCCTCAGGAGACTAAAAAATTAATGTAACGTGAAATTACCGTTACAATATTTCTATTTCCGGCTTTCTGCATTTTACCGGACCCATGCCCCGATTTTACAGTCTTCCCAGGCAAGGGTTGCGATCCTAGGTCCGTCGATCCGACCTTAAAGGGTGTGCGATACTGCACCTCGTGCGTGCGCTGTCGCTTGTTCCCTCGTAGATGGAATACACCGTTGTATTCGCACACTATTCCTGCACGAGCTGCTTGCTTTTCACTGCTGGGGGGCACCAAGTCGGGCTTCCGTTGTTGCTGCGCAAAGCGTTTGGCCTTCTTCCCCGTGCTCTCTGAGCTTACGCGCAGTGTCTTTACCTGTCGGCTACGTATGGCCTTCGCTATCTCCGACGGCTCGAGTGTCACCGTCGGCTGCTGCACTTCCCCGTCGTGTTTAGAAACATCTAAACTCATTCTATTGGGTTTTGACGGTATGGTACGGAATCTCGCTACTTTGTCTCGGCTGATTCCGCTCCTTATAGGTAGTCCGACAAATTTATTTTCCTTGGCGGCATCCATGTTAGACCCGTTTCCAGAAGGAAGATTTATCTTTGTGAGCTAGCCTAGGTACTTGCATGTGGCGACAGTTATACTGCGTGGAGACGAAGATATCCTCGTCGCGCCGTCCCCTAGCGGCATGCAGTGCCCATACAACTTAAGCATCTCGCCATGCAGGATGTCCACTTTAGCAGTCCATTCCAAGCAGTCCGTTGACCTTCAACGGCACATTGTTCGGAACGATGTAGAACCAATACTGTACATTTAAAGCCGGTGTCTCGAGCACAATTTTAGCTATCCCAAGGGGGGTGAATTTTTCGCCCGCTACCCCTTGCAGCTCTACGGCGCAGTCGCTCACCATGGTCTCTGGTTTGAGACAGCCTTCCTTGATTAGGCTGCACTGCGCTCCAGTGACCGCCTTGAGGGTGAGTACGCTGGTCGTGGCCAACGGTGCTTCGATATCGAGGTCGCTGGCGGTGGCACTCGACGCCGGCAGCATTACTTGTAGGAGCTGCAGCGTTGTTTTCTTCTGCTTGCACGCAGGTCTCTGCTGGACAGTTAGCGTATTCAGTTTCAGTGCGCCCAGCATGTTCACGCCTGCAGTGGCTGGATCTGGCCCCGCGGTTACCGTATTTATTGCATCTTTGTAGCCTGCGTTTCTTGGCTGTCGGGGCGGCTGCGTTAGCTTGCTTTTATTCTGCGACAGTCTCTTCCGGCAGTCCTTCCACATGTGGCCTTTCTTCTGGCAGTAATTGCAGGTTATTTCCACGTTGTGGATTGACTTGTTTTCACCGGGTACTGGTAGGCTTACTTGTCCCGTATCCCGGGTGCAGTCTCGAGCCATGTGTTCAGTTTTTCCGCAGGTGCAACAATTTTCATCCTGCTGGGATGGTGCGCCTAGGGACCTTCTGGGGTGGCTTAGTGCTCCACCTATCCCTTCCCTTGTCTGCACCATGTTGGTTATCTTTATGGCCCCTGCCACAGAGTCATGCAGCGATTGGTTATTCCTCGCATGCACCAGCACTTGCACCTGGCCGTGCAGGCCGTTTTCGAAGTTGGCCTGTGCGCTTCGTCGGGTTACACTCTCGACGGTGATCTTCTGATCCTCAGTTTTCAACGGTTCGCAGAGTATTTCGACGATGTCTACCGTAATTCTCTCCGTACTTGCCGCGTAGGCAGCGATGTCCTCACTCTGTCTCTGCCGGAAGGAGCTGAACTCCATTTGCAACCCGGCCAGGGACTTCCGTTGTCCGTACAACGCTTCCAACTCGCTCCGGAGTTGCGCCATGGTGCTGATGGTTTTGTGCTGCAGTTGTCTTGCTGCTGCACTCTCTAACTTACTCATGACTATCAACTCCAAGAGGGTGTCATGCTCCTCCTCTGCTACCCTGCGGAATATCGTCTTGCAGGATTTTAAGAAGAGCGGCAACGCCTTCAAATCCTTGCCGTCGAACGTTTCTACCATTTTTATACCGAGGCTGAGGCTGAGCATGTTTGAGGGCCTCTGCGACTCCTCGAACCGCAAGCGTCTTGGGGGCAGTGCGGGGAGCGGATTGTCCGCCATCCCCGCTCCTCCTAACCGTCGCTGGAGCTCGGCAATTTGCTCTCTTAAGGAGTGGATGAGCTCGTACTCGTCCGCCCCAACCTCGTTTAGCGTATCCGCCAAATTCCGTCTTGCCGACGGTGTTTCAGCCTCCCTGAGTTCGCGATCGAGGTCGCGTTGGCCTCTATCCTGCTCGCGCTGTAGCGTCTCGCACTGGCGTTGAGCTCTTTCCAATTCATGTTGGCTTCGGTCGACCGCCTCCAACCGATCGCGTACCCTTGCTGGTACCGACCGGGCTGTCGTACCGGTAGCTGCAGAGAAACCTACGCGATCTATGGTTTGCATGTTCTTTATTTCCTGGTCAACCATGTTTTCAGTGACGCGCTCAGGCGTTCGTTCGCCAGTTGCCATATTAAAAACGTCGTCGTTAACGTCACTGTCGAAATCCCCGAACGACGCATCCCTACGTGGGTTTACGCCAAACTGGGCCGTCAGACGGTCTGCAAGGGCCTCCTGTCTCGCCGAGGGGATTCGTCCCGACGGCGAGGCCTCTAATAGCGCCCTGCGTGCTTCATAAACAATGTCCCCTACAGCCGCAGCTAATCCGGCTGTGGGGTCTTCCCCTGCGCCAGGGAACGTCGTCTCCAGCGAGTTGCCCCTACGTTTTGATCGGGCTCCTCTAGATTCCGACACGTTTATTTCGTGACGGGCTTGATTTTAATATTTCCAAAACAAAAATAATCTCACGAGAGATATTGTAACGGTAATTTTTCACGTTAGCATATATTTTTATTTTTCGTGGGAATTCGGGCTCGATCACAGGACTAATTAATTTAGACTTCTTAGTGGTTGACAATAGGCTTTTATTCCAGGAAAAACAATTTCGTGAAAACGGCACTTTTTAATTTCGGGCACTCGATTCTTATATGATGTTCGTCTAATTTCGGAATTTCAGCGATTATTTCGACGATTATGAATTATTTTCTGTTTACCTCTCTCAGGACTCTCATAGGCTTATCATTGTTCGTGCACCTTCGTGTTATGGTACGCTCGGTGCACAGATATTCTACACTCGTCGTTATTACGCTTCGCATTCGCTCTTTCGATAGAGTGTATGAACTCTATGTACAATTCTTTATCTTTCACGCTTCTCCCACTCACTCACTCGTCTTATCTGTTCTATGTTTAATGCTACTTATCCTAGATTTAATTAAAATTAGCCTATCCACTACGTTACTTAATTCTATCTTCTTGGACTCGAAAATCAGGGAATTCCCTCGATTTTAGTTATTATGATTTCCACTTATTTTCACATAAATTCGCGGAATTTCGGTGCTCGGGCTCCGGTTGCGTCGCTACGCTTCGGTGTTTCACTTCTCACACACACACCTCAGATTCTCAGTGTACAGAGTGTATGAACTCTGTTTATAATTCTTTCCCTTTCGCTCTTATTCTGTTCTCGCTCTTTCTCACTTCCACTCACACAGAGGATTCGGTCCCTTGATTTCCGCTCGTTTAAAAACCGCACTGTTCAATTTATACTTATATAACCGGTTTCCTTATTTCTATGCACTATTCTAGATTATTAATACTTATCAGCTACCGAATTCTATGTATTAATTTATCTATAAATCCACTCGATTATCTCTACTAACGTCCTAATGTGTAATCATATAATGATCTTCACTTGTTTCGCAGATATTTTTACGCTCTCATGAGCTTTTCACTCGATTAATTTGTCTCACAATTTTCATACCTTGTTAATTTTCGCTAAACTGCCTAAAAGACAAGAGAGCTTCCCTGTCCCCGCACCGGCCTTTTATACGCTTCCCCTCGTTCCCCTGAAATCTACGTCATCATATTCAAATTCTAACGCGTCTTTTTCGTTTTCGTGATCTACCGTCGCCGCGCTCACCGCCTTCCCCTCACCACCTAGCAAAATCAGTTGGTCGCTGTCCTGCTGTTATGTCAGCGAGGGAATTCCGATGGCGTGACGTAGCATGTTTTTCACACGAGTTCGATGGCCTATTGCCCGCGAACCTCGGTACATTTGTACCGAGTCTGTCGCTCAAGTGTTTTTATGCCTCGAAAACTATACCGGCTCTTATAATCGTTCGACCTAATAACGTGGATTCGAGAGTATAACTCGATTATACTACACGATCATAATCGCTGCATCTATTCCTACGCTCTTGCGTGTAACTATGTTACATTATCCCCCGAGATCTTTGAAAAAGTTGCATTGGCAACTCGTCCAAAGATCTCTCACATTGTATTTCATTTTTTTTTTTTTTTTTTTTATTCGGTTGTTGTTTCCGTCGTGCCCTCTCCTTTCTCCTCTGTATTTTCTGTTTCTGTCCGATATCTCTTAAACATACTCGCGTGAAATCTACCGCGCTCCTTCTTATTCTCTAGATCTACGACTAAATATGTAGCTATTCCTACGCATTTATCAATTCTATATGGCCCTTCGTATAAGGGCATGAACTTGGATGTTAACTGTTTTAATGGATCTGATACATTTAGCGCTTTTACAAGCACCAGATCGCCTACTTCATAATTCGTTAACCTATGTGTTGCATCGAATTTTTCTGCCCGACGCAGGCCTTTCTTTCTCATTCTCTCTCTCACAATTTCGATTTTCGTTTCGTATGTTATTCTGTCATCTTCGTCTCGCAATATGCCCATTTGTTTATTCCAGTCCCGTAGCGGCTTCCTCTTGCATTGTAGTTCCAACGGTGTAAATTCTGTTGTGTCGTGATGGCTCTCGTTGATACAATTTTCGATTACTCTTATCCACTTAAACCAACCTGCATGGTTATTTGTTAAGAAAACTCGGAAGAATCTTCCCAGTTCTCGATTCACTCGTTCGACGATATTTCCTTGGGGGTGTCGTATTGAGGAAAATACAGCCATGATACCCTCGTCCTTGAGTTTTTGTAACCAGTTTTTAGCCGTGAATTGCGTTCCGTGATCGAACTGAATTCTCCGTGGCTTGCCATATTTCGGAATATAATCGTCGAATATTCGTTTAATCACAGTCGACGTGTTCGCTTTCTTCATGGGATATAGAGCGACGAATTTTCTAAATGCATCCAGTGTCACCAGGATATGCTTCACCCCACCCACCGAGACAGGTAGAGGCCCGTAAAAATCGATGGACACTAGATCTCCCGGTCCTTCTGGTATTATATTTTGCATCGCAGCGTAACTAGTCTGCACCGCGATTTTATTTCTCTGGCACACATCGCAAGTAGCTAGAAAATTCCGTACCATCTTTGCTAGATGTGGATATGTGAAATCCTCCTCTAGTATTCGTGAACACTTCTTCGCACCCAGATGTCCATACATGGTGTGGCACGTCTTTACCATCTCTTGAATCATACTTTTTGGTATTATCACCCGCCAAGTTCCGGTCTTTGATTTTTTTTGTAAAATTCCTTTTTTCAGTCGGTACTTCTGTTCTTCTGTCTCTTCTCTTCCGACGGCCAGTAAATCAATGATGATCCGTAAATCCTCCTGCTCTTTCTGTATGCTTTTTATGTTCTTCAATTTTTTCGCTAATTCGCGTGAAATTTTTTCGGCCAAAATTCCCGCGATCTGCACAATTCTATCCTTCTCAGTCAGGATGCGTCCCCGTTGTCTCTCATTCGGCTCAATACGTCCGCCACCACATTCGTTTTTCCTCAGACATGATCGACTTGTAGATCGTAGTCCTGTATAGCTAATGCCCATCGCATTAGTCTTTCAGCGGTGAATCGGCATGTCTTCAAAAAAATTAACGCTTTGTGGTCCGTCTTAATGAATATCCGTGCTCCTTTCAAGTATGTTCTAAATTTTTGTAGTCCCCACACAATTGCTAGTAATTCTTTTTCGGTGGTCATATATCCCATCTCTGCTCCTTTCAATGTTCGACTGGCAAAAGTCACCACTCTTACTTCTCCGTCCTCGTCTTCCTGTGACAGAATCGCCCCAAGCGCGTAGCCACTCGCGTCCGTAGTAAGAGTATACGGTTTTCTTGTGTCCGGAAATCTGAGTACCACATCTTGACAAAATAATTCTTTCACTTTTTTAAATGTATTTTCCATGGCCTCATTCCACTCCCACCGTATCCCCTTCCGTAGGAGATTCAATAATGGGGCTGTCTCATGCGCGTGTCGATTTGTAAATTTAGTGTAGAAATTTATAAGCCCTAGAAATCCTCTTAATTGCTTTATCGTCCGAGGTTGTGGGTATTCGTGTATCGCTCTTATCTTCTCAGGGTCCGGCTTTAGTCCCTCCGTGGTAAGGATATGCCCGAGAAAAATCACTTCTTTCCGGAAAAAATGTGATTTACTAAATTTTAAGGTCATTCCATGCAGATGAAATCTCTCAAATAATTTCTGTAGATGATCCAGGTGTTCTTCATACGATGTTGACATGACTAATAAGTCATCGACAAAATTAATAACAAAATCCAGGCCTTCGAGAACGACATCAAGGGCTCTTATTAGACTAGCCGTAGTAGTTTTCAAACCGAACGGTGTAACTGTAAACTCATAGCACTTTCCGTTGTGTTGAAATGCTGTATATTTTCGCGATTCCGGATGAAGCGGTATTTGCCAGAAACTACTAGTTAAATCTAGCGTTGACATTATTGTTTTTCCACCACACCGTTGAAAAATTTCCTCAATGGGGGGTGCATTATTATAATCATTTATTAAATAATTATTCAGCTCCCGAGCATCTAAACAGAGGCGAACCGAATTATCGCTCTTCGTGACCGGCATCAAAGGATTTATGTAGACACTTTCGGACTTTTGGATAACCCCCATCTTGAGCATTCTTTCGATCTCCCTCTGTACTCTCTCCCGTTGGGCCAATGAGACCGGATACGCACGGTGAAAATACGGTTTCGGATCTTTTAACACCAGTCGGTGCTCATATTTCGTCATCCTTCCAGGGATCTTATCAAAAATCTCTCTTCTCTCTCCGACGATTCTTTTGAAGTTTTCCTTGACTTGCGGATCCAAATCCCGACACTCTTTCATTTTTTCTTCAAACTCCTCCTCTGTCAAGCTGATGGTCTCTTCCCCTTCAGGGTTATCCTCTCTCTCCACGCCGGCACATATCTTACTTGGTATACCTGAATGAAAAATTCCCGGATCTATATGTCGCCATCTTCCCTCCTTCAATTCTGCAACGACTCGGTCCTTTACTGCCAGAATCCTCTGTTGAGCGTCAATCGATATTTTCAAAACTAACATCCCATCGATCCCGATCAACACTGGTCTCACCAATTTAGGCACAACCAGTACCTGCAGATCACCACTCGACCCATACGTTTGCATATTTACCATGATCTGTTTCTTAATTCAGGCAGTCTCCCCACCAAACGCACCAACCACCTGCGTCGACGTCACAGGTAGCATCGGACATTTTTTAAATAATTCCTCATTTTCTTTTAAAAACAATTCTGAGATACAGGATACCTCACTATCACTATCTATTAAGCTCATCTTCGATATCCCCGCAACTGTGATCGGTATTTCTGGACATCTCGGATGCTCCTCGTCGTACCATTTTCTCGAGACACCTTCCGCCTCCTCGCACAAAATTTCCCGTGGATTTTCCATGAGTGTGGAACACGTCACCTGCTTTGCCTCTTCCTCATATACCACCCTCGGTGCTGGCCCTCTGATATCCGGTACTCTCAGAATTCTAGCATCGTTTTCAGGACACACGTTTCCTTTATCTTCACGTGTGCTTTTACCGACTTCCAGAACTCTGCTTTCCACGTATTCAGCCTGCCCTCGCCGTCCGGTGTTCACTCCTTCATCTTCCTCCACTTCTTGTCCGCTACGCCTGCACTGTTCGTCTTTTCTCCGCTGATTCCTCACTCTCTTCTTCTCTCTCTTCCTCGCGTTCATCTTCTATCTGATACTCTTCCTTTCTTCATTTTTAAACGTTGCGCTCCGTTCCTCTATGTTGTTGTTTATTTTTCTTTTTTCCTCGGGCGCAACGCTTATGCGTTTCCCGAATTGCTATTTACTACTCCCGAGCATTCTGGTACTGGTTCTCTCGGGATCGTGTGTGCCACGAACGGACCCTGTATCCCACGATTTAAATTGTGCACTTGACTCGCCGGCTGCTGCTCCTGTCTCGGCAACTCCGGTCCCGCCGGCCTGTTGTTTTCCGGCCTCTGAAATCCTCCTGAACGATT
Organism: Cylloceria caligata; assembly: GCA_963942595.1. Lineage (NCBI taxonomy): Eukaryota > Metazoa > Arthropoda > Insecta > Hymenoptera > Ichneumonidae > Cylloceria > Cylloceria caligata. The sequence continues at coordinate 33,422,823 of OZ012708.1, forward strand.
TTCTGGCCAACCCGGTCTCGATGGTTGCCATGGCCCGCTATTTTGCCATGGTGGTCTATCCCCCCGACCACTTGGCCGTTCTGGCGACCATGGACCACCGTTGCCGCAATTGTTTGCAGCATTTGCTCGATTTCCAGAACGATTATATGGGTGTGCCGTCTGCTCTCGCACCGCTCCTCTATTAAAGTTCCTCTGCGGCTCTTGAGACGCGTATCCCCCGGTACGACCAGTCACTCTTCGGTAATTTAGTGGGCCTGCCACGTCCGTGCTCTCTAGGAGTTCCAAAAATTCGTCGATATCGCAGATTTGTCGAACTCTTACAGCACTACGTACCTCTTCATCAAAATGTTTCGCAAGACGACGTATTATATCTTCGTCGCTCAATTTTTCACTCAGATCCCGCGCATTTCCGATAACACGCGTTGCATATTCGGCCCGTGTTAACGACTGGCCTTCGGTATAAAAAGATCCAAATTCCAAATTCTTCTTTACCTTGTCTTGCATATCACGAGCCCAGTACCTCGCACGGAATTTTTCTTCAAATGTTTGAAGGTCGTGTACTGCGCCCTCCACCACGAGCCACCAATCGTTCGCCACTCCCTTCAAAGCAGTTCCGATGGCGTGCCGAATTTCCGTATCCTCGATCCCACCCGCGATACAAAATTCGCGAAATTCCTTCAAAAATCTCATCGGTCTTTTCTTCCCATCACCATTATAGGCCGGTGGTTTTTGAGCTGTCGTATATAATCGTGTGACATTCAAACCTCCTCCGATAGTTTGTCCGAAACTCATCGATCTATTCGTTCTTCGTGTCGACTCTTCTAATTTTTCGATCCTTCTATTTTGGTTCTCGGTAATTTCTTGTGCTGCTCGGATTTCGGCCATCATTTCCTGTGTCCTTTTTTCCAATTTTTCCATAGTCACCTTCTGACCCGCGACCTTTTGTTGCATATAGTTATTCGTGACGTTTTGATTTTCCAGTATGTTTTCCTGCGCTTCTCTGATTTTTCTATCCGTCCGGCACTCTACTGCTGCGATCCCTTCTTTCGAAGCATCCTTTGTGGCCTCCTTCAGACTCGTTATCTTACTTAGACACTCGTCTCGAATCTCCTGCTGCGTCTTGATTATTTCTGCGAATTTCCCGTCGCTTTTCTCCTCCATTTTCTGCAGAAATTGCATCAAATCCCCGACACCAATCGGGTCCGGCGGAATAATTTCAGTCCTGTCGTTGGGCCTCGGTGTACTACCGTCTTCCCTGTTCATCTGGTTATCCGAAATCTCTTCTAATGCATCCTCGTTTTCCACACACGGTCTAATCGCAGAAAACCGCTGGATGTTCCTTCTATCTCTCCGCCGCCTGTCCTCTAATAGATTTTCCGCCGTCGTAGACTCCCACTCATATGTTGGGCCTACTCCAGCCTCCCCCTCAGGCCGATGCTGTTCCTCCATGCTCTCCATCATTCGCAACTCTTCGAGCTCTGTCGAGAGATTCGCTTGATCGCCTGTTTCCATACTTCAATTTTGCTGAATTTATTCTTCTAACGCACGCCCTATGTAACCACTGCAGTCCTTCTTAGTTGTGTCGAGCCCCACGTTGGGCGCCAAATGTAACGGTAATTTTTCACGTTAGCATATATTTTTATTTTTCGTGGGAATTCGGGCTCGATCACAGGACTAATTAATTTAGACTTCTTAGTGGTTGACAATAGGCTTTTATTCCAGGAAAAACAATTTCGTGAAAACGGCACTTTTTAATTTCGGGCACTCGATTCTTATATGATGTTCGTCTAATTTCGGAATTTCAGCGATTATTTCGACGATTATGAATTATTTTCTGCTTACCTCTCTCAGGACTCTCATAGGCTTATCATTGTTCGTGCACCTTCGTGTTATGGTACGCTCGGTGCACAGATATTCTACACTCGTCGTTATTACGCTTCGCATTCGCTCTTTCGATAGAGTGTATGAACTCTATGTACAATTCTTTATCTTTCACGCTTCTCCCACTCACTCACTCGTCTTATCTGTTCTATGTTTAATGCTACTTATCCTAGATTTAATTAAAATTAGCCTATCCACTACGTTACTTAATTCTATCTTCTTGGACTCGAAAATCAGGGAATTCCCTCGATTTTAGTTATTATGATTTCCACTTATTTTCACATAAATTCGCGGAATTTCGGTGCTCGGGCTCCGGTTGCGTCGCTACGCTTCGGTGTTTCACTTCTCACACACACACCTCAGATTCTCAGTGTACAGAGTGTATGAACTCTGTTTATAATTCTTTCCCTTTCGCTCTTATTCTGTTCTCGCTCTTTCTCACTTCCACTCACACAGAGGATTCGGTCCCTTGATTTCCGCTCGTTTAAAAACCGCACTGTTCAATTTATACTTATATAACCGGTTTCCTTATTTCTATGCACTATTCTAGATTATTAATACTTATCAGCTACCGAATTCTATGTATTAATTTATCTATAAATCCACTCGATTATCTCTACTAACGTCCTAATGTGTAATCATATAATGATCTTCACTTGTTTCGCAGATATTTTTACGCTCTCATGAGCTTTTCACTCGATTAATTTGTCTCACAATTTTCATACCTTGTTAATTTTCGCTAAACTGCCTAAAAGACAAGAGAGCTTCCCTGTCCCCGCACCGGCCTTTTATACGCTTCCCCTCGTTCCCCTGAAATCTACGTCATCATATTCAAATTCTAACGCGTCTTTTTCGTTTTCGTGATCTACCGTCGCCGCGCTCACCGCCTTCCCCTCACCTCCTAGCAAAATCAGTTGGTCGCTGTCCTGCTGTTATGTCAGCGAGGGAATTCCGATGGCGTGACGTAGCATGTTTTTCACACGAGTTCGATGGCCTATTGCCCGCGAACCTCGGTACATTTGTACCGAGTCTGTCGCTCAGGTGTTTTTATGCCTCGAAAACTATACCGGCTCTTATAATCGTTCGACCTAATAACGTGGATTCGAGAGTATAACTCGATTATACTACACGATCATAATCGCTGCATCTATTCCTACGCTCTTGCGTGTAACTATGTTACATAGATATATGTATCCGATGGAATATTTTACCGATTTTCGGCTTTGACTCTACTGGCTTTGACTTTACGGCTAAGTATATATATAACGTAACCGCCACTTACAGGAATATGGTCTGGAAGATTGTCCTCTCCATGGCGTTGCTTCTTGGGTGCAGTTCCTTCGGTGCTGTAGACCTGTTGTCCCGTAGCTTCCCTCGAAGGCTGGTCCAGTTGTCCTCCCTAGTACCGTTGACCCGTCTCTCCTTCGTAACAAGTTACCGCTTCGTGTACTCGCTTGCACACTTTGTGCGGTTTTCCGCGACTTGACGTGACAGCGTCAATCGGGACTTTAAACGGTTAACCGATACGTCACACCGCAACGACGTTCACTTCGCGTCTTCGCGTTAGATTAGTCGGGTTTTACGAACTGCACTAGCGTCCTTCGCACAGATCGTAGTCGTACTATAGAGTCACTGTTATCTTTGTCTAAAACACTTTTTATCCAAATAAATTACGTATCACTTAACTTCAGCAGATCCCACCCCTGCCACCAAATGTTATGCCGGTACCGCGTAATTGGATTATTCGGTATTCGGTATAATATAAAAAAGTTATTGTTTTTGGGATCGTATGCCGACAAGGAGATGAATCTCGAGTTATCGATGAAAACGCGAATTTATATAAAAGGAAGTATTTATTATAGGCAACGGTAACTTTCCATTGTCTATTTAAAAGTCAAAGTAAGAATGTACAATAATATGTTGTTTCGAGTATTTAACGAGGAACCAACCCTTTCTATCTTGAGTCTAATTTATGACTGTTTTTCGTAAAGCAGTTGCTAACTCTGTTCACAAAAATCCCTCAATTCGCAATTTTAGCGTTAGCCTATCGTCGAACGCCAAGCGAGTCGCTCATGCTGCGTCGGCGTTCTTGGGGTCGTTCGTACGATCGGGCATTGGACTTCGTTTCCTGTCTTGAACAAATTCCAATGTTTCTTTGCTAGGGAATATTCCCGAATATATGAAATACGGAGTGGAATATTCCATGGCACAACACTGGCCTCGTCATAGTCAAGGCCTCCTTGCATCCTTGAATAAACATGTCCACTGATGAAGTATGACCGACATTATTTTATATGACAGAGGGGTCACTCTATTTCTCCAATCCGATGAGACTACTTTATGTACACTGGCTAGCATGAATGCCTGATCCAATTATTTTAACGTTTTTCTGTTCCTTTGCTATGATTTTAGCAGTTAACGAAATTCAGACTATTAGGGCGAATTTTGCGGCGATGACGTACTCGGCCGCTTGGGCGCTCGCGTAGTCGAAGCACTCGGTGGATTTGGCATATCATTGTCACGAATTTGAGGTAAGGTTTCGCGTCGCGTGAATCAAATCCAGAACATTGGCACGGATACATGACATACGATGCCATCGTATATATATTGTTCGTCATGAAAACATAACGAAAAAAAATCCCTACTAAAATGTGATGATTAATATTAAGGTCGACAGCTTATTTCAAAAAAGCAATTGAATTAAAAATTGTCTGTTTTAGAAATAACGATATGTTCAAAAAATTATTGTTTAAGTAAATTATAATTCATTGATTATTCTTTAATTTTCTATTCTAATTTCTATTCAACTACTTATTGTTGCCTAAAAAATTTAACGAAATTGAATATAATTATAACCAGGATTTATTACAATAAATTCTTGATAATTAATTACTTAATTTATTCTAAAATAAAAAAATCGGGTCGTTATTGGATAATCATCAAATACAGTGCGTCCGAACTTTCAGTCTCTCTACTTCTCTTTACTTGTTTTCTCTTTACAAGACCCGCAATTCCCGATGTTATATCATTCATTTTACCAGGGGTATCGTCGTACCAGAGAACGCTCGTGAGATGCGAATTTTTGGCAGCTGAACCGTAATTCAGAAGTGTTTCTATGTAGGCTCAACTGACGTAGGCATTATGAGGACGTGATACTATCAGGGGTACAAATTGAAAATGCGGGTTTGATAACAGATGGCGTTACTAACGCTATACGCATCAGGCAGTACTGTGACTATGTTCATGTCAAAGCTACGTCTTATAGCTTTAATTTTCAGTATGTGTCAATTTGTCGCAGTGTCAAATTCATAGTTTTTTTGAGCTCTCAATATGTCGAGTTTCGTGCCAACAAAACAGCATTTGCGGGAAGTTTTAATTTACTTCTTCAATTTGAAGAAAAGTGCTGCTGAAGCACATCGATTGGTCTCCGAGGCTTATCCGAGTCATGTTCCATCGGTTTCAACGTGCGAGAGATGGTTTGTGCGGTTTAGAAGTGGTGATTTTGACGTTGAGGACAAAGAGCGGCCGGGCCAAGTGAAAAAGTTTGAGAATGCTGAATTGGAGGCAATACTCAATGAAGACTCGTGTCAAACTCAACAAGAGCTCGCAGATTCATTGGGAGTGACACAACAAGCCATTTCCCATCGTATAAAAGCCCTCGGAATGATCCAAAAGCAAGGACATTGGGTGCCGTATGAGCTGAAGCCGAGAGACGTCGAGCGCCGTTTTTTTGCATGCGAACTGCTGCTCGAACGGCAAAAACGGAAGGGTTTTTTGCATCGCATTGTCACTGGTGATGAAAAGTGGATCCATTACGATAACCCGAAGCGCAAAAAATCATATGGTTACCCCGGCCATGCATCATCATCGACGGCCAAACCAAATATTCACGGCGCCAAGCTCATGCTCTGTATTTGGTGGGACCAGCTGGGTGTGGTGTATTATGAGCTATTGAAATCGAACGAAACCATCACAGGAGCACTATACCGAACTCAATTGATGCGTTTGAGCCGCGCACTCAAAGAAAAACGGCCACAATACGAGCAAAGACACGACAAAGTAATTTTGCAACATGACAACGCTCGGCCACATGTTGCAGCGCCGGTCAAAACATACCTACAAACGCTGAAATGGGAAGTCTTACCCCACCCGCCGTATAGCCCAGATATTGCTCCTTCCGATTACCACCTTTTCCGATCGATGACACATGGCCTAGCTGACCAGCGCTTCCATTCTTACGAAGAAGCCCAAAAATGGGTCGATGACTGGATAGCAGCCAAGCCGGCCGAATTTTTTCGCGACGGTATCCGTAAATTGCCAGAAAGATGGGAAAAAGTTGTGGCTAGCGATGGACAATACTTTGAATAATTCATTTGTTACCATTTTTTCAGAATAAACGTTCAAAAATAGAAAAAAATCCCGCATTTTCAATTTGTACTCCTGATTGTTTTTGATTCAGGTATACATCCACCTGATTAAACATAGAATGCTATAGATTGTTTGCAGGGCCGGGGCTTACTTTCGGCGCTGTACCCATGAAGGAGTACAATATCCGTAGAAGGAGATGTTATTTTCAGTCTCATACTAAGCATTGTATGAGCGAAATCGATATACTCTCCACCCTGCCCAGGAATAACAAATTCAATAAGTGAATCATCTGCTAGCAAAGATATCGGCTTATAATACAGTCAATTGCAGCTTTCGATAGTTGTTTGCGTCGATGGGAGTGACAATAATTCAAGATCCGATTTAAGACACGCGCACGAGTGCGTACAATTTTCACTTTTCTCAACCGGATCATCTCAACTTTCTTTACTCAACAGGACTCAAAATCAGGTACGAATGCATTGTTATAATTTACCATAAATTCAATGGCAATGAGGAGTTGGATTCTCATCGGTACATCAACGTTTTTTGGTCTCACTTTATGGCGGGCATCGCAGCACATGTCGCGCCACGTTTCCTCTCAGCTTAATTTGCCGTTATAATTAATATAATTATGCAGGTGTTCTATATTCGCTGTACTTTCCCCCAGGACATCTGCTGGGAGAGTACAGCGATTATACATTGCTCATTTTGTGCATCCTCATTATATGTCGTATTGTGCTATGCAGTGCTGCCTGCATAGCTTGTCTCATGCATGTAGAGCACTCAAGCAATTTCAATTGCAAGTGCTCTCATTTGTTCACTGCAACCTCTCTTCATTAAGCTGCTGAGAGCTTGCTGTGAATTGTTATAACGCCTTATATACTTATTCTCTCTAGCGTGGCGTGCTACGCAGCACTGACTGCTGCACGCACACCGCTTTCTACGCTCTCAGTACCTACTGCACACAACTAATATAATTGTGTGCTGCTCAAGTCTCACACACAAAAATCTGACTCAATTTTATTTATTTATACACAGTTTTTAATTCTCTCATTTTGGTGCATTTATTTTTATATCAACTTTGTTTTTTTTCTAAATTTAACCTAATTTTGTATTTAATTTCAAAGTCTGACATTTTTCCAAATTACATTAAAATTATGATTTGTATGTGACTTGCAGATGGTTAAATGAACCACTTTCTCTGAATACCACCTATGCGTCTGGTTTATTTTCACCCTGGCTTGAGTGAAGCTTCATTAGTTTCAATATATACACAGGTCTGTCAAACACCATCGGACAGAATTGTCAAACATTTGGTCCTTCGCGCCGGATCTTCGACTCGCACAGGGTAGAACCAGGGTTTAACTACCTTCCGCTCGCATCTGTTGACTCATCTCGACGTGGGATTCTGCAGATATTCCTCGTAGTCTCACCTCATCGGCTCATCCTGGTACTCGTCAGCCAAGCAGTTTGGTAAAGTAGCGCTTTGCGAAGTATCTTCGTTCTTTTGTATCATTCCTGTATCACACTATCATACTTGCGCACCATGTCTAAGCGCAATCTACCAAACAACGGGACCTTAACGATAAGTGTTCATTGCAAGTGTCAGATGGAACGGCACCGGGCGCCATCACCAAACGAACGAGTACCACCAGCTAACCTCGCCGGAGGACGATCCGACGATCCAACGAGCTCTAGCACTCACAGCGGAGCCCGCCAGCCTAGCTCTGCAGTATAACCGCTACACGTTGATCGACTCGTCGCAGTACTACATCTGCATCTTGGGGTATCGTACAGCTCTGCGGAGTTTTATTTTGCTTCTTTCTGTATGTTAGCATTAACAGTGCTCAAACGTGTATCGGCTATTTGCAAAGATGTAGAGTTTGCACATATTAATTAGTGCACTCTCTCGTAGTATCATAGCAGACAGAGACAAGCGAGCTCAGGTCGGTGACGGAGTCGAGTGGGCTTCTGGTAAGAAGCTGCTGGTGTCACCGCCTACGCAATCAACTCCTCGCTCACCAGTGAATCGTCCACCAAACCTGGTGATTTCCGCTCATTGGCCTGATCGACAGTGTATTTCGCGCCTGTCGTATTCTTGGATCGTCTCCTCGTGTAACATGATCGTTACGCCACTCGAATGCAATCAACCATCTCTACGCGGTCATCGTCAGCGAATCTTGCCCTAGCAAAGGTTGGCATTCACAAATCAACTGTGCACTATGCGACAGCAAGCTCCGACACCGTTCAACCACACAATACACAGTTGTCAACACACTAGGGTGTTGACGCAGTCGTTCTGTTATCGATTCAACTCACAAACACATGCTCAACCTTATTAGCAACTGCACTCACACATTTACACATCGGCATTGACTCACCAGGCACGACTTCACGTCGATCCTGGATCGAAATTGACAGTTATTACGGAAGAGCTCGTCCGTAAACTCAACGCAACACGAAAGCACGCATCAATTTCGATCACAGGGATCGGTGGAAGGCACTCGACGCAGACACATGGCCCGGTTCAACTCACACTGTGTTTACATACTCCAGGGAGAAAGTCACGGTACTGGCTTACATTCTCAACACGGTTACTACTCACTTGCCATCTTTTGAGTCACCAGCTCGTACATGGCCTCACATAGTGAAGCTGAAGCTGGCGGACCCTGACTTTCTCACACCACGACCAATCGATATCATAGTTGGAGCAGATATTTATGGACTGGTTATCAAAACAAATATTCTCAAGGGCATATCATCTGCGCCTGTTGCACAATTATCGATATTCGGGTGGCTCATCATTGGACCAACTAACTCATGTCAATCTGATGCACTCACTGTTCATCATGCTGCCGTGCAACATGATGATTAGAAATTACAGAACGTGCTAACGAAATTTTGGATTCACGAAGAGCCACCAAAGGACACAGTTGATCAACTCACACCAGAGGTGCAGGCATGCGAGGATCAGTTTCGCAACACGCATCAGTGTGTTACTACAGGCCGATACATAATTCGGCTTTCTCTCACATTTTTGCCTGTAAACCTGGAAACTCAGACTCTAAGGCACATCGGTGTCTGCAGCACATTATACGCAAAATCTCAAAGGATGCTGAATACTGTCAGCTCTACTCACAATTCATGGTCGAATACGAACAACTTGGTCACATGGTGAAGGCTTCGAAATCACCTACAAGTGAAATTCAATACTATCTGCCTCACCACGGTGTGCTGAGACCAGACAGTATGTCCACCAAATTAAGGGTGGTATTCGACGGTTCTAGCTCGACATCTTCTGGAAAGTCTCTGAATGACATCATGCACACTGGACCTAATTTCTTGCTCAATATTTCGGATGTTCTCATCTGGATCCGTCATCACAGACACATCTTTGCCACGGACGTTACCAAGATGTATCGTCAAATTCAAGTTCATCCTGATGATTGGAATCTTCAGCGAATTTTGTGGATTGATGCTCAACTCAACCCTGTGCCGTATAAATTAACAACCGTGACACATGGTACAACAGCATCAACAGGCGGATTCAACTCATCAACTCATTGAAATAGCTCAACAACTCAGGGACTTGTGCATGGCGGGCGGTTTTTCACTCGCCAAGTGACACTCATCGGACCTCAAGGTACTTGCTAATATCTCATCATCACCGTCAAGCTCAGCTATCTCAATGGACGACTGTGAGACGAAAATTCTTGGTCTGACTTGGCTTCCTAGAGAAGACAAGTTCATATTCGCATCTCGGTTCAACTCAGCTCCGGAACATTTACGAAACGCCTCGTTCTTTCTGAGGTGGCTCAACTCTTTGATCCGCTTGGTTTTGTCTCACCGGTTGTGATCAGAGCTAAAATACTTCTACAAGAGCTCTTCACAAGCTCAGCTGGGATGAACCACTGCCATCCCAGGTCTCAACACGATGGACTGCACTCAGAGAAGATCTCACTTCTCTGTCCAGAGTCTCAATTCCTCGGTGGTTCAACACATGGAGCAACTCAACAGTGGAATTGCATGGCTTTTCTGATGCATCTCAACTGGCCATGGCCGCAGTGATCTACATCACTAACGACTCAATGTCCACAGAAAAGGTGGCTTCACTTATCTGCTCAAAAATGCGCGTCGCACCACTCAAGAAGCTTACCATACCATGGCTTGAACTGACAGCTGACTCGGTTTCGGACGTAGTCTTTCCACCGAACAGGATGCGCCTTGATCCAGGTGAGAGTTACCGATGAGTCCGTCCACAGGTGAGTAGATGAGACTTTGATCTTGAGCGTGGCCTGAACGTATGCAACCAATGTTGCTAGTAACAGTGCAGCTGTCAGTTCAAGCCATGGTATGGTAAGCTTCTTGAGTGGTGCCACGCGCGTTTTTGAGTAGATAAGTGAAGCTACCTTTCCTGTGGGAGTTGAGTCGACAGTGATGTAAATCACTGAGGCCATGGCCAGTTCAGATGCATCAGAGAAGCCATGCAATTCCACTGTTAAGTCGCTCCATGTGTTGAACCACCGAGGAATTGAGAGTCTGCAGACAAGTGAGGTCTTCTCTAATTGCAATCCTTCGTGTTGAGACCTGGTATGGCAGTGGACCATCCCAGTTGAGCTTGTGAAGCCAAAGCTCTTACAAGAGTATTTTGGCTCTTATCACAACTGGTGAGACGAAACTGATTGGATCGAAGAGTTGAGCCACCTCGGAGAAAGCGAGGCATTTGTGAAAATGTCCTGAGCTGAGTTGAACCGTGAAGAGAATGTGAACTTGTCCTCATGAAGAAGCCAAGTCAAGCCAAGAATTTCGTCTCGCAGTCGTCCGTTGAGATAGCTGAGATTGACGGTGATGATGAGATATTATTGATACGGCACAGGGTTGAGTTGATCATCTTTCCATAAAATCCTTTGAAGATTCCAATCCTCATGATGAACGCAGATCTGACGATACATTTTTGTAATGTCAGAAGCAAAGATGTGTCTATGTTGACGGATCCAAATGATCACGTCCGAAATATTGAGCAAGAAATTAGATCGAGTGCATGATGCCATTAAGAGACTTTCCAGAAGATGTTGAACTAGAACCATTATATACCACCCGTAATTTGGTGGTGATACTGTCTGATCTCAGAACACTGTGGTGAGGCAGATAATATTGTATTTTACTTGAAGATGATTTTGAAGCCTTCACCATATGACCCAGTTGTTTATATTCGTCCATGAATTATGAGTAGAGGTGACCGTATTCAGCATCCTTTGAGATTTTCCGTATAGTGTGCAGCAGACACCGATGTGCTTTTGAGTATGAGTTTCCAGGTTTGCAGGCAAAAATGTGAGAGAAAGCCGAACGATGTATCGGCCCGTAGTAATACACTGATGTGTGTTGCGAAACTGATCCTCGCATGCCTGCTCCTCTGGTGTGAGTTGACCAACTGTGTTCTTTGGTGGCTCTTCGTGAATCCAAAATTTCGTTAGCACGTTCTGTAATTCCTGATCACCGTGTTGCATGGCAGCATGAAGAACAGTGAGTGCTTCAGGTTGGCATGAGTAAAGTTGGTCCAATGATGAGCCACCCAAATATCGATGATTGTGCAATACGCGTAGATGATGTGCCCTTGAGAATATTTGGTTTAATAACCAGTCCATAAATATCTGCTCCAACTATGATATCGATTGGTCGTGGTATGAGAAAGTCAAGGTCTGCCAGCTTCAGCTTCACTATGTGAGGCCATGTTCGAGCTCGAGGCTGTTAGTCGACAGTCGTATGTGTACACCTTTGCTCCGTCCCACTCCTATCCCCACTCCTTCCCCCACCACGCGGCTATCCCCACCACCTCACTTTTCCACCGCCGCGCTACCCACTCTGCTTGACCAGTGTCGGTAACATGGAGATGGTAAAGTGAGGTGGTGTGGGTACCTTGGTGAACAAGGAAGAGTAGAGATAAGAGCAGGATGGAGCAAAGGTGTACACATACTAAATAAATAAATTCATACACTCACCACTTCTGCTGTTGTTGACCGCTGCTGTTGTACTATCCTCCTCCTTCTACGGCGATTTTAACTCTCTCTCTCTCTCTCTCTCTCTCTCTCTCTCTCTCTCTCTCTCTCTCTCTCTCTCTCTCTCTCTCTCTCTCTCTCTCTCTCTCTCTCTCTCTCTCTCTCTCTCTCTCTCTCTCTCTCTCACTCACTTTCACACACACATATACGCGAGCACGCACCCACTCACACCCACACACACACGCACGCATACGCACATACACTTTTCCTACCAAGCACCGTCCATGTCAGGAGACTCGGGGTCCTCGAAGCCTTCGTCCACGTCGCCGCCATCGTAGCCGATTGCTATGTCCTCACTGAGAACCCCAAATACGTGTTCCACCACATCCACATAGTCCATCGTCGTTAGCCTAACACTGGGAGTACGACTCTCGCCTCTCACCACAACCCCGTGTAATGATGCGGCGGAACTACACATTGACTCCAGCAGCAGCATTAAGCCAGCGTCGTCAACCCGTTCCAACCCATGCAGGTGAACCACCATGTTCAAGTCTATATATAACACACTGCACCAAAGCGCGACACCCAGAATACTTGCATCATAACGAGGATACATAGCGGAAAAACGGTTTAGACTGTACGATCACGAAGTTAAAGACAGACTAGATGCTCCGGATTAGGCTGGCGGTGATCACAGCGTTTGAAGATAACAAACGCCCCTCTGAATCATAACTAGGTGTGCAGCGCTTTGAATGCAATGTCAGCGGTTTTGCACGTGCGTACCGCTTTGCGCTGTGCTTCTCGTGAAGCGAATGCTTTGCAGTAAAAGACGCAGAATATGATACCGTGCCGCGAGAGACCTCGATTATAATTTATATATAATTATAAAATAAGAGACACAGTAAACCGATGTATTTGTTTTTAGTTAATCAATAATTTATTTAAATCACTTTACAGATATTTACCGTCGTATGCAACATCCCTGCAAACACGGAAATCTTCCCTCGGAGACTCCTCTGCCGTTCAATTTATTTTTATCACTGTCTGATCGCCGAGAGGCAAAAGCATTGTAATATTCACGCACTAATCTGTCGTTTTTCATTACATTATCGCTAAAGAGATTATTAAATCGCGACATGGTGAAGCCGCACGACATAAGATGTAGGAATACGATGCAAAATTGTCCACACACATCCGACGTATTACTCTGTAGCTGCTTCAGGCCGTACCGATAGAACTTGCAGTTTCTTCGTAGTCGTGCGAGATGTTGCAGTATAACTGGTGGTAGCCCGTAGCTATCAAAGTACATTCCTTTTCCATGATGGTTAAAGTACATGGCGATCCAATGCTCTCCAAATCCGTCGTGGTTATCCGTGTTAACTACGAGTCCGGCTGGTAACGACCATACACGAGGAATTCTGTCAGCCGGGTATACGCCAACGGTTGAAAGCGGTAGATACTGAAGACTCTCGTAGATTTGTCTAGTGTTCATGCTGAACACATAGTCAATGATTAAATGATGACCGATACGCTTTGAAAGACGTATATATATGCAAAATTTATTTCACAGCATCGTCGCTCGTGTCACGACTACATGATGAAGATTTCTCCTCTTTTTTATTCTCTTCCTCTTCGTCTGCTGACCAAACATCCATGTATGATTCTCCTTTAAATGGATGCTCGCGAAGCCAATTTTTTATTTGGAAAGCCTGGTGCATTGCACAATGCGAAGACGCTGTATCGTTTATCATAGCATGTCTGAAGCATTTTCGCAAAGATTTGGGCATAAATGTGTACGATGGGGCGCGCTCCTCATCCTCCAGGTTGGAAATTTCACGACTCGTGATATGGCAAAGAAGTATAGCCTTCTCGTGACCACGTGTATAGATGCGTCTTGATTTTCGCGAAATTTCACGCAAGTTAGCGTATGCCTGTTTACAGCTCACATCGCCCTCGTACCACTCCAGACCGTGAAAATATTTCGAGAGAAAATTATTCTGGCTTCTCGATTGCTGTGGTAATTCGGCAAAGTTACACGGCAGTGCAACGATACTAACGAGCAGAGTACGGTCTATCCACTGCTACCACGGCAATTTCTTTCGGAATAAATTCCGAGTGTTTACCACGCATTCCCTGTATATCCACGACGATGTCCATTTTCACGTCTAATCCGTAGAGATGACTGAGTTCGACTGATTAGTTACTCGCGGACACGCCTCTACGTCTCTAAACACGAAATAATTTCATGCCGACATCAGCACATTTTTCGCTTATCCGGTAAAATCCACCATTACTTGCCGAGAGACATCAATTTCAAGGACATTATCATATTCCGCGTAGACTACACAATTTATCGTTGAAGCAAGCGCGTCCTCAAATCGTACCTCTATTCCCACACTACCGTGCTTTATTATTAATTCCAATGTGTATTGCTGTTCGTCGGAAGATCGGGTGTCAAATCAAAAGCAAACAGACAGTATCCATCGCGATAATTATCGCGATCGATCGAATTACCGTCGTTCAAGAAATGTATTCCAGTTCCCGAAAACTACGTTTGAAAAGCATCCACATATAGATGATTTTTCGTGGAATCAGGTTGTAACGGTTTCGAAGGTATTTGAGCACCATCTCCATACAACGAGAGATAATTTATCTTGTAATTTTGGAAATTGAACGGATTCATACTGAAGTCACCGTTAAACGCTTTGTTATCGACAAAACCGATAATTATACGCTTCGGCAATTGACCTAACACGATATTATCGATAGTCTCTCTATGAACACCAGAGTGTATTGAAACGGCTTTTACCTCGACTCTCGTAAGAGGATATTTAGCCGTAGATTTTGCCAGAGTTCTAGCATGTGAGAGCAGCACACCAGGAGCTACTTTTGTTCTACGAACGAGAAGCGATGCCTCGAGAATCTTTAAGCCGCATTGACCATTCTTTGTATCCCCCACAAGACAAAATGAATCTCTATACCGAACCAGTCGTAGGCGCATCTCGACGCCGTTTAATAGGAACCGCTCCTGATTGAATATATCACAATGCAGATGACCGAGCAAGTCTACAGTTTTTTCGACATTTAAAAATTGTTTTCTCTTCACAAGACCCGTATTTTCCGATGTTATATCATCCATTTTTCCAGGTGTATCGTCATACCAGAGAACGCTCGTGAGATGCGAATTTTTTGCTGCTGGACCGTAATTCAAAAGTGTTTCTATGTACGCTCCATAAGCGTAGGCATTATTTGGAGGTGAAACTAATTTTTAATTCAGGTATACATCCACCTGATTAAACATAGAATGCAAGAGATTGTTTACAGGGCCGGCACTTACTTTCGACGATGTGCCCGCGGCAATTTCCGTAGTGGTAGGAGATGTTATTTTCACTCTCAGACTAAGCATAGTATGCGCGAGATCGATATACTCATCACACTGTCCGGGGATAACAAATTCAATCGGTGAATCATCTGTTAGCGAAGATATTGGTTTGTAATACACCCAATTGGAGCCTTCGATAGTAGTTTGCGTCGGTGGGAGTGAAAATAATTCAAGTTCCGATTTAAGACACTCGCACGAGTGCGCATGTAGAAAAGCCATCTTGTTTCAGCTATCCAAAAATATCTGCAACTGTTCGTTGACGAGTCTTCTTCTTCTTATTGTTCTTATTATTCTTCTTCTTCTTTATTGTTTTTCTCTTTATTACACTTTTATTTTTACGGGAGATACGTCGTGGTTTACGTTCGTTCGATGAATGAGGAGTACGTGAAATTTTGCGCTTTTTATAACCAGAGCCCCGCATGAGAGTGTTAATTTTTTCAGAGGCTTTGCGTTTGAGATTTCTGCCTGATTCTCGCGCTCTCTCGCGAATAGCATCTTTCACAGCTATATTTCTATCGGAATTCTTCTTCTCTTTCGTCTTCTCGGATGACGGAGGCACTCGTACTCGTGATAATTCTGCCTCGTAGAAAATACCGTCGATAGTCTCGTTATTCAGATCGTGTAAAATATACACGAATGGCTCTCGCTTCACCGATATTCGTTGAATCTTGAATAATTCGTTACTCCAACCACGCTCATATCCTTTGACGAAAGCTGCTTGAGCTGTACTGATACGTACCAAGTCACCGACGCTGTATTTAGGCTTTTTAATTTTTTTCGCGTTACGCTCGTAACACCGTGCTAAATTGTCTCGGGCTATAGAGGCATTTTCGAGGGTTACTTCGCTCGGAGGAATACGCGTTCCGCTGTGTCTAGTGTGATTATAAGCATATAAAAAATTTTGTAAAACATCGATGTAACGCTTATTTCGCGTGTATGTAAAGTAGCGCCACATTCGCTCGTTTATTGTTCGATTAAAGCGTTCGGCAATCGAGGCTTTTATATCAGGGTTACGAGCAGCGCGAGAATCGATATTTTTTTCTTGAGAATTTGCTAAAACGGTGCGCCGATAAATTCTTTGCCTCGATCAGTTTGCAATTGTTGCGGGCGACGATTGTTACTGCGCGCGAGTATGCGTGTGAGAACGCGGGCCACGTTTGCGCTCGTTTTGTCACGCAAAGCCTCGACCCACGCGTATTTGCTCAACACATCGATAACAACAAGCAGATACGCGTACCCATCGTTGTACGTGGCTATCGAGCGAAGATCAGCTAAATCAGCCTCCCATACATCGTCGATATTACTCACGCTGTATGTACGATGGGGAAATCGTCGTCGTACGAGGCGATGCATGTTATATGAATCCTGTGTCTCGAGCCATGGTAAAACATTTTTTCGCGCTACTCTTCGATCCACCTGGGCCAAATTTTTTGCTCGAGAATAGGAAGAAGGATGAGCGGTGTCATAATAGATTTTTTGAAGAATTTTCATAATTTTAGCGATGACCAGTTGAATGGATTCTTTTTCTTTTTCTTTTCTCACTGTGTGGGGGGTCGATATTCTGCTTGTGCGAAGTTTTGCAATTATTCGTCCTCTTCTTCATCCCCCTCTTCCCCCTCGATGATGTCGTTTTCAGCCGTAAGCAATTAATCTCTGTTTGAGTGTGCGGTCTCGGCCTCGTCGTCGTTGTTGTTGCTACCGTTGCTGCTGTTGCTGCTGCTACTATCGTTTCGCGCGGTAAAATAAGACGCCGCTGTGGCGTCGAGGATGATGTAGGTGTAGGCTCGTGTAGTAACTCGGGATTACCGATAAATTCACGTGGCATCTGTATCGCTCGCAGGAGTTTGGCAAAGTGAGATCGTCCGATGGGTTTCTCGCGTTTTCTAGCTCGCATAGCATCGTTAATAAGATCAACGATATTGTAATTTGAAATTCTTCTGCCGTCTATGGAAATAACGCCGTTACGATCCCATGTCATTTTTTTACCAACGGCGCTGCGATACAAATTGCGAAGCAACGATATTGCTTTAGATTAAAATTTTTTTGGTACAGTATCGATAATAAGTGTGTCATTGAGTCGAGATTTAACTTTGTTCATTAAAACGTCGTCGGATTTATTCTCGTGGCTATCGAGTATTGCTACTTTTCGTTTTGATGAAATATTCGGTACGGCATTATCGTACTCGACCATGTGAAGATAACGCTGTAAAACCTGTTGGTACGCTATCCACTTCTCTCTCTCGCTCTTGTACGAGTGAGAGTTTAGAATTTCACTCAGCTCAGAGTCGAGGCGCGATAATGGCGTACCGGTAGTCTGTACGGAAGGCAACGGGTCTGCACTAGTTGTAGTAGTTGTAGTAGTATTAGCAGCAGTAGTGGCGAATCCAGCGAGACGATGTATGTTATCATGAGGAATAAGTACCATTTTTCTGGCATATTCCATGTCTCGCGTAGGCCAAGACAGGCACAAGAAGCAACTTGAGAAATCCGAAACAGTGCTCGACGATGATCTTCCTCTTACCGCTCCAATTTCCCCTTTTGGCGGCTAGTCGTCGAAGAATTGTCGCGTGCCTCCGAAGATGATTCTTTTGCACGTTGTTCAGACTCAATAATTATCTGCTTTTTATCGAGAGGTCCGCGCAACGCCATTACAAGCGCATTACTGGTACATCGCGCGACGCATCGCGAACTTTTATTGCTTTTTGAGGCACGTAAACGTAATGGTATTGGTCATCGGGAAATATACAGGCGCGAAATCGACAATTATCAGGCGTCGATTGTTTCAAGTCGAATAATAGATAGCCGTGCGGTGCGGCTGTTGCATCGAAATATACTTCCTGCAAAAATCGCGGATTCTCGGGACATACCTGGCGGGCTAGGTGCTGAATTTGCGCGTGATCTCGCGGATTTTTGAAGACAACGATATAATTAGCGTTTAAGGAGATATCGCGCTGCCCGTGACCCTGATGGAAGAGATTTTGCGTGATGAAAATAACACTAAGAGTTTTATGATGGCTACCCTTGGTGAAAAGATCGACCACAGTATTGTTGGATGCCTCGCGCATTAGATCGTCAATGACCAGAAGTTTAGGTCTTGCATCATTCGAGTAGTCTACTGCTTGCGGTAAACCCTCGCGAAATTCGATTTTATCACCGTACTCTGAATACCCGGACTGCCACTCTGAGTAATAAAAAAGTATACGATCGAACGGGACATCCGTCATTTCGCGCATGTATTTAAAGAATTTTTTTACAAAATGTGTTTTACCACAACCCGTAGGACCGCTTATCACAGCTCTCCACGGATGTTTCCAACGTGTATCCACATCGACGAGTGTCTATCAAAATCAATCAGCAGACTCTTAAATAAGCTTATACCGCGGCGGCGGCGGCGGCGGCGGTGACCCCGCGTCATCAGCTATTTTCGCGGCCTTAAAGAGCTGATAAGGCGCGGCGCGCCTGCACTAGCTGATGAGGCGCCGGCCCGCGGTATAAGCTGGTGTTTACGCTGTATGTAAATTAAATAACGATAGTTTTTATATCTCACAAATAAAGCAATATTTTTATTTCACTATGCATACATCTCTATATACAAATTTTACGAATCATCAAATTCTAAACAGCAATATTATATCCACGGATGTAGCACGAGAAAGTCAGAACAAAAGGAAACACTCGATAAGAAAGACGGGACAAAAGGAAGCAACGATGAGAAAGTCAGAACAAAAGGGAACGGTAGAGAGATAGCAGCTACTGCTACGAATAGCAGCAGAAAAAGAACGATCCGATAACGGTTTTATACATAATAAATCAATTTTTTTCAATGTATTGTACACAGTAAATATGTTACATGAAATTAGACAAAAAGATTATTTTTAAATATCGCGAATTCAACCGTAAAACTATATACTTTTTTGCGTTATACTAATTAGCGTATTTCACAATAGCCATATGGTACAGTAGAGTACAGCCCGTGCCGTTTTCGCTTCGTGTTAACAGGTTCGCATGATTTCGTTTCTTTACGCGTTACTACATGATGAAATTCCGTACGTCGAATAGCGTCGAATTTAAAAATAATAGGTACGCTCCTTGCTCCTGTCACGAAAGATCGTAATGCGTTATAATTTACGTGACGGCTATTCGCAAAGTTTAGCGTGATACCCTTCACTTTACATTTTTCAATAATCGTACCGTCGGGTTTACGAACAAGGAATGCGTAAAATTTTGGTCCACTCGAAACGAACGAAGTTATATAACTACCAGGCCCCTATTCACTCAATTCATCCGTAAGATCTCCTAGAAATTGACCGATTGGCGGCTCATACTTGTTACAACCGGGATGGCTCACGTAAATACAGGAATCCGTATAGCAGTACAATATTCGTCGCCCAAGCCCCTCAAGATAACTGTATAATTTTAGGCGTGCCTGTGCCGTCGGGTATGCTGCAGTCACGACGTTTGATGTTGGTGATGGTTGGATAGCATCGCGGTTGCTCACATAGTTTACATACATAATCTTGTGATTAACCGGTAGCATCCCCGTCACCTCAATCTCCGGACACGTTAGTAAATTCATTAGCTCCACGCGCGTGAAATCGATAACGGTTTTCGTGAGATTCTCTCGTTGACCAAACTTTCCCCAGAATGAATTAAGAGCCAATTCCGCTAGTGAACGTAAACCCGGATTTGGCTGCAAAGCACTTCGCTCGAGATATACACCCTCAGACTCCTTGTACAATGCTATAAAACGCTCTATTGCTTCCTCGTCATCGTGACACTCTGTTGGCGGACCACTCGCCTCCTGTTTTATTTTTAGGAATGTATCAATGTACTCGGAAAAATGACCGCCTCGTCGCGTTGTCGAGTCATACTGCGTAACAACGTATTGCCAAATTTCATAGATACGCGTCACTTTATATCCGAGCGACACAGCTTTTCTCAGTTCGTCCACGACCCATGTGCCGTCAAACGCTCGCTCAGTCGTGTCATCGTGTGTACAAACCTCAGATGTGTCCATATCTGTACAGCACGTTCTACACAGGGGGAACAGTAGTTTCCCATGCATGCGAACAGGCAGTACGGGTATATACAAATCGCGCGGTGCCACCACGATACACTTCACGAGACCCTCGACGACACTTAGATCGTTTTCAAGTCCTACGAGTTCTCGACACTCGTCACCTACGTATAATTTTGGGTGCCTAACGGAATATTTTCCATTCTTACATACCCACGGATACAGCGAGCAAACATCCACATAGCGTATTTGCTCCCAATTCGCGACGTCGTACAAGCTTACAAAATTTTCCGTTCGACCGCTAAAGAATGCATCGCGTGCTTCGAGAGGCGCCTGCTTGACCATGGCGTGATTTTTCACGTATATCGACATTGCCTCGTTATTCTCGAGTAATCTGTCAAAATCGCATTCCCATATTTCGGTTAGAGTGTACACTTTCGATCTGATTCGCCCGAAAATAAGAACGGTACGCTCGTATCGCTCATCCATTATATCGCCGAATTTAGTTCGAGCATCTCTATTCACGCGATAACATCGCGGACAACCATGCCAAAAGCAGCCGTGAAATTGAAGAACGTGATGGACCCCCGCATCCACGTAGTAGGCGTCGACAGCCGGCAGGCCGGCCGGAGGGCGATACTCTCTCGTGCGTCCAGCATGAGCGATAACGCAGTTGAGCTCACGCTCGAGCCATACGAGCTATACGACGGCCTTGCGCGATTGCTTATCGCCCCAGCGATATCCTCCTGGTTTTAACACCGCAATGCGATCTTTCTGTAGAAAATTCTTTCGAAATACTCTCATACATGCTGATGCTATCGTGCATGCTTCTGTAAAGGGGCACACGCTCCCACAACGTATAAGTAACTCTCGAAAAGCTAAACACGCTCGTCTCAAAACCGTAACATCTGTACGACAATATTGCACAAATTTCGTCGCAAAATCAAATTTAAAATCTACGCGACTCGATTCTTCCTCATACCATTTTAAAAAGCGCTCGCGATCCGCTGAGAACATGGTATCGGGTGAGTAAAAATGCAAAGCCGGCAGAGGACCTGAGTAATTCTGATTTTCCGGTGTGTTGAATAAATGGGGAAATGTACCTTTTGCCACCTCATCAGCGAAACCAAAGGCCTTAGGTAAAGCGCTAAGAGCCATGGGTAAATAGTTCAGACTATCGAGAAAAACGACATCGCCAATTTTCATCGAGACAATCTTCGTACCATTCATAATCAGAGAGGGCAGCTGTGTTTTTTGCACCTCGATTAAATACCGTAGAATAAATTGTGCGTCGAAACCTCTAGCATCATGGGCGATGCAGATGGTCTTTTTAAATTTTTGCGATAATGCCAATTTTACGAGATCCTCAACAGGATCATCGATAAACACGAATTCACGTTTGCCACAGTTAGCACAATCGGTCTCTATATCTGTGATACCCAGACATGCCATACATACGCATTGTGCGACACATAAATTCGGCTAGTGAATTCGTGTCGATTTATCATCATGCAATTGCTCGTGTTGCTGCGTCTCAAAATCATAAGATAAAAATCTCGTGGAAGACTTGTCTTTTTTCTCCTTTTGCGCATCTGGTTTCTTAAGAGGTGCTATAAAACACGCATGCATAGTCAGCCGCGTTTGTTTGCATGTAGTACAAAACGATGAACCACACACATGCATCTTTTTATCTGTGGTTTTAATCATACGCGAGCAGCCTCTACAGATTTTTAATGCGTTACAGACGCTGTACCGTCTATATTTATGAGACGTGATACCCGCGGAGCCCTCACTCTTGTGATGAGCGAGGCAAAAAGCACCAAAGAACGAACGATTACAGTCTGCGCAATACTCAGGCTGAGAGTCTCTATTACCGTTGCAATAAGTGGATTTACATCAAGCACATTGATAGCTATATCGATGCTCGAGTACTCGAATATACTTGGAATTACATTGTGTGCAGAACCCCCGACTACCTAGCGCACCGGCGAGATTTAATATCGGTTGATAGTGATGAGAACGCTCGTAATAGAGAATAAAGAGTGTATGATTAATTTTACCTGTTGTGGTGAGTACGTATTTTCGCCCATCGTACCGAGCCGGAACGCGTTTTCCGAAGGTGAGAAATTCATAAAGAACAATCGCTATACCCTCGTGAACCAAGTACTCCTGAAAGAGCTGAATTTCGCGCGCACCACACCCCCTAGACGGTGTCGTTACCCCTGCATTACCCGTGAGCTCTATCGCTGTTGTATATTGCGCACCTCGAAGCCCGTTCCGAATTTGACACCATCGTCTGTGTAGCACGCCCGCACGTATTTGACCGCGTTCGGCATGCGCTCGGGCAGTGACAAGGGATCGTTGTAGACACAAATTATCGCGATTACTTATGCGTAAAATTGACTTTTTTGCTATAGACTCGTGTGTAAGCCTAGTGCCCACACCAGCTCCTTCGACGCCTCGTACTATACATGTCGTCATTCTACATGTACCAGCGTCTATTCGAAATTCGCGCGCGCTCTGAGCTACACTATTAATTAGTCGCCATATATCGTCGGGAACGATGTCACGAGCTGGTCGAAATGATAACCATACAGGTCCTTGCGCAAAAGACGGTACGCTCAGAGTCATACCCACATAATCATGTCCTTCGCACGATTCTGTAAGACGTGTGAGAACATCTCGTACACATCCCTCGAACTATGTCAGATTATCGATACCGACCGGTGGCTGACGAAAATAAAAATCTGTCTCTCGACCCTGCATCCTAAAGCGTGGAAAATAACATCTCTGCTCGTTGTCGATACCGAAACGTTCACCAGGAGGCAAAATATCACCACCCCGTGCAGCAGTCCTTCCATCGCCAGTCTGTCCAGCTGTAGGCATAATTAAACCACTTATTAGAATTTTTATTTAATTTACTTTGAATTTTTGTTTGTCGCTGGCTATATACTATGCATATAATTCGTGTAACGTAAGAATTACAAACTTATATTTGCTTCTTGTCTTCGAATCCGTTGACTGCACCCGGGAACCGCCGACGCATTTCGTAAACCAACTCGATTGTCGGCAGTCTCGGCACAGTGAATCGTGCAAAGCGAAAAACGTTTGGGTCCGTCTCGTACCCTGCTTTCTCATTTTACTATTATTATCCGCGCAATTTTTTTATTTTTGTCAGCGTGGTTGCGTTATTAAAAGCTTACCTGAATCTACAGGGTCATCCTCCTCTTCCTCCTCCTCTTCGTCGTCATCGTCTACGTCCTGCACCTCCTGCTCCTCCTCTTCTTTTTCTTCTTCTTTTTCTTCTTCTTCTTCGCTGTCTGTATTGCTGTTGGTATCATCGTTTGAACTATATTGTCGCGATGGGCCTGCGACGGATTCATCTGGTTCTCTCGAGGGGCCTGCCATGAAAAGACCGTTTGTAGGTTTATAACCGCAGAATGGCTGGGTAAAATTTATCCAGCGACTCCCTACGGTGCTGTCGCCATCGTTGTCCCTGCTATGATCATCTGAATCGGTTCTACCCTCCTCATCGAAATCATAGGTGTCGGATCCCATTTCTGCGTCCTCATACCGTCGAACTATATAAAAATTTTATGAAATAAAGGAAATAAAATAAAAGTAATTAGCGCTGTATATTACTTACGTCTTTCATTGAGTATGGGTTGCAGAGCAGGCTCATTCAGCCAACCTCGTCGACGAATTACACATACCACCGAATCAATAATTATTTGATTATCAAACAATTCAATATTATACGCGTCAAATAAATCGCGTTGATGACACTCGCACAGCATACCGCGAATTTTACGAATAACCGCCTGTGTCGGAAGTTCCCATAGGGTGATCTGTAAATTTCTTCTACCCCAGCGCGAACGCAACGACGGTCTACGCTTCAATATAAACTCTATCAATTTTCTTATCAATGAGCGCTTTACCACTCTGACCATGATTGTGCTGTTGGAGTAGTAGTAGTAGTAGTAACCACAGTAAATCAGACAATTAACTAGAGAATTTTCAAAGCGGCTCACTTTTATATATATTCCTTTAACAAGCTCTCTCTCTCTCTCTCTCTCTCTCTCTCTCTCTCTCTCTCTCTCTCTCTCTCTGTCTCTCTCTGCATATACTGCAGCGATGTAATGAATACGACTAACCAAGAAGATGGCCGCACGCGATCGCTTTACAAAAGCAAGACCTAGGGAAATATTTAGCGATGGTGATGTACTTAGTTATCGAGTTTCGCTGATGAAAGTCATATTGTTTTCATCTAATTTCAGGGCACTCGGCCATGAGGAAAATCATCAAATTTCGCCGACGAATATTATTTAGTTTTCATGGTACATATTATCTGTATGTCGATGTGTGCGTGTGCGCATAAGTGTGCGAGAGTATGCAAGAGTTTTGGGATATATTTGCTGCTGTTACTAGGCTGTTGAGGAGAATGCGACAAATATCAAAGGGCATTGGCTAGCAATTTTCAGGCGTATGATTTGCAGTATCAAAGGAAGAGGCGATGCAGCTAGGTGGTGGGGGAAATCTGTATAAAACGGAGTATGAACACCACCGACGATTCATTCGAAAAGTTACAGTCTACATGAAAGCAATAAAAATGGCAAATAACGGTGCTAAGCCTCATGCGATATCGCTGTATATAGCGAACCCCGTTATGTACGTTTTAAATAAATCATTTGGTAAAATAATCGTAGCCGGGTTCGAGTTGAACTCCACGTGTATGCTTACACCGGTGGTGAAAATATTGTCGAATACTTTTACCGGAATTACACTCGGTGCGGACGAGTGGCGAGTGTTTAAAAGTGATTTTTCTCGCGTACAACAATATTTCGAAGCTCATGGGACTGATGCCGAGAAAATATGTAATACCCGCATAGAGCACATAACGCATTACACACTTTTAACCTCGTGTTACCAGCACAGAGCTGTGTCATTTGGTAAAATAAGCGGTAGCGCTGATGAGGAATACGAGAATCAAGAGGAATCTAGAGAATCGAAACGGAAACGCTTCCGAAAATACTCTCCAAACGTTGTTCTTCAGCGGTCTACATTTGATATGCTCGTCGAAATAAGTAGAAGAATTGATATTCATATGCAGGCTCTAGAGAGCAAAAGTGAAACGATTCAGCGGTGTATGAACGAGGTCAGTGAAATGCCTCGTGCAGCAGCGTATGAGATCATCGGTTCCAAGGACTTCTTTGAAGAAGCGCTCGAACACATCGCGATCTTGCTAACGCCAGAGGATGCGGAGTTTATGAAAATTATTTTGTCCGAAATAATTGTGCTGTTTCGTGGTCATATCGCTGATCATGCATCGGGTGTTGCGTTGCGAACGCAATAATTCTACGTATGTGCAGCTATTTGTGATAAAGACACTGTTGTAAATAATTGTAAATAGTGTACATTTCGCTCGAAATATTATAAAGTATACACCGAGGTCAGTCACAGTAAAAGAGAGAGAGAGAGAGAGAGAGAGAGAGAGAGAGAGAGAGAGAGAGAGAGAGAGAGAGAGAGAGAGAGAGAGAGAGAGAGAGAGAGAGAGAGAGAGAGAGAGAGAGAGAGAGAGAGAGAGAGAGAGAGAGAGAGAGAGAGAGAGAGAGAGAGAGAGAGAGAGAGAGAGAGAGATAGTCCTAAAACCGAAGCATCAGCAAAGGTCTGCGCTAGAAAGAAGACGGAGTGCTCGTCTCTGTTTCATTAACACAGCAGATCATGGAATACGTGCCAATGTCGATTAGCAGCAAAGCAGCAGAGCTTGGTAAGTAAAAAATATAAAATAATTTTTAAATCGTAATTTTAAATCATGTGATATTTATTTTTATTTAAAAAAATAATGTTTTGCAGAGCGAGCAGCCCCTCTATATGAGCCGACACCGAGGGTTCGTTATTCGTGTCATGGAGAGCGAGAGGAAGATGCATATACTGTACAGATAGAGCTAACTTCGGGAAAGAAAAGTGCCACCCGACATCCTCATCCACAGTTGTCGTCGGTGGCAGAAAATCATCAACGCTGCCAACTTTGTATAATGAGGCGCGGCATATCAGGTAAGACAATATTGATTATTCTGTACACGATGTTTTTTATTGATCAGTGCGCTCACTTAAATAGTTGTTTTGTTCTTTTTTCAGAAGTACACTATGATGACAACGTCCACAGCGAAAAATAATTTAAAAGCAATATTACGAGTGATAATACAAATTAATTCCATATAGCGATAAAAATAAAATTAACGGTGAAGGAATCTCCGAGCGTGGATGACCGTGTTTGTAGGGCTGATGCATACGACGGTAAATGTTTAAAGTGCTTTCCATAAAATATTGGTTAATTAAAAAATATCTGATCTTACTGTGTCTCTTATTTTTATAGCATAATAATTAGAGAATTATAATTGAAGTCTTTCTCTCTCTCTCTGTGAGGGATCATATTCTATATCTTTTACTGCAGAGCAAGCGCTTTGCGAGGAGCATAGCGCAGGGCTATGCATGCTCGAAAACCTCTTTCGTTGCATTCAAAGTGATGGATACCTAGTTATGATTCATAGGAGGCTGTTATCTTTATGCCCGTGATACTCTCTAGTAGCATCTCGAGCATTTAGTCTGTCTTTGGCATCCTACTTGGAAACAATAAAAAGCAATATGTATCCACGATACGGCAAGGAGATTTTAAGCGACGCGTTTTGGTGCCGATTAATGTTTGTCGAGAGTGTGATGAGTGTGTTTCTGCGTACGCAGGAAATGTGCGATGCATACGACAAGCTGGAAGAGCTCCTACGTATTGTGAATTTAGTGAAACGTCGTGGAAGACCCATTGAACTTGGGGAGTTGCATATCGGCATGTCCTGTATTGTGCCTCGTTTCAATAATGTTGTCCGCGGCGAAGTGGTTTACCCATTGCGTGCGGTGGAGATGACTTGATCGCTGTCATGATGCGACCTCTTGCCGGCGATAGCGTTCCGCGGGTTCGATTATCGAACGGTGAACGCGTGGATGTGGCGGCGTTTATTATGGAAGCCCTCGGTGATGAGATAGATATCGGCTACCATATCGATGCCGTGGACGAGGGCTTTGACGAGGACATTGTAATGAATTAAAGACGCTGTGCATGTGTATGTGTGTGTGTGCGTGTGTGAGAGAGTACATTCGAGAGACAGGAGTTTAAAATCGCTTCGGGAGGAGGGTAGATGCCTACAACAGCTGCGGTGGTGGTGAGTACATAATTTTATTCATTTTTCCAAGTATGTGTACACCTTTGCTCCATCCTGCTCTTATCTCTACTCTTCCTTGTTCACCAAGGTACCCACACCACCTCACTTTACCATTTCCACGTTACCGACACTGGTCGAGCAGAGTGGGTAGCGCGGCGGTGGAAAAGTGAGGTGGTGGGGGTAGCCGCGTGGTGGGGGAAGGAGTGGGGATAGGAGTGGGATGGAGCAAATGTGTACACATACTACTGTCGACTGAAAGGGTGAGAGGAAGGAAGAGAAGAGCCTGACTGCAGTACTTGTAACTCGTGTTTAAAAAATACGGCTTGTGTTACTCGTGTCCAAAAAACACTTGCTGCTGCCATCTCTTCTGCTGTGAGAGGAGCAGTTCCTGTTGACTCTAGCCTCTTCCTTATTCTGGCCACTACTCTGACACAAAACGAGGTGAGTCGACACAATTTTGTGAGTGAGGAACACCGATAAATGAGTTCCCATTGGTACTCTGGCGTCACGGTTGCCGCGAGAAGAGCTAACCCAGGCCGGGATTCCATATTGTGCACATCCTCAGAATCAGTTGAGGTTTTAGGCCAAAATTCAGTAGGCTCCACCATCCACGATGGACGCGACCACCACAACTGATGAGAGGCCAATTGAGCTGTTGAGATACCCCGTGATGCATAATCTGCAGGATTGCTCGTGCCTGCGACATAACGCCAATGAGCAGTGGGTGTGAGTTCTTGTATCTGTGATACTCGGTTCCGGACGTAGTCTTTCCACCCAGCAGGATGTACTTTGATCCAGGTAAGAGTTACCGATGAGTCCGTCCACAGGTGAGTAGATGAGACCTTGACCTTGAGCGTGGCTTGAACGTATGCAACCAATTTTGCTAGTAACAGTGCAGCTGTCAGTTCAAGCCGTGGTATGGTGAGCTTCCTGAGTGGTGCAACGCGCGTTTTTGAGCAGATAAGTGAAGCCACCTTTCCTGTGGACATTGAGTCGACAGTGATGTAGATCACTGCTGCCATGGCCAATTGAGATGCATCAGAGAAGCCATGCAATTCCACAGTTGAGTTGCTCCATGTATTGAACCAACGAGGAATTGAGAGCCTGGCCAGGCTTTTGAGATCTTCTCTGATTGCAGTCCATCGTGCTGAGACCTGAGATGGGAGTGGTTCATCCCAGCTGAGTTTGTGAAGCCAAAGCTCTTGCAAGAGTATTTTGGTTCTTATCACAACCGGTGAGACGAAACCGAGTGGATCAAAGAGTTGAGCCATCTCTGAAAGAACGAGGCGTTTTGTGAAATTCTCTTGAGTTGAGTTGAACCGGGATGAGAATGTGAACTTGTCTTCATTAGGAAGCCAAGTCAGACCAAGAATTTTGGTCTCGCAGTCATCCATTGAGATAGCAGAGCTTGACGATGATGATGAAATATTTTTTAGTCCTTCGAGCCGGATCCTGGTCAAGTATATAAAGTTATGCCTCGATACTCACACAAATCACCAATCAACACATGTAATACACTACAGATTGCGTAACACAGCATGCATCGATACAAGACAATGCTCAACAATAATAAAATACTCACCCAAGTGTGCTAATCATTTATTGTAAACTATTCAACAGGCTCAACCGTTTCAAATCATGGCTGACGATTAGAAATCGCTGTCAGACCAAAGCCAATCCTCGCAGGAAGGCGACTCACATGATGGTAATGTGGAAGTAATCGATGGAGCAACAGACGTTATCGATACACTCAATGTACCACCCACGGTACAAAGACCACGTTCAAGAACGCCATCACCAAGCACCAATCAAGCTAACCTCATAGATTATAAGGTTGCATCACAGCATGCAAGGATAGCAATGATCAATCAGTTGCACAATCACCTGCAAAACTCACCAGGCTGCGTTTTTGAAGAACTCAACGGCCATTTAGAGTTTTAAATCGCACTTAGGAGTGTTTTTGTAATGAACATAATCAAATAGGAGAAACCTGTAAACGTGCTTTTCTCACTCACCCTTATGTTACAGATAAGGGGTACGAATCAGGCTTTGACAGTCATTTCAAGGCACTCACAATCATCCTGCGAGAGAAGGCAATCGCAAAAACTCAAGAGACCACATCAAACAGAGCTGATCAACAGAGTCAACCAAGTCAGCACATATCAACATTGACGAAAATAACGTTGCCGGAATTTGACGTCGACTTTACAAAGTGGCCGGCATTTAGAGACTTGTTTGCCTCAATGGTGGTCGACAATGAACAAATCAGTGATGTAGAGAAACTTCACTATTTAAAGATCAGCCTCAAAGGATCTGCCGCTCAACTGATCGCCAATGTGCCGATCAACAATGATTCATTTAACTCATCGTGGCAAATAATCAAAGACAGATTTGACAACAAGGAAAGACTCATCCTGTCTTATGTTGAGAAACTCCTTAGCAACACTCGACCAGTGACGAAAACGGCAGCAGCACTCAACACGTTGATCAGTTCAACCAAAGAAATACCCAACGCGCTAAATGTTCTCGGAGTTGACACCGAATCATGGAACTACGTACTAATATTCGTAGTAGCTCAGCGCCTCGACATGTCCATGCGTGAAGCATGGGAGTACAAGAGAAGCGCGTACAAACAACCAACATCATTCCAAGACTTGATGGGATTCATCGAATCTAGAGCGAGAGCCCTAGAAGTCATTCCGATCAACCCAGATCCATCTGCTGACAGGGCCAGCACCACTTCATCAAGACAACCGCCACGCTCAACACCTTTGCCAGCAAGAACGGCTCACCATGCGTCCACTCAACCGAGGTCACACCAATATCCATGCGACCACTGTGGTGGTTCACATTATATTGTGAGCTGCGCCAAGTTCAGAGATCTTCAACCTGCAGATCGCCACAAAGTTGTGACTGAACACCGACTGTGCTTCAATTGCCTTGGTCATCACAACCTCCACTCGTGCTAATCAACCATCAACTGTAAAACATGCGGTGCAAAACACCACACGATGATTCATTTGCCATCCACGACAAGAACTACATCACAGTCAAATCAACCAGGCACATCAGCTATACCTGCCACAGCTCATCCAAGCACCAGCTCACGTCAATGAGAAATAAACGTGCCATTTTGCTAACTCATCAACTCACACGGTAGAACCACATTAACATTACGATCAATTCATTCATCACAAGGTGTTACCATCGCCGCT
Organism: Cylloceria caligata; assembly: GCA_963942595.1. Taxonomy (NCBI): domain Eukaryota; kingdom Metazoa; phylum Arthropoda; class Insecta; order Hymenoptera; family Ichneumonidae; genus Cylloceria; species Cylloceria caligata. The sequence continues at coordinate 33,453,896 of OZ012708.1, forward strand.
CACATACTCACTAAGTTTACGAGTACATTGCCTTCAGTACACACACAACCACAGGAATGGCCACACATCACATCACTGCAATTGGCAGACCCTGACTTCTCAATACCACGACCAGTAGATATCATCATCGGGGCTGATTCGTATGGACTAATCATCCAGCCTGGCATCAAGAAACACTCAGGCGTCTTACCGATTGCACAATCAACAATCTTTGGGTGGATTATTCTTGATCCAGTCCCAGAGAATTATTCAACACCAAGCAACTCATACCACATAGCAGTAGAATCATCAAACAAGGAAATTCAAGATCTTCTCACGCAGTTCTGGGTTCAAGAAGAAACACCATCGACAACAGAAGCGTGTGAAAAGCATTTTCAAACGACTCACACTCGAGACGAAGAAGGACGATACATCGTGCGAATCCCGCTCAAATCATCACCATCGAGTCTAGGAGACTCAAAACTCACTGCTCAACGATGTCTACCACGACTCATGAAGAAACTCTCAACAAATAATTCATACACCAATTTATACAACTCATTCATGAAAGAGTATGAAGAGTGTGGTCACATGATACGTGTACCATCCTACCATCAGTCAACTCAAATGAGCGAATCTGTTCATGACTATTGTGAAACCAAGACGACCTTGGCACATGATGCTGTAGCATCAGGAGGGTTGAGGGTCTCGGAAGATCGATTGTCAGAACAAACTTACGCTCATCCTCCATATTATCTTCCTCATCATGGTGTATTGAAAGAAGATCGACTCACAACAAAGTTGACAGTTGTTCTCAACGGATCCAGCCCAACGACGTCGCAAGTATCAATCAAAGACATCCAGCATGCTAGAGCAAAATGTCAACGTGACATCTCAGACGTGCTCATATGGATCCGACAGCACAAACTCATCTTTTCAACAGACATCACAAAGATGTACAGACAAATCAAAGTCCATCCGGACGATTAGGATTTGCAACGAATCATATGATGAGATGACCAACTCAATATGGTGCCATATCACCTAACAACAGTGACGTATGGAACTCGCTCAGCACCATTCTTAGCAATCAGATCATTGCTTCAACTAGTTGAAGACGAAGGTCATCGCTTCCCGCTCGCAATCGAACCACTCATGAAAGGCAGATATGTTGCCGACATATTTGGAGGAGCTGATCAGCTTGACACACTCATCGAAATATCAAATCAAGTCACCCAGCTCTGCATGGCGGGCGGGTTGCCTCTAGCAAAATGGCACAGCAACACCGAGCAATTGATCGAGCATATCGACCACCACTCACCATCAAACTCACACTCATTCGAAGATAGCAGTACCAAGTTCCTCGGCTTGTCATGGATACTTCGTGAAGACGTATTCAAGTTCCACGCAAAGCCTCCATGCTCAAGTTCCAAGCTCACAAAGAGAATCATCTTGTCTGAAACAGCACAACTCTACGATCCACTCGGGTTTCTCTCACCATGCATCATCAAGGCCAAATCATTATTACAAGAATTATGGCTGGAGAAACTCAGCTGGGACGATCAAGTTTCAGATCAGATACACACCAAGTGGACATTGCTCAGACAAGAGCTCACTCAAGTCGATCAAATCTTAATTCCACGATGGATTCAACTCACAAGCTCAACACTTGTGGAGTTGCACGGATTCTCCGACGCATCTCAAATAGCAATGGCGGCTGCTATCCATATCAAAACAACAACTCCAGGGGAAGAAACCAAGGTTACACTCATCTGCGCGAAATCAAAAGTAACATCATTCAAGCGACTCTCCATCCCTCGACTCAAGCTCACAGCAGCACTGATCTTAGCAAAGCTCATAAAGTATGTGCAAACAACCTTGGAACTCACCAACACTCAAACGTTCCTGTGGACTGATTCCTCAGTAACGCTCACCTGGATTAACTCACACCCATCACGGTGGAAGGACTTTGTCAGGAACCAAGTGTCAGCAATTGAAGAACTAACTCCAAACAGCGTATGGAGATTCTTTCCTGGCAAAGACAATCCAGCCGATTGTGCTTCAAGGGGCATCAGCATCTCCCAGCTCCAGAAGCACCTCCTGTGGTGGACAGGACCACAGTGGCTCACAGGCGATCAATATTCATGGCCAACTCAACACTGTCAACAAGACTCACAGACTCATAAGAAGAGCGACCAGGGCTCGCACTCACAGTGGCAACAACTCAAGCCGTATATCATTGGGAGATGATATACAGACACTCTTCTCTCACTAGACTACTCAGAGTAACCGCAATATGCTTTCGAGTAAGTCAACTCATCAAGAAATTGCCAAACTGAACGCTCTTCAACCCTCTCTCGCCACAAGATATTGAGAGAGCAAGAGTATTTTGGATCAAAGCAACTCAAGCAGCATATTTCTCAACAGAGCTCAAATTGATCACCATAGCTCAATTACCAACAGCTCATCCCTTCAATCGCCTGACTGCCTATATCGACACTCAAGGCATCATTCGGGTTGGAGGAAGATTGACCAACTCACAATTGGAACTTGAGGCAATTCACCCAGCAATACTCCCACGACATTCTCACTTCACCACACTCATCATAGCAGATGCACGTCACAAAACCATTCATGGAGGCACTCAACTCACCCTGAACTACACAAGGCAATCGTACTGGATTATTGGTGGTAGAGCTCCAGTACGGTCGCACATACTCAGCTTCATGAAATGTGCTCGACAACGTGGCGTCAGAGCACAACAACTCATGGGTCAATTACCAACCAAGAGAGTAACACCAGTACGACCATTCTTCTACTCAGGTGTGGACTACGCTGGTCCGCTGACCATTAAAACCTGGAAAGGTAGAGGCGTCAAACAACATAAAGGATGGCTGTGTATTTTCGTGTGCTTCGTCACCTCGGCCTTGCATCTGGAGGCCGTGAGTTACTACTCAACTAACTCATTCATCGCTGCATTCAGACGGTTCACTGGACGCAGAGACATCTGCAACACTGTCTATAGTGATTGCGGCACAAACTTCATAGGAGCAGATGCCACACTCACCAAACTCTTCACTCAAAGTACAACAGAATCATTCTCACTGCATTGCTCACTCACCAGCGATGGAACTACGTGGAAGTTCAACCCACCAGCAGCTCCACATATGGGAGGAAAATGGGAAGCAGCAGTCAAATCAGTAAAATATAACCTGAACCGAACAGTAGGAGACATCGCACTCACGTTCGAGGAATTAACCACGTTGCTCATCCAGATCGAAGCAACGCTCAACTCACGACCACTGGAACCACTCACAGAAGACCCTGAAGATACTGCAGCACTCACACCAGCTCACTTTCTCATGGGAGAGCCGCTCACAGCCATACCAGAGCCATCACTCACAGATGTGAACGTCACTAGACTATCACGATGGCAACTAATACAACAAAGGCTTCAATATTTTTGGTCAAAATGGTCAACTTAATATCTCCAGCGCCAACTTTCTACATCGAAATGGCATCATACATCGAACACCATCAAGGTCGGTTCATTAGTACTGATCACTGATGAGAGGTCTCCACCATCAAAATGGCCTCTCGCCAGAGTCACTCAACTCCATCCAAGAAAGGATGGATTGACCAGGGTAGTGTCACTCAGAACTGCAACAACAACACTCGTCCAACCAATCACCAAGCTCGCCATCTTACCAGCTCAAACTAAATGAAGAGCAGATCACACTTAATCATCAACAACGTTGCTGATGGCGGGCGGAATGTTAAGTTTTCGCACCTACCAAGCACACACTCAACTCATGCACCTGATGCCTCGCGTCATATGGTATAGCTCGCAGGTATGCTATATCGATTTATCGACCGCGCACTCAAGCACATTGTCCATCAGCTCACATCCTCGATCGAAGCTCACTCAAGCGGCCAACGCTGCTAGCGTGGCCCCAGCGGCAAGACCACTCACAAGGCTCACTTTCCATCGCTGGCGGCGAATCACAACTCAACCAAGCTGTGACGCACGTCCGCCCTCTTGATACTCTGCCTCGTGGTCGACGGAGGTGGCCATTGTTCTCACTCGAGTCGCTCGCTGTACACGTTCCCGCGTAAACGTACAAAGATATTCATTCGTTCCACTCTCTTTTGTGTGCATTCAGTATTATAGTGTATTACATTCTTGGTCAAATCACCCGTGTGTCAAATCAGTGTCAGTGCAAATCACAGCAAACCAACAGGACTAGTGCAGCACTCACATAAACGTCAACGGCGTGGTTCGTTCGTTGGCAGCAGAGACGCCATTCTGCCTCGCACCGTTCATTGGCGTCAGAACACTCACCAGCCTGCCGTGTGGCTTTACTAGAGCTCTACAATCAGACCACATCACCCGAATCAACCACACGGAATCAATAGGTCAACTCAGGAGCCTGAGAACCTACTCACCACCAGTACATCAACACGCAGGCCAGACAAATCACAGTATATGTTTGTTATATTCACGAGGTATTTTTTTTGCAATCACTGTTATATAATTTAAATAAACATTGAATCAATTATTATTGTTAATTACTGAGTGCATTTAATTATTTATATTGTCACCAGGATACTTAACCCTACTTTTCACATCTGTCACTCGACATGCTACGTGTGAATGCATCGACTTGTTACCAGTCGACAGGTTAAAAATACTTTCAAACTCAGTCTTACATTCATTGTCATAACATTTTTTGGTCCTTGGAGCCGGATCTAATTTACTCAAACTCATTAACATACATTTTTTGGTCCTTCGAGCCGGATCTAATTTACTCACACTCATTATCATAACATTTTTTGGTGATCGGTTGTCATCAGTTGTGGTCAGTTGTCCACCGTGGATGGTGAAACCTATTGAATTCTGGCCGAAAACCTCAACTGATTCTGATGATTTGCACAATATGGAAGCCCGGCCGGGGTTAGCTCTTCTCGTGGCAACTGTGACGCCAGAGTACCATTGGGAGATCATTTATCGCTGTTCCTCACTCACAAAATTGTGTCGTCTTACCTCATTTTGTGTCAGAGTAGTGGCCAGAATGAGGGAGATGTTAGAATCGGCAGGAACCGCTCCTCTCACAGCAGAAGAGATGGCTGCAGCAAACGTTTTTTGGACACGAGCTACACAACCCGTGTTTTTCAAACACGAGTTACAAGTACTGCAGTCAGGCTCTTCTCTTCCTTCCTCTCGCCCCTTCAGTCGACTAACAGCTTTCATCGACCAAGAGGGTGTACTCAGAGTAGGAGGCCGCCTTGCTCAATCAGCACTCACATATGAAGGAAGACATCCTGCCATTCTACCTCGTCACTCTCGATTCTCAACACTCATTATTGATCAAGCTCACCGTGCAAGTGGCCACTTGTACGAGTCACGGCGTTGCATCCAGGCAAAGATGGGCTCACTGGGGTGGTGGCACTTTGAACTGCTGCCACTACGCTCACCAGGCCGATCTCAAGACTAGCTGTCCTGCCTGTCTCATCTAACTCAGCTCAGTAATTAATCATCAACCCCGTTGCTGATGGCAGGCGGAAATGTTGGGTAATCAGCTGGCGCACGGCGATCGATATTCGCCGTGCGTCGACCTGTTGCTGTGCTCGAGCACGCCGCGTTCGGTTGGGCGGAGATAGCCGAGGCAGGGCTTCGCGGAGCCGAGGTTGTGCCTCGTAGGCATGCCGCGTCGAGCGAGAGGATGTCTCTCTCGCTTGACTTCGGCTTCGCTCACCGGCTATCTCTCTCAATTGACTTCAGCGCCCAACGACGCTTTCAAATTCCGCAGCCATATTGGATATTTGGACACTTACGTGAAAACCCGCACGGAACAGCGCACGCATTTGGAAGGCTCGGACAGTTTTCACTTTTCTCAACCGGATCATCTCAACCTTCTTTACTCAACAGGACTCAAAATCAAGTACGAGTGCATTGTTATAATTTACCATAAATTCAATGGCAATGAGGAGTTGGATTCTCATCGGTACATCAACGTTTTTTGGTCTCACTTTATGGCGGGCATCGCAGCAGATGTCACTCCACGTTTCCTCTCAGCTTAATTTGCCGGTATAATTAATATAATTATGCAGGTGTTCTATATCCGCTTTACTTTCCCCCAGGACATCTGCTGGGAGAGTACAGCGACTATACACTGCTCATTTTGTGCATCCTCATTATATGTCGTATTGTGCTATGCAGTGCTGCCTGCATAGCTTGTCTCATGCATGTAGAGCACTCAAGCAATTTCAATTGCAAGTGCTCTCATTTGTTCACTGCAACCTCTCTTCATTAAGCTGCTGAGAGCTTGCTGTGAATTGTTATAACGCCTTACGCACTCATTCTTTCTAGCGTGGCGTGCTACGCAGCACTGACTGCTGCACGCACACCGCTCTCTACGCTCTCAGTACCTACTGCACACCATTAATATAATTGTGTGCTGCTCAAGTCTCACAGACAAAAATCTGACTCAATTTTATTTATTTATACACAGTTTTCAATTCTCTCATTCTGGTGCATTTATTTTTATATCAACTTTGTTTTTTTTCTAAATTTAACCTAATTTTGTATTTAATTCCAAAGTCTGACATTTATCCAAATTACATTTGAATTATGATTTGTATGTTACTTGCGGATGGTTAAATAAGCCACTTTCTCTAAATACCATCTATGCGTCTTGTTTATTTTCACCCTGTCTTGAGTGAAGCTTCATTAGTTTCAATATATTCACAGGTCTGTCAAACACCATCGGACGGAATTCTCAAACAATATGCAGCCGTTCGTTGACGAGCCTTTTTTTTCTTATTGTTCTTATTATTGTTCTTCTTGTTCATTCATTAAGAATTAATTAGGCAACTAGACATGACGATTTTTTTAACTTTTACAGAAATCGTGAAAAAATATTGCCACAGCCCGGGTTCGAACCGGGAACTCCAGAATTCTAGCCTGGTACTTTAGCAATTACGCCACCGCGGCGCTTTAGGCTCTTTAGTTGTTTTCGCGTTAAGCTCGTAACGCCATGCTAAATTTTCTAGGGCTATAGAGTCATTGTCTAGGGTCACCTCGATCGGAGGAATACGTTTTCCAGTGTGATTATAAGCATGTAAAAAATTTGGTAACCGTCGACGTAACGCTTATTTCGCGTATGTGTAAAGTAACACCACATTCGCTCCTTTATCGTACAATTGAAGCGTTCGGAAATCGAGACTTTCATATCGGGGTTACGAGCAGCCCGAAAATCGATATTCGTTTTCTTGAGAATTTTCTGAAATGAAGCGCCGATAAATTCTTTGCCTTGGTCACTTTTCAATTGCTGCGGGCGACGCTTGTTACTCTGCATGCGAGTATACGAGTAGAAGAGGCCCTTTATAGAAGGACAGGGTGTGGCCCCCCCTATCCTCCTTGGCGCGAGAGCGAGTTTAGACCAGCCCCGCCCCCTCCCCATGCTGCCTTCTGATTGTTAGGCCCTACACCACAGATGGGGCAGGTGGGCCTCACCACCCCACGTCCATTCCTGATTGGTCCTCATAGCCCCCGCCATCTCTACCTCAATTCCTGATTGGTCCCTCAGCAGCCCCCATCCTCAGCGGACCACCTATCCCAGTTTTCTTATTGGTGCTTGTTCCCCCGCGCCGTCTGAAAGATTTTTGACCATACTTAATTGCCGATGCGTCATCTACTGATTATCTATTGATAATCATGTTACCGATAGTCGGTAAAATATATCGAATATTGGCAGTTGGATGAGTAGATAACGTATCGGCGATCGGTAAAGTAAATCGGTTGTCAACCGTAGGTAAGTAACTGACCATCGCTACAGCAGATTTGGGACTTACGGAAGATAAGTAGATTGGGTCTTACGGTAAATAATATCGTGTACCCTTCCACCGGTTAAACATGCTTCGTCGTCGATAACTGACGACCCCCTTTCATAGCTTTTTTTTTATATTTATAATTTTATTCATAATTTTTAATTTTTAAATTTTTTTATGTATATTCACTAAAAAAAATTTTTAGTGAAAAAAATTAAACTAAAAAAACTAAAACTAAAAAAATTTTTTAGTGAATATAAGTTTATTTTTTTAAACTTTTCAACTATTCATAATATTAATGGTACGTGACAACGCTTGTTATTTTTTCAGCTTCATAAAAACTGTTTTAATTCAACATTCTCGTATAACAAACTTGCTTGCATTATTCTTGTTCATCCGTAATTTTCAATGACATCCGGTGAAGTTACGGCGAGCTGGTGGTGGACCATTAATATGTGTTTTTGTACCCGATTTGTTGTAATGTATATAGCACGGCAGGTACGGTGAGACCTCGCGGTCAACCTTCAGGTGCTCAGGTAGTTTTTATTCAGAATTTCTAATTTTCCTCCCCAATGTTTCAACAGTAGCAGTTTCGGTATGTCCGCGAGATCTGCATTGGTGAAGTCTCGGGGATCCTTGCAGCAGTTGATCACGAGTATACTGTCAATAGTCTTTATTATGGTTGCATAGAGAGCCAACGATGCTTTCACCACGACGTTTCCTTTTCAACCAACTTTTTCGCAGCTGTTACGATTATGTAGAGGGTGCGCCATCTTTTATGTCGGTATGTAAACATTTAATAACTTTGACATTTATCAACCGATTGACTTGATTTGACATGTTTTTGAAACGTCAATTCGGTACATTTTTAACCATGGATCGCTTCACACCGAAACAGCACGCCGAAATACTGACGCTGTACATTGAAAATAGTCGTTCAGTTGTGTTAACTCAACTTGGATATCGTCTGAAATATCGTGGCCAACAAGCACCGTCTGACAACACTATTCTTCGTTTAGTGTCGAATTTTGTTGAGCACGGGACAGTGAGACCTCGTTCACATGCCGTTCATCAACACCCAAGACGTTCCAATGAACTGGTTGAAGCGGTAAGAGAGAGTGTTGCCGAAAATTCACATGTGTCATATCGTCACCGCGCTCAGCATTTTGGCGACAGTGTAACCACTTTGCGGCGCATTTTGAACGATGATTTGCATTTGTTTCCGTTGTAACGTGGCAGAATATTCAGGCTACGTCCTCTTCGCTCGACGGCTACCAGCACGATCGCTCAGGGTTGTAAGGGGGATTTTCGGAATTTATTTATTCTTTATTTTTATTTTTTTGTTGTTGTTGTAGTTTTTTTATATATATGCATGATGCGATTGATACAACCGGAGGAACGATGGGAGAGCACCAAGAAGAGGAGATCTTCGGGATTCTGCCCTTTATCTGGACCGACATTTCACACCTTTCCCGGTCGGGATCATTATCCCGCTCGAAGTACTAAAGGATACGCGGCTTTCTATTCTCAGCCGCCGTCGACCCACTGAAATGTATTTATCTCAGGGGGTCATCTGCTAGCCTACGCAACGCTGGTATTGTCTGTTGCTAATTTATACATCGTCCAGCTGAGGCGCTGGTCGCGGTCATCGTGTGACACAGGTTTCCCGAATTAACCGAGTTTAGCGGGTTAAGTGGGGATCATAGTTGACGGGCAAGCGTGCCGGTAGGACCTCGAGGCTTTTTTCCCGGTGACCGTCAAGTAAGAAGGACGTAGCGTCGAGCGCTAGATTGTCCCGTTGTACGGGAGGCCTGATTTCAATCTATTGCCGCAAGTCACCGATACCGGAGCATTTCACTTGGAATAAAAAGGATTGTATCGAGAGGAGAGAATTTCGAGACGATTTTGGGTCAAGAAGGATTCGCATGGAAAATGGCATCGTCATCGTCCCGGTAGGCTCTCTTCCCTTCTACGGTCTTTCGCCATTATTTGATTATTATTTTTTAAAATTCTTTGGAAAATTCGATTCGAACTTAGTCATACCTGCGACTCTCGTACACTACGTGCAGAGGATTAATTTGTATCGGGAACTGCGGCGTCTGTAACATGTAACCTCGAGATCGTGCAACGGATAGAAGCCGGGGAAAAGTCATTGTATGAGTTAATTGTTTCTGTTGACGATTAAACCGTGCGCGCGTTAAGCCGTTATCCCGGAGTGCTTTGGAATTTGTTAATTAGTTTGTGTGGGATCGGAACGAGATAGACCGCGTCACGGATTTTGTCGAATTGTGGGTTTTGGAGGTACGCAATTTGGTTTGAGTTTTCTTTCGTTTGAATTTAGAAGGTCGTGCGCGAGTTCGTCCGTCGTCCCGTTGTAAACTGGATGTAAAAAGGGACTGGCACGTTATAAACCGCGTCGCGTATCCTTTGAATTAATTGGCGTTTGTCGGTCTTATTTGACTATTTATTTATTTATTATTTTTTGGGCCTGGTTCTAATGTAATTTCAGCATCGCGGAGAGCGTAATCGGCCGTCGTCTTGTGTTTTGTACGTAGATTTGAGGGACGTGTACGGTCCAAGGCGTATCCCGCGTAGTTGTATTATTTATTGGATTCGATTATATTTTATTCGACGAGTTAGTCATCAACCGGTCTTATTATTTCGACTTTAATTATTATTTATTGGCTTATTTATTAATTTATATAATTTATTATTCATTTTCTAGTTATGATTCAATTAATAGTCGTTGTTTGTTCGTACATTGATCCCGTATGAATTGCTGAAGATTCCTTTCTCTGTCTGGCATATGGCCGATAAATTTCGGGTTTGAAGTAGCGTGCCGTGGGTAGCTGTGCGTACGTAACCTTCCGACGTCCCGTTGTTGTGGGTTTTTGAGTATACATGGGATGAGCTCGGAATAGGCCGTATCGCGGGCTGTTGGTTAGAGCAATTTAGTAACGGATATTGTTTCTGTTGTGTTGAGGAAGAAGCGAGCGAGATAGGCGTTATAACGACTACCGAGGTATGCGAGTGAGAGAGAGAGGACGGGATAATTGGCACCGCCGAACTAATGATTAAAATTAAGACATCGAACTAGGTCTAGAGTATTGTTAAAAAGAAAGACAAACGAGAATAATTTTACGGGACATTCTGTTTGAATTCATTATCAATGTTTATTGAAAATTCGTAATTGTTTGTTAAGAAATAAAGAAGTTGCCCGAGTGGCCTTTGTAAGTCCCGTACCTGCTATCGTTGTCTGAATTATTGATCGGTGTTATTTTATTAATTTGACTCGGTTTATTGTTCTGGTCAGGGGTATTTATTGACTATATTTCATTGATTTACTTTATTCATCGACGTTAGTGACACATTCTTCTTTTAAAAATTGATTTTATTCGCTTTCTATTCGAGGATAATTCTCTACTTGGCAGTCCGAACCACCCACTCTGCCTCGAACAGCTGTAGCGAGCCTGGGTTAAGACTGGCCGAACATCTCGTTATTTTACCCTCCGGCGCGTAAGCGCCTGGCGCCAATCTCGTAAGAGAAAATAAAAAGGAAGGAAAAATAGCTTGGGCCAGCTATAGGTAACGTGGTGCGTTAAGGCACAATTTGACGTTACAAATTTGGCCCCCAACGTGGGGCGCAACTGTCAAGTCGTTTATTTAATTAAAATTCTGGTTTTAATAAGAGTTGTTTTTTTTTCTTTTCCTATTTTAATATTTTTTATCTTTCAGGGATTTTTTTTTGTGTTTGTTCTTAATTTATTATTAACTCCAATTCTCTTTTTAATTATTTTAGTTTTTCCAATCTTTCGTTATTTATTCTTTTTTTTTTTGTTGTTTTTATAATTTTTGACTGACACAACCATAGCAGTTTTTTTTGCATATTTAAATCAAGATTTCTCCCGTATTAATTATATTCTTTTATTAGTTCAAATTTTTATCCAACATTATTTACAATAATCAAGCGGGATGGTATAATTGGTATTGTAAAATTCGGCAGTACAGTTATCCCGCTACGTACTGTAGCAGGTCTTCGTGAGGCCTCTAGTAGACCGGGCTCGCTCCCATTGTATAGTGCCGAGCTCAAGGCTGGCCGTGTTTACGTTTTTTGTGTGTCGCCGAGTGAGTAACAGTCTTCGATGTTGGAAACTGGTACTCCCGGCTAATGTACTATTATTTCTAGCCTGTTATAAGACTTTAAAATATTATTTGAGATTATAAGCGGTGTCCTAAATATTTCAACCGAGTTGAGCGAATTTGCGAGTCCCGGGTATATATCATTATTTGTTTGAAATCAGCATTGCTGATTATTTATCGTTTGTTAATTATTATCGATTATTCATTCATTCGACTTATTAGTTTTTCCCCTTTTGGTTGTTTTATTTATGTCGTTTTTTCAAGAATCGAGTTTATTGTTTGTTTTATATATTGACGAGATATAACGTGTCATCAACTATGTCATTATTTTTCTTTTCCTTTTTCCCGTCGTTATCGCCTACCGATTCTATATATATATTGTGACGTAGTCACGACTAGGAAGAAAATACTATAACAATCAGAATAAAATAAAACACAAAATACCAATAAACAAAATCATTTATAGATAGTACCTGAAAAGGATAAAAGAAAAGAAAATAAAATAAAACACAAATTCCTACAAAAATAATCATTTATTCATAGAAAATCAGAAATGTAAGAAGATAAGTAAGAAATGATAAAATTCGCAGCAAAATCCAGTCGACACCGCGAAACAGGATGAAGCCTGTCACATTCCTTCGCTGCCGAAAAACAGTGGGTCAGCGACCGGCTGGCCTCGCTCGGGCAGTGAGGGGATGTAGGGGCAACAGTGGCGGGGCTAGCTGAAACAAAAGAAATAACATGAGACAATAGAAAAAGAAGAGTTAAAATAAGAGAGTGGGAAAGGAGAGAAAGGTATAAAAGCGAGCTGCAAACCACGGAGGCTCTCTTATTCGATTCCAACTACCAACCAAGTTAGACCCGCTGGTGAAAAGTAATTAAAAATTAAAACAAAATTCAAGAATTTTATTTTTAAATTCAGAAATCAATTAGAAAGGGTGTGAGTGGGGCCCTATAAATTAATTCAAATATTGCAAAATAGGAAAACAACACAAGTGAGTGCAAAGAATCATATAAAGATTAAGAGCGGACAGTATCGGACCGTGTGAATAAAACAGGAAATATTCTAAAAAGCCAGATTAAGAAGAGAAAGTTGGTGGCATTAAAATAAATAATTAGGGTTTAGTTTAGGAGAATTAAGCGAATAGTATAAGAAAGTTTAGGTAGAATAATTAGCAAATAAGTCCGGATAGTTTCTAAGAAGTATTGTGAACGCAGCGCATCGATACATTTAAAAGACTCGATTGTGGCACCTAAAGGTCTCCAAATTAGAAACCTTGAGAAAGTAAAAAGTGGAATAACACTGTTTGAGAATCCGCCTGTGGTGTTATTTGACAGATCTGAAATATATTGAAAAAAAATGAGTCTTCACTCACGACAGGGTGAAATAAAACCAGACACATAGATGGAAAACAGAGAAAGTGGTTTATTTTAACTTCCACACACAGCTTCAATAATACACTGTCAACCCGTTAATTTTAAATATGAAAAGAAACCCAAAATATAATAAATTTAGAAAACTATAAAATAATGAAAATAAATACACCAAAATTTTGAGAATAATAAACTGAATTTGATTAATGGAGCTGCATTTGAGTGCATGAGCTGAGAACCAGCACACAATTATATTAATTGTGTGCTGTGAGCACTGAGAGCGGTGTACGCACCGCAGTCAGTGCTGCGGAGCGTACAACGCAGTGAGATGTATGAGTACGTAGACTAATTTACTGCCTGTCAGCAAATACTCAATGTGATGGTGACATAGAATTTGCAGAAAGCGAGTACTAGTATACAAATTTGACAACTGAGTGAAATTCTACTGACAGGCTATAATGCAGTCTACGCTGCAAAGCACTGAAGTGTGAGCTTGAGGATGCACAAATGATTTGACTGAATTCACAACACTCTCCCAGCAAGTTTAATTGGGGGAAAGTGCAGTGAATTGCTCGACGCGGCGTGCCAACGAGGCACATCCTCGGCTTCGCGAAGCCCCGCCTCGGCTACCTTCGGCTTAACCGAACGACGTGTGCTTGAGCACAGCAACAGGTCGACGCACGGCGAATATCGATCGCCGTGCGCCAGCTGATTATCCAACAAACACAGAAAAAGAAAGGAGAAAAACAAACAACATTTAGAAAAATTATAACATAGAGACTTGATACGGTAAATTTGAGACTCTCGGTAAATCAGTTACCGCATTAAAAAGCAACAGGGTTTTGGAGTCAAAAGTTGAAAGGAAGTTAGGAAAAATATTTAATAGATAGAATTAGGAGGGCATTAGTCAGCCCGACCAATAGAAACTAGATTAAGAATTTTTAGATAATTAGAAAAATAATTAGGAGTGAAACAATTTTAAGAGTTCTGTCAAGCGCGTCGCAGGAAGACGACACTACTCAACAGACATAAAAGAGAACAGAACGATAAATTAAAAGATCAACTCACCAAGAGAGAAGAACAACAGGAACGTCCACGTCCAACATCGAAGATCCCTTGATGGATCCGATAACTAATTGATAAACAATTAAGGGACACTGAAAAATCGCGAGACGGAAACTGTCATCGTTAGACACACAAAGTAGATTATTCGCGAACTGGGATCACTATCACAACTATAAAAACACACTGAAATCACGTGGGGACGCCACGACTATAATAAACGAAGAGCCCGAACGCGGAACAACACGGGAAACAACGTTTTTTGATTATTAAACAAAACTACTCGTACGCGGACACAGACCCGGCGTCCATACCGGCTGACCGACGCGCCAGCAACAACGACGCAAGCCCAGCAGACAGCACGTCAGCAGCCAGGCGGGAAAAAGATCAAGACGGCTGAGCTCGATACTGCCTAGTTGAGATATCCACCGCTCAGCGCAGAAGTCGAGAATCTGATAACCTCACGGGTAAAGAAGAGCGTGGAACCATCCGAGCAATTAAACACCACTGATAAATTGTACGGTTAAAGGCGCCAAAAAGCCTTACAACACAGAATTCTATGAAACTTATTGAATAAACATTACTTATACCTCCTATAGAAGTCTAAAATTAATTATCGTAGTGTTCGAGCCCGAATTCTTCCCCTCAGAAGAATAAAATTTAATGTTAACGTAAAAATACCGTTACAATATTTTTTTATTATCGATCCTTTTCTCATCATATATTTATTTGATGGTTAGTTCTCACTTTGAAACGATTACTTACTTATCGGATTTATTTGTTTTTCCATGGGTTTTTGTTATTTTATTTTGTTTTATCTTATTTACTAATTGGTACATTCTGTCAACCAAGACCTATTGTTTATTTGCCAACTAATTGGGTTATTTATTCATTGAACGTTTGTTTCCAAATTATTCTTATTATTAGTATTATTTTATAATTTTATGATTTTATTTATCCACCTGAATTAAAAGAAACCTACCTAATTTTTCCGATTTATTGTTTCCTTTTATTCTTTTGACAAGTTGTAAATTCCTCTTATTATTTTTTTTTTCTTGTCGTGACAGTTATTGGTTTTAATTATTTTGGTCATTTGGACGGGTATTAGGTCGGGACAAGTCCCATCGGTTGAATATATTTCTTTTAATTTTTCTTTGATTGGCTTTTACGATATAATCCCGGTAGGACTCGCCGCTCCTCTGTATTGCTGTATTTTGTTTTTCTCCCGCTCGTTAATCTCGTTTGTTTTGTTTTATTTTGTTTCCGTTGACTAATATAGTTAAATAGTAGTCATTGGTTTATTTATCTATTCATTTGTTTTATTTTTTTCACTGTTTTATTATCTTTCATTTATTTATTAATTTTTTCGTTTGTTTTCTTTGGTTATTATATTAGGTGCGCAACTAAGTTCCCGCTGTTTTTTTTTTTGATGAAAATGCAATTTTTTTGTGAAAAATTGTTTACAAATGTCTTTGTTTACAAATCTTTCTGGCAGAGCTCGAATACCGTCACGGTAGAAGTGTTCGTCTTTTGAGGCTACCCACGAATCAAGCCATTTTGAGATGTCTTCATATGAGCTGAACTGCTGATTAGCCAGACCATGTGCCATCGAACGGAACAAATAATAATCGGACGGCGCAATATCTGGGGAATATGGCGGGTGGGGTAGGACTTCCTATTTGAGCGTTTCTAAGGAGGTTTTAACGGGTTTGGCAACGTGAGGCCGAGCGTTGTCTTGCTGTAGAATCACTTTTTCGTGCCTCTGCCCGTATTGTGGCCGCTTTTCGCGCAGTGCTCGGCTCAATCGCATCAATTGAGTTCGATACCGTTCGCGAGTGATGGTTTTATTTGGTTTCAACAGCTCATAATAAATAACACCGCCCTGGTCCCACCAAATACACAGCAAAATCTTCGCAGCGTGAATATTCGGCCGAGCCGACGACGTAGAAGCATGACCGGGCAGTCCCCATGATTTTGTTCTCTTTGGGTTGCTGTAATGAATCCATTTTTCATCACCCGTAACGATGCGATGAAGAAAATCCTTCTTTTTTTGCCGCTGGAGCAGTTGTTCACAGGCGAAAAACGACGCTCAACGTGTCTTGGCTTCAAATCATAAGGAACCCAAGTTCCTTGTTCTTGAATCATTCCCAAAGCATGCAATCGCTTGGAAATGGCTTGACGGGTAATTCCTAATGCTGAAGCAAGCTCTTTTTGCGTTTGGCACGGATCCTCATCGAGCAATGCCTCCAATTCAGCGTCTTCGAAGGTTTTTGGCCTTCCTTCACGCGAACGGTCGTCAACATCAAAATCACCGTCTTTGAAGCGACGGAACCAATCACGGCATGTTGTTTCACTTAGAGCAGCATCTCCGTAAACTTTTTGGAGTTCTCGATGCGCTGCAGCCACCGTTTTCTTCGAATGAAAGAAGAAAAGCAACACTTCCCGCAAATGACGATTATTTGGCACAAAATCAGACATTTTCACACAACCAAAAATATATGACGCGAAAACAAAATCACTAATGTGTCAAAGCGGTTTGTTTACCATATGTCTAAGCTTGGTTCATGACGATTTGGTTATCTCCCAATCGACCAGCACTTACTACTGGAGCCATCTCTTGAAAAACAGCGGGAACTTAGTTGCGCACCTAATAATTTTTACGATTTTTGTTATTATTGTTACGTCCTGGGCCTTCAACCCCCTTTGTGAATTTTTGAATTTTTGATAATTTATATTCATTCTTTTGCTAACGTCAGCGTTCACACGCTGGCCGGCGAGACGCGGCGCATCGGCAAGACGCGCTGCGCCCCGCAAATAATTATTACGCGTGCCTTCTGCACTGCTTTATTCATTTTAATTAGTCAGTTCTTCTCCGGGGGCCGACCGTGACGGTCGGTCCTCGTCATATCATACCTGTATCCTATCATTTATTTCTAATATCTTCGAATATGACTTTAATATTAGTGGCTTATAAAATGTTCCAATGCGCGCTGTTTAATATCTATTGTTTTACTGGTCCGGTGACAAAATGTTCGTGCGCGCCATCTATTAATTATTTAACTGTTTTAATATACATAGAGCATCTATCTGTGCTCCAATAAACTTTATTTAACTGTTTTAATATACATAGAGCATCTATCTGCGCTCCAATAAACTTTATTCAACTGTTTTAATATACATAGTGCATCTATCTGTGCTCCAATAAACTTTGTTTAACTGTTTTAATATACATAGTGCATCCATCGGTTCGCCAATAAACTTTGTTTGACTGTTTTAATATACATAGTGCATCTATCGGTGCTCCAATAAACTTTGTTTAACTGTTTAAATATACATAGTGCATCTATCTGTGTTCCAATAAACTTTATTTATTTAAACCCGCCCCCCCACCGACCGTCCTCCAATCCCGAGGCAGCACATTCTGTCTCAAAATGGAGAATAAAGTGCGTTCCTTAAAATCCAGGACGTAACATTATGCTATTTTGTTTCGACTTGGTTGTCCCGTCCTGATTATTTATTAATTAATTTCCTTTCGTGGTTTATGGTTTTTTTTTCTTTCTCTTTTGGTCTTATTTAATCGTTTTATTCCGTTATTTTTTAATTATAAAGGGTGGTTAAATGTTAAGGGCCGATGTTGATTTTGAATAAAACACAAATTATTTAGGAAATTATTGTCAATTCTTTTTATTATGATAATATGGTATGGTTCAATTATGTATGGAACAAAATATCGGCCAAATGGCCGCCGCGACCTCGGCGGCACACCTCTATCCGATGGTCCAAATTTTCGATGACGCTTAGGCATAATTGAGGTTCTATGCCGTTAATGTGCCGAATTATCTCATCCTTTAGCTCTTGAATTGTTGCTGGCTTATCGACGTACACCTTTTCTTTCAAATAACCCCAAAGAAAGAAGTCCAACGGTGTCAAATCACATGATCTTGGCGGCCAATTGACATCGCCACGACGTGAGATAACACGGCCATTGAATTTGTCGCGCAAAAGAGCCATTGTTTCGTTAGCTGTGTCGCAAGTGGCACCGTCCTGTTGAAACCACATATCGCCCACATCCATATCTTCCAATTCGGGCCATAAAAAGTTCGTTATCATCTCACGATAGCGAACACCATTCACAGTAACTGCCTGACCGGCCTCATTTTGGAAAAAATACGGCCCGATGATGCCGCCAGCCCATAAACCGCACCAAACAGTCACTCTTTATGGGTGCATTGGTTTTTCGACAATCACTCTTGGATTATGATTCACCCAAATGCGGCAATTCTGCTTATTGACGAATCCACTGAGGTGAAAATGTGCCTCATCACTGAAGATGATTTTCTTCGAAAATTGATCATCCACTGTTGCCATTTCTTGCCACCATTCTGACCATTGACGACGTTTGGAATGGTCAAGAGGCTTTAGTTCTTGAGTCAATTGCACCTTATAAGCGTGTAAATGCAAGTCTTTATGCATAATGTTCATCAACGACGAGCGTGAGAGGTGCAATTGTTGGGCACGACGACGAGTTGAGGTGGACGGCTCTTCAGCCACACTATCGCGAACAGCAGCAATATTTTCTGCAGTACGAGCTGTACGAGCATGCACTGGTGTTTTAATATCTCCTACAGACCCGGTTTGCTCAAATTTTTGCACGATTTTTCCGATTGTACGCACATTTGGACGATTAAATTGACCGAAAAAATCACGAAGTGCACGATATGCATTTTGATTTGAACGCCCATTTTCATAATAAGCCTGAATAACTTTAACGCGTTGCTCGATTGTGTATCTTTCCATTGTTCAAATTGAGTTAGTCTGAAATTGAGAAATGTCAAATAAAATGCAGAAAAAAACTTGACGTTTAGGTGTGGTTCACATTCAACATCGGCCCTTAAAATTTAACCACCCTTTAAATACATACATTTTTTAAATTTAATTTAATTTATTTTTAAAAAAGAATAATTTTTTTTTTGTGTATTTTTTTTTGTCATAGTTTTTCCACGGTTTTTAATTTCTGTTAGCGGCCTTACCGCATAATCCCGAAAAGACTCGCCGCTTCTCGGGGACCGACAACATTGTTTTTTCATTTCGCTAATTTACATTTTGTTTTGTTTATCTTTTGTGTTTTCTTTCAATTTATATTGTGGTAGGATATTTGTTTATTTAATTAATTTATCTATTTTGGTTTATTTATTTATTTTTGTGTATTTATTTTAGTTATCTATTTGTTTATTCTTGTTATTTTATTCTATTGGTCTAATTGTTTATTTATTTGTTGTTCTTTTTGCTTTTGTTTATTTATTTATTTATTTATTTATTTTGCTTACTTGGATTATTTGTTTTTTTGGTTTTTTGGTGTTATTCCGTTTTCCTATTCCACAGATGATACAAGTTATAGCCAAACAGCGATCTTTCAGCTCGTATCCGGGGAAGAGAGAGATAACCGGGTGAAATATATTTTTTGGCGGTCTTCCCGGATTCATTCAAATCTTTTTTTTTTCCCTTTTTACCCTATTCATTTAATTAAGGGGTATATTTATTTATATATTTATGTATTTATTTAACTATCATAATTAACTTATTGATTTATTCAATTGATTTATTTATTTAACTTGTTTGGTTGTTTTATTTTTTTACTTATTTAAATAATTCATTTAACTTATTCATTCATTTAATTAATTAATTTATTCAATTGTATTTATTTATTTATTTTTTTTTTTTTTGGAATTTTAATTACCTTGTCGTTCGTTCGGGGAGTTAAAAATGGTTTTATCAAGGACTCCCGGGGAAATAACTTCTCTTACTGAAAATGAGGTCAAGGTAGAATTAGCCTCCTGAGGGTTGCCGACCGGGGGTACCTCCGCTTCGATGCGGGAAAGATTGTATTTTTCGGGAATGCTAGCAAACCCCAATGAGTCGGCAACCGGTTTAGTCACGGTGCAGGAGGAGGACCAACCTCCGGTACCAAACGATAACATCCAGTCGACACATGGGGAACATGATCACGCCATGATCGCGAACCCTTTTCGCCATTCGTCCCCGGTCAGAACGGAACCTATGTATTCCCGCCAGTCGACGCCGGCGATCACCGCGTGCGACATTCTGAGAAAATGGAAGGTGTCATTTTCCGGGTAACAAGGCGAGGAGGTGGACGAATTTCTAGCACGATTTGAGGATAGCTGAGGCCTAGTCACCATTTCAGACCAGGATCTCATGAATTGCCTAGCCATATTTGTTAAGGGGATTGCTTACCATCGGGTTAAACTGGAACGTTCCCGGTGGACCTCATGGAAGAGGTGTAAGGAGGCCTTCCACCAACGTTTTGGGGACCCGGACTTTCAATTCACTCTACGGAAACAGCTCCTGACACGAACCCAGGGATCCGAGGAACGGGTAGCGGATTATTTCTCTTGTATGTGGAATCTATTTATTAGAGCCGTACCACCGTTTTTAGTCGAGGAACAGGTGAAAATTACTTATCGAAACCTGCTGCCTAGACCCCAGGTCGCTATACTTCTCCCTGATAACTAAGACCTGGCAAGTCTGGAGAGGATGGCAATTCGCGTGGAGCGTAGTTACTCGGCGGCCAACACATATCATGCACCACCGGCTTCAGAGAGATCCATGCTCCCGGAGTTCGCATACCATCCTCCAGAGAGGCCGAGGAATCGGGTCACTTTTGGGATGGTGGATCGACGTCCGTTACCAACTGGCGAGAACCTAGCGTCCCGGGGATTCACTGACACCTTCGAGGAAGAATATTCTAGGAATCTTATTTCCACCCCGCCTCACAGTACCAACTTTGTGAGTCAGCCAAGAGGAGGCTCCACAGGGAGTTCCTGGGGCCGGTATTTACCGGGGCCATCCCGACCTGCTATACAGCCAGAGACGGTTCCGATGCAGAGGTTAACACCAACCAGTACCAACCCGTTCCTGCAGGAACCTGTAGTACCTAACGAAAATTCAGCGGCGGCGACAGGTTTTCCGATTTCCGACAGGCCAGTCATCTGCCATAACTGCGGGATCGCAGGCTATTTTTCAAGGGGCTGTGCCGTGCGGAGAACGATTCGTTGTTATCGATGTGGAAAGGAGGGTGAGACGACCCGGACTGCGCACAACTGCACGGGAAACGGATATGGGAGTCGCCGTTAAGGGGAGTGGCGATTTACTCGATTCATGGAAATTCCCCATTTTCAGTCCCGGAATATCTATGTAGTCCAATCGTCGACAACGGCCGAGCCCGACAGATCTTGGTTATTTGCCTTGAGATTTGCGGGCGACCACTGCCCGCGTTGGTGGACTGCGGGGCAACTAGCTCATTCATCAGCACAGAGAGACTGTCGGAAATGGCTGGGCTGGGATATTCCCGACGACCAACACCGGAACACCGTAGTACCGTTGCGAATGGGCATCAGATTACATGCACGGAGGAAATGGAGTTCAGCGCAACGTTGAAGGGTCGTTGGAATAAGCTCACTGCAAGAGTCTATCCCGACCTCCGGGTCCCGTTGCTATTGGGCCTCGACTCTCTTTTCCTACTCGGGATTGGGGTGGATCTTAGGAGGCGTAAGTGGTTTTTTAGCGGGGAGACTACAGAATTCGACTTTGAGCCGGTAGAGGTTATAGAGGACGATAACCCAATGATGCCAATTACGAACCTGACGGAGGCCGAAACCGTTCGATTGGAGGAATTCCTGTCCGTCCAAGTTCCCAGATTGAATTCGGCTCCCGGGGTCACTGACTTAGTAGTCCACCATATCGATGTGGGTGATGCCAGACCCATCAAACAGCGATGGTATCCATTCACTCCCGTTATGAGGGAAGCGATGGATCAGGAGGTTGATCGTATGTTGGAGGCAGATGTCATCGAGCCTTCCACCAGTGAGTGGAGCACTCTATTCGTAATGGCTGCAAAACCGAACGGCACCTTCCGGTTTTGTTTGGACTTCCGTAAGTTAAACGAGGTCTCTAAAAAGGACGCCTATCCCATGCCGTACATGAGTCATATCTTGGGTTGCTTAAGATCGGCCAAGTACATTTCGACACTGGACCTGAGTCAGGCCTTCCATCAGATCCTGCTAGACCTAGAGTCTCGAGAAATTACCGCATTCACAGTTCTCCATAGGGGACTATTCCAGTTCAAGAGGATGCCGTACGGACTGACCACCGCGCCCACTACATTTCAGAGATTATTGGACCGGGTTATTAGTCCCGATATGCAACCCCATGCGTTTGCCTATCTGGACGATATTGTCATTGCCACCGACACTTTCGAGGAACACCTGGAGTGGCTGAGACGGGTTTTCGAGGAGATCATGGCGGCGGGGCTGCTGATCAACCCTGAGAAATGTGAATTCTGTCGAAAAGAGTTGAGGTACTTGGGCTTCTTGATAAACCGCGAGGGGATGTTGGTTGATCCGGATAAAACATCAGCTATCCTTAAGATCCCAGTCCCGAGGACGGTTAAACAAGTCCGACAATTCCTGGGAGCTACTTCGTGGTACCGACGATTCATTCCCGAGTACGCAAAGGTAGCAGAGCCTATCACCAAGCTCACCAGAAAGCGACAGGAATGGTTCTAAGGCCAGGAGCAGCAAAGAGCTTTTGACCACCTTAAGAAAGCGTTAACGGAGGCGCCAGTATTAGCACGTCCCGATTACACCAAAAAGTTTACGCTCCAGACTGATGCAAGCTTAACCGGGTTGGGAGCTGTGCTCACTCAAGAGCCGGATTTGGCAGAACACCCGATTGCCTACGCGAGTCGTAGCTTAACCAGTGCGGAGCATAACTACGACGTTAGGGAGCTGGAGTGCCTGGCAATCCTAAGGTCAGTCGAAAAATTTGAACCCTATCTGAATGGGTATCGTTTTACAGTCATCACGGATCATGCGAGTTTGAAGTGGTTACTGTCCCAGAAGGAACCTAAGAGGAGAGTAGCCCGATGGAGATGGAAGCTGATGAATTCAGACTTCGATGTGTTACATCGGAAGGGCTCACAAAATCAACTGCCCGATGCTCTGTCCCGAATGTTCGAATCTACTCCTCCTGGGAATGATACCGAGGAAGATGACTGGCCTAACGTGGCGGGGTTGCCACCGCAAGCCTCTGTTAACATGTGACTTACCCTGCCTCCTGGAGAGAGGGATCTCTGGTATGAGACACGAGTCAAGGACGTACGAGAGAATCCAGCACGCTATCACGACTGGAAATTCAGGGATGAGAAATTGTTCCTGCGACGGAGAATGTGCCATCTAGACTTGCCGGACACCGTCTGGATACTTGTGGTCCCGCGACACCGGAGACCAGCTCTTCTCTATGAGAACCACGATGTCCCGCAAGCGGGCCATCTGGGGATTGACAAGACCTTCAAGAGGATAGTAAGCTCGTATTATTGGCCTGGCTTGTATCGAGACGTCGCTAGATACGTCCAACACTGTGACACGTGTCAGCGTACGAAGTCCCGACAGGGGCCACCGATGGGATTGATGGGCCGTCGGGTTGTTGAAGAACCTTGGACTGTCGTGGCAGCAGACATCATGGGACCCTTTCCACCCAGTCGGTCCGGGTTTGCCTACGTTCTGGTAATCCAGGACCTATTTACCAAGTGGGTGGAGTGCTGTCCGTTAAGGAAGGCTACGGGAAAGAAGATCAGGGAAGCATTAGAAGAACTTGTGTTTTCCCGGTGGGGGGTTCCGGAAGTGCTCCTGATAGATAACGGGACGGAGTTTGTCAACATCAACTTACGACAGGTAGTGGCCGAGTATGGTATTTTCCATACTACTACCCCACCATACAATCCTCAGGCCAACCCCGTGGAACGGGTGAACAGGGTCCTCAAAACCATGATAGTAGCCTTCTTGGAAAGTGATCACCGGGAATTGGACCTACATTTGGCCGAGTTTCGATTCGCATATAACACCGCCTACCACTCCTCTATAGACACTAGTCCGGCGTTCTTGAATTTCGGTCGAACGCCGCGTCGTCACCAGTTCTACCGGAGGATCCCGGGAGAGAAGGAAGTAAGGGCCACCGACCCTCATAGTTGGTCGGCACGGATGAACCAATTACAACCCCTCAGAGACAAGGTGCAACATGACCTCGAGGAAGCCTACCGGAGACAGTCTCTTCAATACAACAAACATCGTAGTCCCGCCACCTTCAAAGTGGGAGATGAAGTACTGCGCCAACAGCGGGTGCTATCCTCAGCATCGCAGAACGTGGCGGCCAAACTGGCTCCCAAGTTTCAGGGGCCATACCGTATCAGTCGAGTTCTGTCACCTAGGGTTTACGAGCTGAAAGATCGAGAGGGGGGTATAGTTCGGAAGGTTTCGATTGACGATTTGAAGTTCTATCAGTCCCGTGCTCCGTTCCACCTTCCAGGGGAGCCCCATCCTACAGCTGAGGCACCTGGTACGGCGCTGGACTCGGGGGTGCAGGGTTCTAGAGGACCTTGTGCGTTCATGTCCGATGTTCGGAACACCTCTTCTCCAGCTTCCGATGCAGGAAACAGGGAGGGCGCTTGTAGTACTTCGCAAGGTCAGGTGGTGGCGGAGGTCGGAGGAGCCACGTGGCAAGGCTGACGGCGATCACCCTGGTTGCACGGAAGTCAGGGCGAAGGATGGAGGGGCGAAATTGTTGGGGCGATGAATAAAATATGATTGAGCATGGACCTTCCCACTTCCTTGCCTGTTTTCCCTCGGTCCCGGTCACAGGAATCCAAGGGATGGGGTGGACACTCCTTTTGTTGGTGATCCTACCGGAATAATGACGAAGACCGCGGGGAGCGGGAATTGAGAACTGGCCGCCATACAACAGACCCATACAAGCCTGTGAGATCGTGGGGTACCAAGGTCGGACGTGTGACCGGAGTTTAATTTATCAAAGACCCGAGGAGAGGAAGACGAGTTTTCCGGCCGAGGGCGGCCGTGTCTAGGGGGGGGAGTGTTGTAACGTGGCAGAATATTCGGGCTACGTCCTCCTCGCTCGACGGCTACCAGCACGATCGCTCAGGGTTGTAAAAGGAATTTTCGGAATTTATTTATTCTTTATTTTTATTTTTTTTTTTGTTGTTGTATTTTTTCTATATATATGCCTGATGCGATTGATACGACCGGAGGAACGATGGGAGAGCACCAAGAAGAGGAAAGCTTCGAGATTCTGCCCTTTATCTGGACCGACATTTCACACCTTTCCCGGTCGGGATCATTATCCCGCTCGAAGTACTAAAGGATACGCGGCTTTCTATTCTCAGTCGCCGTCGACCCACTGAAATGTATTTATCTCAGGGGGTCATCTGCTAGACTACGCAACGCTGGTATTGTCTGTTGCTAATTTATACATCGTCCAGCTCAGGCGCTGGTCTCGGTCAGCGGGCGACACAGGTTTCCCCAATTAACCGAGTTTAGCGGGTTAAGTGGAGATCATAGTTGATGGGCAAGCGTGCCGGTAGGACCTCGAGGCTTTTTTCCCGGTGACCGTCAAGTAAGAAGGACGTAGCGTCGAGCATTAGATTGTCCCGTTGTACGGGAGGCCTGATTTCAATCTATTGCCACAATTCACCGATACCGGAGCCTTTCACTTGGAATAAAAAGGATTGTATCGAGAGGAGAGAATTTCAAGACGATTTTCGGTTAAGAAGGATTCACAAGGAACGTGAATGTGGGGTAGGAACGAGATAGACCGCGTCACGGATTTTGTTGAATTGTGGGTTTTGGAGGTACACGATTTGGTTTGAGTTTTCTTTCGTTTGAATTTAGAAGGTCGTGCGCGAGTTCGTCCGTCGTCCCGTTGTAAACTGGATGTAAAAAGGGACTGGCACGTTATAAACCGCGTCACGTGTCCTTTGAATTAATTGGCGTTTATCGGTCTTATTTGACTATTTATTTATTTATTATTTTTTGGGCCTGGTTCTAATGTAATTTCAGCATCACGGAGAGCGTAATCGGCCGTCGTCCCGTGTTTTGTACGTGGATTTGAGGGACGTGTACGGTCCGAGGCGTATCCCGCGTAGTTGTATTATTTATTGGATTCGATTATATTGTATTCGACGAGTTAGTCATCAACCGGTCTTATTATTTCGACTTTACCTATTATTCATTGGCTTATTTATTAATTATTATAATTTATTATTCATTTTACAGTTATGATTTAATTAATAGTCGTTGTTTGTTCGTACATTGATCCCGTATGAATAGCTGAAGATTCCTTTCTCTGTCTGGCATATGGCCGATAAATTTCGGGTTTGAAGTAGCGTGCCGTGGGTAGCTGTGCGTACGTAACCTTCCGACGTCCCGTTGTTGTGGGTTTTTGAGTATACATGGGATGAGCTCGGAATAGGCCGTATCGCGGGCTGTTGGTTAGAGCAATTTAGTAACGGATATTGTCTCTGTTGTATTGAGGAAGAAGCGAGCGAGATAGGCGTTATAACGACGACCGAGGTATGCGAGTGAGAGAGAGAGGACGGGATAATTGGCACCGCCGAACTAATGATTAAAATTAAGACATCGAACTAGGTCTAGAATAATGTTAAAAAGAAAGACAAACGAGAATAAATTTACGGGACATTCTGTTTGAATTCATTATGAATGTTTATTGAAAATTTGTAATTGTTTGTTAAGAAATAAAGAAGTTGCCCGAGTGGCCTTTGTAAGTCCCGTACCTGCTATCGTTGTCTAAATTATTTATCGGTGTTATTTTATCAATTTGACTTGGTTGATTGTTCTGGTCAGGGGTATTTACTGACTATATTTCATTGATTTACTTTATTCATCAACGTTAGAGACACATTCTTCTTTTAAAAATTGATTTTATTCGCCTTCTATTCGTGGATAATTCTTGACTTGGCAGTCCGAAGCACCCACTCTGCCTCGAACAGCTGTAGCGAGCCTGGGTTGAGACTGGCCGAACATCTCGTTATTTTTCCTTCCGGCGCGTAAGCATTTGGCGCCCATCTCGTAAGAGAAAATAAAAAGGAAGGAAAAATAGCTTGGGCCAGCTATAGGTAACGTGGTGCGTTAAGGCACAAATTTACGTTACACGGTATGAAGTATTATTGACTCAAATAATATTGCCGACAGACCGTCCACGTCGTTTGGAATACGGTTAAACAGTCGCTCGAATGGTTGACACTGAACCTGATTTTTTTTATATCAGGAGTACAAATTGAAAATGCGGGATTTTTTTCTATTTTTGAACGTTTATTCTGAAAAAATGGTAACAAATGAATTATTCAAAGTATTGTCCATCGCTAGCCACAACTTTTTCCCATCTTTCTGGCAATTTACGGATACCGTCGCGAAAAAATTCGGCCGGCTTGGCTGCTATCCAGTCATCGACCCATTTTTGGGCTTCTTCGTAAGAATGGAAGCGCTGGTCAGCTAGGCCATGTGTCATCGATCGGAAAAGGTGGTAATCGGAAGGAGCAATATCTGGGCTATACGGCGGGTGGGGTAAGACTTCCCATTTCAGCGTTTGTAGGTATGTTTTGACCGGCGCTGCAACATGTGGCCGAGCGTTGTCATGTTGCAAAATTACTTTGTCGTGTCTTTGCTCGTATTGTGGCCGTTTTTCTTTGAGTGCGCGGCTCAAACGCATCAATTGAGTTCGGTATAGTGCTCCTGTGATGGTTTCGTTCGATTTCAATAGCTCATAATACACCACACCCAGCTGGTCCCACCAAATACAGAGCATGAGCTTGGCGCCGTGAATATTTGGTTTGGCCGTCGATGATGATGCATGGCCGGGGTAACCATATGATTTTTTGCGCTTCGGGTTATCGTAATGGATCCACTTTTCATCACCAGTGACAATGCGATGCAAAAAACCCTTCCGTTTTTGCCGTTCGAGCAGCAGTTCGCATGCAAAAAAACGGCGCTCGACGTCTCTCGGCTTCAGCTCATACGGCACCCAATGTCCTTGCTTTTGGATCATTCCGAGGGCTTTTATACGATGGGAAATGGCTTGTTGTGTCACTCCCAATGAATCTGCGAGCTCTTGTTGAGTTTGACACGAGTCTTCATTGAGTATTGCCTCCAATTCAGCATTCTCAAACTTTTTCACTTGGCCCGGCCGCTCTTTGTCCTCAACGTCAAAATCACCACTTCTCAACCGCACAAACTATCTCTCGCACGTTGAAACCGATGGAACATGACTCGGATAAGCCTCGGAGACCAATCGATGTGCTTCAGCAGCACTTTTCTTCAAATTAAAGAAGTAAATTAAAACTTCCCGCAAATGCTGTTTTGTTGGCACGAAACTCGACATATTGAGAGCTCAAAAAAACTATGAATTTGACACTGCGACAAATTGACACATACTGAAAATTAAAGCTATAAGACGTAGCTTTGACATGAACATAGTCACAGTACTGCCTGATGCGTATAGCGTTAGTAACGCCATCTGTTATCAAACCCGCATTTTCAATTTGTACCCCTGATAGTAAGCTGATTTTGATGACCGACGAGGCCCATTTCACACTCTCTGGCGCCGTTAACAAGTAAATTTGCCACATTTGGGGAACGGAGAATCCACACGAGATTCATGAAACACCATTGCATGACCAAAATGTGACTGTTTGAGCCGGCGTTTGCGCCAAAACCATCATTGGGCGATTTTTCTTCAGAGAAGGCGAAGCAGTCGATGGGAATCGATATCCGTGGATGTTGACTCATTATGTCTGCCCACAAATGTGTGAAAAAGGTCTGGACGGTTACTGGTTTCAACAAGACAATGCGCTATGCCACACTGCAAATCAAACAATGCAGTTTCTGCAACGAAAATTCCCTGGACCTGTGATGTTAAAAAATGGCGACATTGACTGGCCACCCAGATCTCCAGATTTGACCCCTCCGGACTTCTCTTTGTGGGACGATTTGAAAAGCAAAGTGTACGCCAACAAGGATCAGACCATTGACGAGCTCGAGGCAATTATTCGCGTCGAAAACATCGCTATGCCGCCCGAGATGCTCGAAAACGTGGTGGAAAACGCAGCAAGAAGGGCACATTTTGCTTTGGCCAATAAAGGCGGCCACTTGATTGATGTTGCATTCAAAAACTAGTCCAAATAAATTGTAAAGAACCAAATTATATAAAAATACCTCATATATGGAAATCGGTTGTTTTTTAAAGTTATTCAATGTTTACATACTGACATAAAAGATGGCGCACCCTGTATACATCTAGTGACTCTTTGATGGCCATCATAGTTAAATATGAAAATGGGTGTGAGATAGTGGGATTACTTTCGAATAATAATAAAGCTGGACATTCGAGGTTTCGAATTTATTCATAGTAATTCACAAGTAACATCCAAATCGGTCTGTTCAAGTTTGTATACATATGTTTTTATTACAACCGTAGCCTTTTATATGATTGTGTTTTACATTTTTCACGCGTTTCTTTTTGCGATTTGAATATTTTATTCGTTTGTAGTATTGTGCAGTTATGCGATCATTTTTCACTCTGCTAGTTGTAAAATTTTTATAAAAATTATCCAGAGTATAACCACGAGCCATAAAATCAAGAAACATAATACAGTATTCGCCGCATACTTTAGACTTGAGTGATTGAAGGGGCTGCGTGTTCCACTCGTAACTTCGACAGTTTCTGTGTAGATGGTTATGGTATTGGTTAACGAGTGGGGGCAATCCATAACTATCGAAAAAGATTCCATGTCTATTTTTATGAACGTAAGTGCCAACCTAGTGTCGCCGAGACAGATTATGCTTGTCTGTGTTTAGAACCAATGCTGCGGGTCTAGACCAGCGACTCGGGATACGATCAGCAGGGAATACTCCTTTCATCTGAACAGATATTCGTTGTAGAGCGTCTAATATCTGCAGACTGTTCATGCTGTTTACACAGCTGCTGTTTACGCTTAGAGTGTGATTCACGTTGTCGCTATTGATGATAATGATGGTTACGCGGTGTTTGCTCTAGCTGGTGTTTGTGCTTGTTACGCGGGGGTGGCTGTTTAGCAATCGGTAAGACTACTTGTTTTACTCCACCACGGAAAAGTACAGTTATTTCACCGTTAGCCGGTACAATTCCATGGTGCAACGGCGACTTATCACTGCTGCACGATGGTGTAATATCGTTGAATATATACTCTACGCTTTGTGATTTATAGAGAATATTTTTTTCATTTGATGCTTCGTTGTTCGGTTGGCTTTGCTGATTTTTAATAGGTATTGATTTATTGATAGATTGTGAGTAAGTGGGGCTAACTGCATCGAGCTCTTTAAACCTGAGCCACGAATAGATTTTTGCCACGTTATTTAGAGCACACTTTACATAGTCTTTTTTCGAAATACGATGATGAATACAGTAAACCTTGTTGATGAGCATATTTTTTAACGATAGACCCTCATATTCTTCTAGAATGATGATTTCGAGGCCGAGAATGTCACGTAAAAGCTCAGCTTTCTGCAAACCTCTTGTGTAAATACGTAAGGCGTAATGATACAATAAGCGTAGATTGACGTAAATTTTTTTCAACGGTGTATCACCATCAAGCCACTCCATCCATGATAAAAACACGTTAGTTTATTGTTGCTCGTTCGTACGCACTTTGGTAGATCACCAAAGTCATATGGTGGTTCGGCAAGCCAATGACCATAATGTTCTTTTTGAAGAGTCGTCACAGCTATCTCCTTCGGTAGAAAACGGTTGTTTGCATCGTAGAGTGCTTGAATATCCACTATAACGTTCATTATGAGGGTTTGATGTAGACCGCAACCACACCTGATACCAGGTGTGGTTGCGTAGACGAGTTCATATATTACAGTGACGGCGTATACCACACAATTTAATGTAGATGTCAAAGACACTGCAAACCATACTTCGATCCTTACACTGCCACGTCTTACGAGATTCCAGTGACCGAAGGAATTTTCTGACAAGTCGGGTGTCAAATCAAAAACACACAGACAGTATGTGGCGTGAGCTATCAGCAAGCCTGGTCCAATTTTTGCTCGACGAACGAGTAATGTAGTCTCGGTGATATGTAGTTTATGTGTCACACGAGCCGTAGGAGTCTCCATAAGACAAAAAACGTTGTTTGAGCGTATAAGACATTACCGTACTACCCCACCGTTCAGCATAAATTTATCCTGATTAAAAACATCGCAGTGTAAATGTCTAATCATATCTAGAGTCCGATCATTCTTCATGTACTTTTCACGATTATTCAGCCCGATATTAGGGCTATTCGATGCACCAGGTAGTGTCAAACGTACCGGGTGCATCAGCGTACCATAGCGCGGTCGTTGAGTGAGAATTTTTAGCAGCCGGTCCATAATTGAGTAACGTCTCAATATATGCCCTGTAGGGGTATGCATTGTTTGGCAGTGCCACGAGTTTCTGGTTAAAATATACGTCCACCTAATTTAAAAAGGCTGTGCAGAAAGTTATTAACAAGTGCTACGTTGTATTTTGATTCAGCTGTTGGAATAACCTTAATATTTACAATAATCATTGTATGAGATTGGTCCAGGTATTTTCACCGTGGCCAGGTATGAGAAATTCCAGGGGTTCGTCATCTGTGAGGGACGACACAGGCTTGTGGTGTATCCAATGTCATGCTTCTATAGCCGTCCGCGTTGGAGGTATGGTAAATAAGTCGAGCTCCGACTTCATACACTCGGAGGAGCGTGAGTGTAAGAACGACATTGTTAGTGTTTGAGAATCTTGAACATTTGCGAACCGTAGTGAGACTGCGCTGTGCAGGCTAGCATGGGCAACTGCTTGCTGTTGCCACTCAGCGGCAGCACCACACAGGAGCTGTAAATCCAACACTAGGCCTGCGTGCTGAGCAACAGGTCGCTGCGCGCAAGCGCTCTACGACTGCTTGTTTTGATAACGGCTGCTTCGTATAACGCAGCCATCTTGCGTTTTGTTCTTGGACGGTTTACTCCGTCACCGTGTTTCGTGCGGTCTCACAACGATTAAGTGCATCGAAATGAGACTGACCGATCTACTCAGTCGACCTACAGTCTCATCAAACTCTTCGACCATATCAGCATTGATATATTGACGTCGGCACACCGGTACAGCATCATTAGACTCATCTCGTCACGCACTCCGTGTCAGCTTCACCGCAAGGCCCGGTCGTGACAGCTTTTTTCATCGCTTGCACACGATTAATACAATCGTGTGCGGTAATTAGCTCACCACATTCCATTCTAATTTTATTCTTTATCTATTTGTGCTCATTTTAATATATTATTTGCTCTATTTTTACTTGTTTATTTGTATTAGTGTCTGCTGCACTTGACAGGTGGAGCAATAAATGCTATTATAATTAACATCAGTGTACTGCGTTTTTATTCAACCTTCTATATTACAATCCACTTTCTCTCCATCATACTGAATTCTCGAATATATGGTCCTTCGAGCCGGATATCAGTACCACCAGCATCGTGCTCTAACTATGCGTCAAGTGCGTGGATGCATATTCAGCCAGCGCACCCATCAGGAACACGTTCCACCAGCTCACCTCGTCGAAGGACGATCCGACAGCTCAACAAGCACTAGCACTCTCAGCGGAGTCTACTAGCCGAGCTCCGCAGTATCGACTCTGCACATAGACTGGCTCGTCGCAGCTCGACATCTGCATCAGTTGGGTATCGTACAGCTCCGCGGAGTGTTAATTTACTTATCTCTCCTACTTTCGCACTACCAGTGCTCAAATTGTATCGCCTATTACCAAAAGTGTTAAGTTAGCTCAAACCTAATTAGTACCTCTCTCACAGTATTATGGCTGATAAACCGAAGATAACTCAAGGCGGCGAGGAAATCGATCCAATTTCTGGAAAGAAATTGCTAGCGCCACCAGCTATTACTGAGCCACCACCCATACGCTCAAGCTCTCGCTGAAACTCGTCTGCTTGACTACCCAGCGAGCTTATTTTCAAGGCTCAATCGCAGCAGAGCCGCCTCGACGCCATTGAGCTGGTGCTCCAGGCACTACCACAAAAAGCAAATGAGACGTCCAACGAAGAACTTGACTCGCTGTGGGCTCAGGTCGACGAGCACCACAAAGCCTTCATTAAAGTACATCAGTACTTCGAAGTGACATGGCCAATTGCTTTCGCTGACCACGAATATTTCAGTCGTGGTACGCATCTGGAGGAGGCCAAACTTACACTTGCTGTGAGGATGGCAATCGCATCACTGCGAAATCGCTTGCCACCTAGTCAACCATCTCCTGCACCTGCCGCACCACCTCAAGTCAAGGCGAAGCTGCCTCATATAAATTTGCCACAGTTTGACGGAAAATATTCTAAGTGGCCAGCCTTCAGGGATATGTTCCAGTCGTTAATCATGGATCAGCAACAGCTGTCCAGTGTAGATATGCTGCATTACCTACGGGACAGCGTAACCGGTAGTGCAGCACAGCTCATCGCTGGCTTAGCACTCACAGGTGAGTCCCTGCAGCCGTCATGGGATATTCTCAGGAACAAATTTGAAAATAAACGGCTGTTGATGGAAGAGCGCCTCGACAGCATTTTTGCCGTCACCACACCTTCTGAGAGAGACGCTACGTCTTTAGCCGAAATTATTGCGACAGTGTCTGAAGCAGACACCGTTCTCAGAGGCCTCAGCAGCACTGATCAACTTTGGGATTACGTTTCGGTACATCATGTGGCAAGAAAACTGGATAGGCTGACACGGGAAGCATGGGAGACATCACTTGGTGCTTCGCAGGAATTTCCAGCATTAAGCGAGCTCAAGGAGTTTGTCACATCCCGGGTCAGGGCACTCGAAAGAATCGAGGCGACTCCAAATCAACCAGGTGCTAACACCAAGGCCTCCACATCAAAAGCATCTTCAGGCTCATCTAAAGGGTCAGTACGACCCAGTACAGCTCATCACTCGACTGCCCGGGGGCACAAATCAAGGAAGCTCGCAGAGAATGGACCGATAAAACCTACCCCTGTGATTGTTGCCGTTCTCTTGACCATTACGTAGTGATGTGCCCGGAGTTCCGAGAGCGCAACGACACGGGACGTCGTAAGGTGGTCGACAAGAGCCGTCTATGCTGTAACTGCCTAGGAAGACACAACGTGGCATCGTGCCACTCAACCAAGAAGTGTAAGGAGTGTGGTGCCAAGCATCATACCATGCTCCACCAGGAGTCATCATCCAGCTCAAAGCGACTGCCATCAGGTACGTCTGCTCAGCCTGCAGCTTAATGAGATGGAGGTGCAGTCGTCCAGAATTCAGGACTGCTCAACAATGTCAGCTCATCACTTCTCGCAACTGCTTTAGCACCAATTAAATCAAAAATTTCAACTCATCAAGTTCGGCTGCTCGTAGATCCAGGATCGGAACTATCTTTCGTGGCAGAGAGCCTCTGTACCCAGCTCAACCTAACACGTCAGCGCGCATCCATTCCGATCTTTAGTATTGGTGGCAAGAGATCAGCTCAAACACGCGGCTTGACTCAGCTCACTCTTAATTCTCAGCACACGGCCGCTATTGTCACCATGAATGCTCATATCCTCAGAACTTTAACGGTGACATTACCATCTGTGGAAATACCAAATCAGACGTGGGCTCACATCAACAGCTCAAATTGGCAGACTCAGAATTTCTACGCCCTTGGTCAATCGACATCATCATCGGGGCTGATGTAAACATCTGCATTATGGGCAGATCATTAAGCCTAATATCATCAGGAGCTCACCGTCAATGCCAATTGCTCAGCTGTCGGTGTTCGGATGGCTGGTGCTTGGATCAATTGATTCAGCACAACCGCTTGCCAGTTCATTCCACCATGCCCACCTTCAACAGGAGGAACAAGCACTTCAAGAAGCTCTCATGAAGTTCTGGGTCCAAGAGGAATTACCAGCCAACACTGACAGCTCACTCACACCTGAAGAATAGGAGTGTGAGGATCACTTCAGGTCGACGCATAGGCGTGATTCTACAGGGAGCTACATCGTCAGGATTCCGCTCAAATCACCGGCAACGCTTTTGGAGAGTGCATTTTCGATGGCTCATCACTGTCGTCTCGACTTTTAAAACGACACTCTAGGGATGACGAATTCAAACAACTTTACCATCAATACATGGCAGAATACAAGCAGCTCGGTCACATGGAAAAGGTGCCAGCATTACCATCAAGTGCAGTGCATTATTATCTGCCGCATCATGGAGTTCTCAGGCCAGCGAGTACCAATACAAATTTGACAGTGGTGTTCAATGGCTCAAGTGCAACATCATCTGGGTTCTCCTTAAACGACATAACGCACACTGGTGCCAACCTGCTGTTCAACATCTCAGACGTGCTCATTTGGATTCGTCATCATCGCCACATCTTCGCTACAGACATCACCAAGTTGTGCCGACAGATCCTGGAATACGAAGAGGATTGAAATTTGCAAAGAATACTGTGGATCAATGACCAGCTCGAGGAGGTGCCATACCGGCTGAAAACTGTCACCTACGACACCAAAGCTGCACCTTTTCTGGCAGTTCGAGCACTAATCCAGCTCGTGGAAGACGAAGGTATGAGATTTCCACTCGCGGTGCCATCCATCACGCATGGCCGTTATGTGGATGACATTTTTGGAGGAGCAGACACAGTAGAACAGTTTAATCAGATTGCTCAACAGCTAAAGGAGTTGTGCATGGCGGGCGGATTCTCGCTAGCCAAGTGGCTTGCAACAGACTCGGACATTCTCGCCAGCATTGCTGCTACCGAGTCATCTTGCTCAGAAATTATATTGGACTACTACTCAACCAAAATACTTGGACTCACATGGCTTTTGCACGAAGATCAGTTCGTGTTCTCAAGCTGGTTTAGCTCAGCACCTGCAAACTTCAACAAGCGTCTCGTTCTATCTGAAGTGGCTCAGATATTTGATCCCCTCGGGTTCATCTCACCAATTGTGATACGTGCCAAAATGCTTTTGCAGGAGCTTTGGCTACACAAGCTCAAATGGGATGAGCCACTGCCATCCCACGCCTCATCACGTTGGCTAGCAATCAGAGAGGATCTCACTCACTTGGCCAAGATCTCAATTCCTCGTTGGTTCAACTCATGGGTCGGCTCCGCAGTGGAGTTGCATGGATTCTCAGATGCCTCTCAGGTAGCTATGTCGGCAGTGGTATACATCACTGTCATCTCACCGTCCGCAACAAAAGTGACGTCACTCGTGTGCTCAAAAACCAAACTTGCACCGCTCAAAAAGCTCACCATACCCCGGTTGGAGCTCACAGCAGCGCTGCTTTTAGCCAAGCTCATCTCGAGTGTTCAAGCCACACTCAAATTGAACATTGCATCTACTCATCTGTGGACGGATTCATCAGTCACACTCATGTGGATCTAAGCTCATCCGTCGCGTTGGAAGAATTATAATAGGAACCGAGTCACTCAAATACAAGATCTTACAGAGCATGCTCAGTGGCGACATGTTCCTGGCGTTTCCAATCCTGCAGATTGTGCCTCTAGAGGCATAACCACAGAACAACTCAGAGCTCATCCGTTGTGGTGGACGGGGCCACCATGGCTCAATCAATCGCGACAGTCATGGCCTGCTCAGCCTGCACTAGCCGAGAATCCAGGTTTGTTGGAGTCTCGGCCAGGAGTAGCCCTCGTGGTGGCTACATCGAATTAGGACTGCCACTGGGATCTGGTGCACAGGTATTCATCGCTCAACAAATTGTATCGGCTCACTGTTCTCTGCTCGAGGGTGATATCATGGCTCAAGAGGATGCCTGACTCAACACCAGTCACACTCATCTCAGCACGTGAGATCGACGAAGCGAAGATTTTTTGGGTCAAGGCAACCCAGGCAGCCTACTTCTCGCACGAGCTCAAAGTGATGTCATCTGGAATGCTGCTACCAACCTTTCATGCTTTCAGTAGGCTCACCGCCTATCTCAATCAACAAGGCGTAATCAGGGTGGGAGGATGGCTCAAGCAATCAGCACTCAACTTTGGAGCGTGTCATCCAGCAATTTGGCCTCATCAGTCTCGTCTCTCATCACTCATTATTGACCAAGCGCATAAGCGCACGTTTCACGGTGGTACTCAGCTCACTTTAGCGCAAGTTCGTCAAGCTCACTGGATCATTGGGGGTAAAGCTCCAATCAAGGCTCACATCTTGCACTGTGTAGTGTGAGCTCGGCAGAGAGGGATCTGGAACTGACTACGCAGGTCCGCTCACACTCAAGACATGGAGAGGGCGAGAAGCCAAAACACACAAGGGCTGGATTTGTATCTTTGTGTGCATGGCCACGACGGCGTTACATTTGGAGGTCGTCACTGACTGCTCAACCGACGCATTCCTTGCTGCTTTTCGGCGCTTCTCCGCCCGACGAGGAATACTTCGCGCTCTCAGCTCAGATTGTGGTACGAATTTTACCGGAGCTAGCAAAGAGCTATGACGACTATTGTCATCATGCTCATCTGAACATCTGATCGTGTGCAATGGCGGTTCAACCCTCCAGCAGCGTCACACATGGATGGCAAATGGGAAGCAGCAGTGAAGTCGGTGAAGCATCACCTCCGTCGGACGGTGGGTGAAACGGTCCTTACCTACGAGGAGTTGACGGTACTGCTGACTCAAATTGAGGCTGTTCTGAACTCGAGGCCTTCAGAACCTCTCAGCGATGATCCTGAAGATGTGTCAGCTCTAACAACTGGGCATTTTCTCATTGGCAGCGCACTTACCACTATCCCAGAACCATCTCTAAAGGATCTGGCGATCGCAAGGCTCTCTCGATGGCAGCACATACGGCAGAAATTTCAAAGTTTCTGGGCTCAGTGGTCTGCTCATTATCTCCAGTGCCAACAGGCAATTTTGAAATGGGACCACCCTAACAACAACATCCAGGTCAGCTCACTTGTTTTGCTCACAGATGAGCGCTTTCCACCATGCAAGTGGCCACTTGCACGAGTGATTGCGCTGCATCCCAGGAATGACGGGCTCACAAGAGTGGTGACCATTAACACAGCTACGGCGACGCTCACACGGCCCATTGCCAAGCTTGCAGTGCTGCCAGTTCCCTCAGTAGAACATCACGTTGAGGAGAATCAGCAACCACATTGCTGATGACGGGCGGAATGTTTGAGAATGCTTAAACATTTGCTAAGCATAGTGAGACTGCGCACTGCAGGCTAGCATGGGCAATTGCTTGCTGTTTCCACTCAGCGGCAGCACCACGCAGGAGCTGTAAATCCAACACTAGGTATGCGTGCCGAGCACCACGTCGCTGGGCGCAAGCGCTCTACGATTGCTTGTTTTGACAACAGCTGCTTCGTATAACGTAGCCATCTTGCGTTTTGCTCTTGGACGGTTTACTCCATCACCGTGTTTCATGCGTTCTCACAGCGATTAAGTGCATCGAAATCAGACTCACCGATCTACTCAGTCGACCTACAGTCTCATCAAATTCTTCGACCATATCAGCATTGATATATTGACATCGACACACCGGTACAGCATCATTGGACTCATCTTGTCACGCACCCCGTGTCAGCTTCACCGCAAGGCCCGGTCGTGACAGATCTTCTCATCACTTGCACACGATTAATACAATCGTGTGCGGTAATTAGCTCACCACATTTCATTCTAATTTTATTCTTTATCTATTTGTGCTCATTTTAATATATTATTTGCTATATTTTTACTTGTTTATGTGTATTAATGTCTGCTGCACTTGACAGGTGGAGCAATAAATGCTATTATAATTAACTTCAGTGTACTGCTTTTTAATTCAACCTTCTATATTACAATCCACTTTCTCTCCATCATACTGAATTCTCGAACAGTTAGACACATACAGAGATATCGTTGGTCTTTGTTCGTTTGCGCCTACTACTTTCGACAACTTGTTTTCTCTTTGTTATCCTTTTCTTTTTATTCTTCGCGACACCGCGATGTTTCCTTGCTGCAATGCGTCCACGTCTCGTTGACTTTTGTTGTTGTTCTTCTTCTTCTTTATTCCTAGCAATTTTTTCGAAATACCAGTATATCTTTTCCTCGTCCTCGTAAGCAGCCGTCCCCATAATGTATATATAATGCGCGCTGTGCCTAAAGTGTTATATCCTGAACCATTCATGAGAAGCAGGATTTTTTCATTGGCTTTTCATTGTAAATTATCTCCAGATTCAGCTGCACATCGACT
The DNA here is from genome assembly GCA_963942595.1 of Cylloceria caligata. Taxonomy (NCBI): domain Eukaryota; kingdom Metazoa; phylum Arthropoda; class Insecta; order Hymenoptera; family Ichneumonidae; genus Cylloceria; species Cylloceria caligata. Next base: position 33,493,418 of record OZ012708.1, read on the forward strand.
CAGTGACTTCTTGAATGGTATTTTGTGTCCGCTCCCATCCTCGATAACGTGTACACTCGTGCGAATGGCTTCTTTCCCTATAGCTTTAGCACCTCTGGTGAGCAGTGGTAAAACACTTCGAAATCGACCACCGAGGAAACTACTAATACCGTGACCACGCTAATGCAGGGAGCCCGCAAACACATTACTTATATAACTGTTTCCGCCACCTATTTGATTCTCATAATATGCCGTATAATAATCACGTTAACGTTCCGTACTCGAATGCAATAGGTTTACCCACATGATCTCTTATATCAACCTCAATCGTCCTGTAGCAATTGTTGAGTAAGCCTATGTAATTTGAGGATGAGAAATATTTTACTTGGGTTGTGCCATACGTGTAGTTTTTTGTATTTGAATTTACAATCCTGAGTAGCGCTGTCTATGTATCACCTAGCGTATACGGTACACAAATATCGCTGTAGACAAACAGCTGATCGGGTAGAAACCTATTTAGACAGGGGGGTACTCGTCCTACGCGTGGAACACCTTGCATAATCTGTAGGTAAAAACCCCTTGGGGTTTCTCGGTCACACAGCAGTTCATCGTGTTCCTCGAAGCCCAGTGTAAGCGCTATTTTACTGCTCATTCGTAATACTTTTAGAGGCTCAGGGCACGACTCTGTCACCTCAGTCTCGAGGGCAACGTACCCTTTGGCATTTTCAAGATTCATCATTTTTATGCCTGCTTCTCGCAGCCCCAGTAAAACATTGATATTTTCTACAATTTCCTCATGATTTTTGTATAAACTTCGAGGTATTCATTTTGTAGTAACTTCTGTATTCTCACAAACCACCCAACCAATTCTCGTATCTGGTTCTTGTAAATGTGTCGTTGTACAAGGTATATGAATTTCCGATAAACCCACAACCCAGCGACCTTTTAACGATATTTCACGCGGCAATTGAGTTGTAAAAGGTGTTGTATTTTCGCGAAAATACTTCACAACAAGCGGCAATTTTTCTTGTTAACGGCGCCAGAGAATGTGGCAGGGGCCTCGTCGGTCATCAAAATTTGCTTCAAAAATCAGATTCAGTGTCAACCATTCGAGCGACTGTTTGACCGTATTCCAAACAACGTGGACGGTCTGTCGGCAATATTCTTTGAGTCAATTGCACTTCATACGGAAACAAATGCAAATCATCGTTCAAAATGCGCCGCGAAGTGGTTCCACTCACGCAAAAATGCTGAGCACGGTGACGATACGACACATGTGGGTTCTCGGCAACACATTCTATTACCGCTTCAACCAGTTCATTGGAATGTCTTAGGCGTTGATGAACGGCACGTGGATGATCTTCCACTGTCCCGTGCTCAACAAAATTCGACACCAAACGACGAATAGTGTTGTCAGACGGTGCTTGTTGGCCACGATATTTTCAACGATATGCACTTTGAGTGAGAACACAACTGAGTGACTATTTTCAATGTACAGCGTTACTACCGACATAAAAGATGGCGCACCCTGTATTTCCGCTGCCTACGAGTGACTATACTACAACCACCACCACCACTACCACTCTGTTTTGTCACACATCCTGAGACAAGTTGTCGAAGTATATTTTTGTTTGAGAATCCGTCCAGATGTGTTGGATGGAATCTGAGAAGATATTGAAAAAATATGAGTATTTACTCGACGCAGGGAAAAATAAAACCAGACAGAAAGATGGTCTATAGAGAAAGTGGTTTTTATTTTACCATCCACTCTTTCACTGCAAAATATCTAAAATAGAAAAAAAATAATAAAGATATAAATTAAAATACAAAGAATTGAAGTTAAATTTTGATTTGAGTGAAACATTTGAGCAGCACATAAGTACATTAATTCTGTGCTGCATTTATAAGTTACTTGAGTAGCACACAATTATATTAATTGTGTGCTGTGATTATTGAGAGCAGTGTACGTGCTGCAGCCAGTGCTGCGGAGCACGCCACGCAATGAGATATGTGAGTGCGCAGATTGATTTTACTAATTCCAGGAACTTCTCAATAAGCTAGAAAACTTGAATGCACAGAGAGTCAGTGCTGGCACATGCAACTCTGGTACCTGAGTGCTGGAATTCTATTCGAACGGACTGCGAAGCAGTCAACGCTGCACTGCACAACAAAATGAGAGTATGAGGATGCACAAATGAGTAGAAATATTTACAGTATTTTCCCACCAGGTTTACTAGGGGAAAATACAGTGAATAGAGAGCACATGCGCAATTATATTAATCGTGCAGGCAAGATTTAGTGATGAAAACCCTGGTACAGCCAGTGCAGCAGAGCACGCCAAAGTGTGAGACCTTTATGTTGATGTACCAATTTATTTTCTACTCCTCACCGACATTGAATTGCACTGAATTGTGACGGTGTACTCTTACCGTGTATTGGAGTCCTGTTGAGCTTGAAAATGCTGAGAAAATCCGGTGAGTTGGTGAAAAATCTGAGAGTGTACCGAGGATGTGTGCGCTGTCCAGGCGGTCTTTCACAGAAGTGTCAAAAATAGCAATATGGCTGCGTAATACGAAAGCGTCGTTGAGCGCTGGAGTCAAATGAGGGAGATGAGCGAAGCCGAAGTCAAGCGAGAGAGATAACTTCTCGCTTAACGCGGCATGCCTGCGAGGCACATCCTCGTCCCCGCGAGGCCCTTCCTCGGCTATCTCCGACCCAAACGAGTGCGGCGTGCTACACAGCAGCAACAGGTTAACGCACAGCGAATATCGATCGCCGCGCACCAGCTGATTTTCCAACAATTTTTATATTTTTTTAAACGTTTTTTGACACTTGACTTCACACAAACAACTCTTGTAAAATGTTTAACGCGCATTCACATATGCAATTGATATGAGGTTTATCAGCATTACGCAATATTGCTTTTCGCTGTTTTTTATTTGAAAAAAAAATAGCATCAAGTAGGGCTTAACAACGTTCATCGAATGGAATGTTGTTACGGATTGCCTTGCCTGTCGATTTTCAATCTGAAATTTATTAAAATAAAATGAGTTTTCCCTCACAACAGATGCGAAATAACCAAAGATGTAGATAGAGAAAGTAGTCTTTATTCCACCTTGACTTGCTTTACTACAAAAAAATGTCAAGTAAATAAACGGATGAATTTAAAGTTAGTATAATGAGTTGCACATACAATTATATTAATTGCGTGCCGAGATATGTAAGGTGAAACGTGATGTAGTCAGTGCTGCCAAGCACGCTACGAGATGAGACCTTTGAGGATGCACAAATTGAGATTTCCGCACCTGACCGAGATTGAATTTAGTTAAATTGTGACGGTGCACGCTCACCGAGTATTTTGAGTCCTGTTGAGCACTTCTGAGTTGAGTAGATCCGGAGAAAAGTGGTGAAAAAGTCCAAGGTGAGAGCAGTGATTGTAACTGTCTATGCGGTTATCACGAGAAAGTCGAAAAATGTCAAGATGGCTGAGCACTATGATAGCGTTGTTGCGGGACGCCGCAGTCAAGCGAGAGAGCGATGATAGTCTCTCGCTTGAGCAGCATGTCTACGAAGTAGCATGAATTCGGCTGTCGTGCGAACAACCGAGGCAGCACAACACCAGTAGTAACGATCGATAATCGCCGTGTGTCAGCTGATTTCCCAACAAATGTAATGTGTATTTTTCTTCTTCTTTTTCTACGCGGTTCTGCTATCCCTCATTATTACAGTTTCACAGTAGATGGATTCGTTAAAAGCCAAGTCTTTATGTGATGCGTACACGGCTCATATCCATTACTGACTGATGTCGTATCTACTTATGCTTCCAATTAAATATGTTGACGAGTGTTTTCCGGCATGTATACCAGCATTCGTGAATCATGGGGAAATATCATTGTGCGACATCGACAATAATCGGGTGTCGATTGTTCAAGATCCAAGATTAGATAACCGTGTAGCTATGCGGTAGCATCGTGATATGACTAGGTTAGAAATCGTGAATTCTCGGGGTATACGTTTCGTGCTAGATGTGCAATTTGTGCTCGATCACGTAGATCTTTAAATATCACCATATAATTGGCGTTTAATTATATATCACGTAGTCCATGCCCCTGATGGAAAATATTTTGTGTGATAAAAATCACACTAATATTTTTATGATAGGTACCTTTTGTGAAAAGGTCGACAATTGTATTATTTAAGGGTTCGCGCATTAAATAATCGATGATAACCAATTTTTTAAAGTTATTATCGCTTGAATAATCCTCCTGTTGCGGTAAACCCTCGTTAAATTCAATTTTTAGGATTTTGGATTTTCTACTACTGCTGGTCTTCGTATTCAACGATGACCATGGTTGTTGTTCACATGTGTTAGTCAGAGCAGCGATATCAGAATCGATATTATCTCCATAATAAAATAAAATTCGGTCAAATTCAACGTTGCTCATTGAATTGAGAAATTTTAGAAATTTTCTCACGAAAACTAATTTCCCACATCCGGTGGGACCGCAAATCAGCGACGTCCATGGGTGTTTCCAGCGTACATTCATTATTTTTACTTATGAAGCATGACAAATCCGCAATACTATTTATAATGGTGATAATGATGACGGTGAAAATCATAGAGCAACGAGCAAAAATATGCAAAACCGCATACACCCAGTACAGAATAAGCGTATTACCCACGGGTGTTTCCAGCGTACATCTATTATTGTTACTTATGAAGCGTGACAAATCTGCGATACTATTGATAATGGTGGTAATGATGACGGTGAAAATCGTACAGCAACGAGCAAATATATGCAAAACCGCATACACCAAGTACAGAATAAGCGTATTACCAAGCCGTCGGCGGCGGCGGTTCGTATCCAAACGTCGTTATTAGCTCATTATACGTGTGCGCGGGCGCGGTTCAGCTTATACAGATATTCGCTTGCCTGCTCATAAACTTATGAGCGAGCGTGTGTCGCCACGGCACATGCGCATAATTTAGCTTTTAAAGCGCATGTATATTCAAAAGATTGTGATTTTTTGTTTTTCACTATTTGACGTCCATTTGAAATAAACTTTCCCAATCTTTAAAAGCAACTATTGAGAATGATGCTGAGAAAAAAACACGTTTAAATAGTATACATGTTTTTATTGTAGACATAAAAATATTAATCATTTCAATGTATACTGAGACGAGACATGGGGTTATCGACGAGACACGACAGCGGGTATTAAAAAAAGTAACCCAATAATTATCTTAACATCTACAGCTAGTAAAATTAATTATTATTTTCATAATCATGTGTTATCGTTTGAATTATGAAAAATTAATTATTGAGTAACCTCCTACATTCGTTCTCCGATTATTCTTCGAACGCTTTTGAAGCCACCAGAGATATAGTATATTGAAATATTCAAGGAATGAGGGATCGACTCGATAGCGGACAACCTCACACAGATTATAGCTATTCTGTGTTAAAAGGGTTTTAATTTGCACTTCGTCCACATTCTCGGCTAGCTCTTTAGCGGGAATATGTATAAGTAATTCAGCACATAGAATATTGATACAGTTTTTCACAGAAACGGCATAGCTCTGGAGCCGGCTGAACCACTCATCGACACACGGCGTTACGATGCATAGTCGTTAAAAAGATTTCTTTTGCCTCACTATAGTCGGTGAATAAATAATTTTCTTCTTCTCCTTCTGTGATGGTGGTTCTACTTGCGTATTTTCATCGTTAAGGTTGACGTCCTCGATAACCTCCTCGTACTTGCCTTACTCGAAAACAATGGATTTAGAGCCAAACGAGGCCGCGAAGTAAATCTCACAGTCATCGATGTGACGTAAAACACTCAATGTTTTACGGATGCGTTGATCAGCTTTCTAGTCATAATTTGTAGAGTCCCCGAAATATGATGCTATTTCGTACAAAGCATCCTGTAGTTTCTCCATTTTGTAGATTTAATGTCGATGCCACCCGACGAGTTACTATGATGCAGCTTAACAACGGGTGTAACGTCACCGTTTTCGCGTACCTGAAGACCCACAGTTATCCTCTTTGTTTCCGAGTAGTTCAAATTGTATGTTGTAGCAAGCAACGGTGCTTCAAAACGTTCTATGATTGATATAAATAGAACAGAGCGACACGGAAAAATGAATGAACGATCGGGTATCTAACGACGATAACTGTATTTCGTAGCTTGTCACGGGCCGGACTGCCACCCGATCCTCTCGACAAATGTTGTTATAGACAGTTGTGAATCGTCTCATGTGCTGGTATGGTGGGGGAAACCGTTTACCCCACCAACGCAACCTTAGTAGAGAATATAGAAAAGTTATACGTCTGTATACTACAAATTATTGTTATGTAAAAAATTGTTTATTTCATTACAAATAGATATTTCATGGCGTAAAATTTGAAACATTATAGCAACTCCTGGCCTGATGTAGTTACGTTTCAGTGAAGGTCGAAAGAATTTTGCGTTTTAATGAGTCTACAGTAGATGGAATACACTTGAACGTTATACGTATAAGAATAAATACCGAATTTTCATATTGTGTGTTTACCTGTGCGACAGAGTATCTATGACTGGAGGTTCAGCGCAGTCAGCGTTGTCGGCTGTATATAGGTATAAACAAGCTCCGTATTGTATTAACCATATACAAATTCAATGGCGCGCGTCTGTAGATATAATTTATTACGTTGCGCGAGGGTTTTCAGCTTTCCATCAAAGTCTGGCAACTATCGTTGTCGTAGCAGTAAGTGGTGATTGACAATGACACGTATCAAACGTATCTGACGGCTATAGCAGTTTAAATAAGTAAATATGAATATAATTATGCGTATACCAGATGTACAAGTATGAAATGCGGATTTTTTTCTAAAAAAACATGTTAATTTCGGAAGACTGATATAAAGTGCTTTATTCAAAGTATGCTCCATCGCTTGTTATATATTTTTTCCATCTTTATGGCAATTTGTGAATACCACGCCAGAAAAAATCTTCCTATTTTGCTGTGAACCATTCATCGAGCCATTTTTTCACATCTTTGTACGAACCAAAGCGCTGCTCAGCAAGTGCGTGACGTATTGATGCAAACAAGTGGTTATCGGAAGAAGCCAAGTCTGGTGAGTAAGCTGCATGGGGTAGAACTTCCCAGCTGAGTGCTTCCAACGAGTCGCGAACCGGTTTTGCCGTATGTTATGGAGCATTGTCATGAAGAAAAATGACTGTGTGTTGCTTCTTTCGGTATTCTGGCCTTTTTTCAAGCAGCGAACGGTTCAAATCAGCCAATTGTTGTTGGTATAGTTTGGTATTAACCGTTTCTCCAGGTTTCAACAGCTCACAATAGAACACGGCCCTCTGGTCGCTTATGATCGTGCGCCCGGGTCTACCCATGATTTTTTACGCTTGGGGTTTTTAAAATAAATCAACTTTTCATCTCCTGTAACTATACGATGCAAAAACGACTTCATTTTGTACCGAGCGAGCAAAATGTCACTTGTGTTTTTGCGTTTTTCCATTTGCCTGTCGTTGAACTCATATGGTACCCATCTACCGGTCTTCTGAATCTTTCCCATCTCTCGTAGCCGGTTGAAACAGCTTGCTGACTAACGCCCAATTGCTCCGCGAGTTGTTTTTGGGTTTGCGAATCATCTTCATCCAACAATGCTTGCAATTCCACGTCTTCGTATTTTTTTGGCGGCTTTTCACGTTCCTTGTCTGCAACATCGAAGTCACCCCTCTTGAAACGCCGAAACCATCGTTTATACGTATCTTATGATGGAGCATATTCACCATAAGCTTCTCGAAGTAATCGGTATGATTCAGCAGCAGTTTTATTCAAATGAAAACAACAAATTAATGCTGTCCGCGAATGCTCTTTGTTCGGTATAAATTTCGACATATTAAATACAACAACACAACACTATGCACCCATTTTTCCAATTTATCACTCATGCGCGTCTGACACTTTTTGATGACACAACAATATGGCGCAGTGTCAAATCTTTATAGCACAAACTGTATTCGTGCGCCATCTGTGGTCTGAAATCCGCATTTCATAGTTGTACACCTGGTATGTAAAAAGAGAAGCGAGAACGAAAAATTTCTCGTGATATATTTTTGAAAATAAATTGATTATAAGAAACTATACTGAATATAATAATGTAAAAAAGCTAGTCCAAGTTCACAAGTGTATATTTAAATATGAATGTGTTGAGTATTTTGTCGATACACCCCCCTGATGGAAAAGCTGTCGTAGAGTTAGAGTTTATTGACTTGTATACCCGTGCTACAGATGTATATATTAGGTCTGGGAAAAAGTTCGTGGCGTTTTTTTAGTAAATTTTAACTAGTTTTCTTATAGAGTGAAAACTAATGTATTTAAACTAAATATGCTCTATTATTATCGACAATGTTTTTCCATTTTTATCCATTATTCCATTATGATCCATTTTTCATCACCGATTATGACACGTTTCAGAAATGGCTCGATTTCATTGTGTTTTAGCAGCGCATCGCAGATGTTAATTCGGTCTATCATGTTTTTAGCGCTCAACTCATGAGAAACCCATACTTCGAGCTTCTTTTTGTAGCCAGCTTTGTGTAAATAGTTCAAAACAGTTTTGTGGTCAGTGCCTAGCTCCATACTAATATCGACACTGCTAATATGCTTATCTTGCTGGACTTTTTCAAGAATTTCATCAGCTTTTTCAGTGATTGGACGACCAGAGCGTGACTCATCTTTCACATCAATATTACCAGAATAAAGGCGAGCGAACCATTTCCGCGCAGCAGATTTTAATAAAGTACTTTCACTGTACACAGCACAAATTTTTTCACAAGCCTGCGCAGCTTTCTTCCCTTTGTCGTAATAATATTGCAAAATATAGCGCAATTTTTCATTACTTTCCTTCATTTTTAAACGCAAACAACTTTCCAACCACTGCACCAATTTCGATGTTTATACACTCAAAGTAACGCTTGGAGTATTACCTTTCCAACGAGCGTTTGGTGGTGTCGCTGCGATCTGTGTTTCCTGACTTATTTGCAATTGATACCATCTATCGGGAAAAACGCCACGTACTTTTTCCCAGACCCAATATAAATGTAAATGGAGACTGCCAATTTTGTCAATACAGTCTAGTATAAAAGAGGCAGAAGCCTCGTATTTACCGTATTGTAAATAGATGTCAAAAGTGCATATATAGATGTAAATTAAGAATGTCTCTTTAGATAATGCAACTTATTAAAGAAAACAGTAGGCGTGCCTGTGTTCATGTTTACAGCCTTTCCAAAGAGGCAGTACGAAATAATTTATACTTAAGAAATAGTGCACGCCAGTTCGTACCGCCAACCCCTGTGAAGACACTCTGACACTATACAGGGGCTCAAGGTCGCCATCCTTTAAATTTTTCTACGACTTCTGTGTTTGTAGGGAAGTCAAAATATGTAGAGGGTAGTGGGACTATTCGAGTTAAAGTATAAAATTGCGTGAAACCGCAGTTCTCGTATTATTCCACTTTCAAACGTTCTACAACACTCATCCTGTCAGTGTAGTACCGTTATTTCGCGATTTTTTTAAATGGATTCCCCTAAACGTATTCTTTTGACTGTAGTGCGCGCAACAGCCCGCGTATTCATCCGTCGCGAACCGCGATTGGCGCGGCATTTTACCGAGCGCTGTTTCGTAAGTATCGCGAATTTTACGTTTCAGCGTCTCCTCGCGGAGTTACCGAGGCCTTTTACACAGGCCGCTAAGTGGCTTAATTATGGCCGTCGAAAATCGCCATGGTAAGTAAAATTTGAAAAAAATGTTTAATTCCTGTTCAAATCCTAAATGTAAAATTTGTCGTCTATGAAGAAAAAAGATTAGTTATCCGCTCTTTTGTTTTTCACTCAATTTTGTATTTTTTATTGCATTTACATTTTTGAAATTATGCCAAAAATACTTTTTTATTATTTAAATATTTATCAATCTTAAAATGATTGAACGAATAAAAGATAAAATTTTTTTCGTCTTTTGTATTGTATTATAATTTTTTTAATCTAGCAAAAATAATTTTTTCGATAAAAAAATGTTATTATTGTTTCAAATAATGTAATAAAATACATTGTCTGCGCCAATGAGTCTATGGACCAAGTTTTACTTTGATTCGTTGACTGAAAGTGGTTTAGCTTTGTATTTTTTTATTTTTGAAATCTCGCAAAAATATTTTTTTCTTTATAAAAGTTGTATTATTTTTTCAAAAATGTAATAAAATACATTGTCGACGCTAATGAGTCTATGAACCAAGTTTTATTTTAATTGGTTGACGAAAAGTGTATTAATTTTTAATCCACTTTCACTCTGTCTCGCAAAAATGAATATACTTTCATGAATCAAAGTAAAACTTGGTTCATAGACTCGTCGGCGTCGACAATGTATTTTATTTCATTTTTGAAAAAATTTTTATTAAATAAATATTCAAAATTGAAATAAAAACAAAAGAGTGAAAAATAAAACGTTTTTCTTGAAAGATCATAAATTTTTATTTTTACTCCTTTATTTATTTTAAGAATGATAAATACTGATGCATGTAAAACCACTTGACTGTTTATATATAGAGGATTTCTCCGGAAAATTGTGTTTTTAAGGGTTAGTTTTTATATTCTGGGAATCATTTACAATTTTTTCCTTACAACTATGCGCTCGCTACTTGCGTCAAGTAGCAGCGAGAACTACGCTGGACCTTCCAACATCGACTCATGCTTGGTGTCGCGGTCATCATGCACTACATCGCCTAGCCCCGCCGATGACGACGCCTCAATGTCTGTATCAGACGACAGTGACGACGCTATGTGGTTCATCGCAGCTGATGATAACGACGACGATGAAAACAATGAACTGGGGCCAATGGAGGCCCAGGAACCCGTGCATTTTAGAAATGCCGATGATGAGGCTATGGAGGAGGAAGAGGATTACACCGACAGCGACGACGACAACGACGACGATGTCCTCAGCAGCCCGGCTAGCCCTGACCCAGAACGGCCGGGCATAGAGGAAGACCAACTAGTGATGGTTCAGCAGAGGCCTCTCAATATAGACTAGGCATCCACAGAATCCGAGGATGACTCAGATTATGGTGAGTCAAAATAATTAAAAAAAATATTTACTATTAGATTATTCTATGAAAGTAATTTAATAAAATTAATTTTATGATGAATCATCAGCAACAGTTGTCGTGCTGACTGTCGTACATGAGACGAAAAACATCCCCGATAGCCCTAAGTCACCACCGCCTCAAGAGTAAGATTTGACCTGGATGAAGATGCAGTGATTCGCATCCACGTGATACCTCACTATCACGTAGATGACACGGTCGGGGATCATTACGACTTCTGCGACGAGGACGATGACCTTGTTGCCGTACGTCTGTACGAGGCATGGGGCGGACCCACTGAAGAGTAAGCGTAAAAATTCCTCAACTATGGATTTTTTACAGCTCACTGGCCTCTGCTGCTGTCGCCGACACCATCACTGGTTTCCACATAGCCCTCGTCGTCGTCGTCGTCGTCGTCGTCGTCGTCGTCGTCGTCGTCGTCATCGTCAACGTGCTCGTCGTTATCGTCATCGTTGGATGAAAATGAGTCGTCAACATCATCATCACCAGCATCGGCAACGCTGCTAGCAGCGGTACTGTCGTCATCGGCATCGCCATCGCACGAGGTACGTCTCGTAAATCAAATAGGTAGAGATTTAGTTGATGCTGGGGATAATAGCGGTAGTCGCGTGGTAGCAGGCACCGATAATGCTAAGAATAATAGCCCTGGTACAGCGATCAAAAACACTGAGGTTATGATCGATGATACGGACGATATAAACATTTACGCAGTTTCGGGGTTTCAGCACGACAGATGGATTTCGCGTTAGTGCAGCCACCCGCATCTATAAATCCGGTCCCGTGGATCCGTAATTCTATCCGAGATATTCACTATTATTTCGTGAAGGATCGCGATGACACAGATTTAATAGGTGTGGGTTTTGTCACTGGCGAGATGGCAGACGGTGGAGCGGGTATGTCATTGAGGCCTATTTCACGGTTCACTGCTGAAGCTCTATGGACTGTGATGTGTGCCGTGAATGAGAGCTCGAGGGTTCTCGCGACCTCTGACACGTTGCGATTCACCGTTACGTATACGTAGCGGTGCCGACTGGTCAAGGACTCCGTGTGTCAATGGCGAAGGGTCGATCTGTGAATTATATAATACAAAACGGTGACAATTTGTGCTTTCCGCGCTGGATCATAAACGCGAACGATACATAAACGCGAACGTAGCAAAGGCTCGGAAATAGCTTGAACTCGTATACCGCAAGGGGCGTCCCTCGACCAACAAGAAAAGCGCTATCTCTTGTTCCGCAAGCTGGTGTGCAAATACCTCTAGAAGGCTGCGGTATTCCTGAAATAACACATTTCCAAAGATACCTCATACCTTTGAGGATTGCTATTGTGGTATACGATTAGGACTCACTCGGTACAGGTGTACCCCCGATTTTTGATGGACAAATGTCTTTCGTAATTTAGGGGCCATCTGAGGTTGTTAATATAGCATGCGGTGCTATTTTAAAACGCTATTTGCCAATCACCAATCTAATGGACGCAGCAGGTGGTAAGAATTATTGTATACCGTGCAATAAATCATACCGTCGTACATTCGAGCATCGTTGCACAAGTAAGAGTCCACGATGCTTCAGCGTGTCGCCCGCTTTCAAAGAGCTAGTCACATCGGCTGATAAAGAGCTCGTGCCGGGTCCGATGGCGGGTACTAGTGAAACAGTGCCCCCCGCTGTGAATAGCGAGAAGACGTGCGACGACTGTGGACGAATGTTCTACAACCCCTTGTGTTTAGTCAACCATTTAAAACTTTTGGTAAACCGCAATAAGACGATCCAGTTATGAAAATCTGTTTGTAAGACATACGGCATTTGTAAATCGTGTGATAAAAATATAAGTAATAATCCCAAGATTCACGAATGCAGTGTTTATTTTGTCGGTTGTGTCGTAGTTCGCATGGATGCAATGATCGTTGTCATATGAAAATTGTCAAACCACGGAAGGAATTGAGACCGGTCGCGGGACACCCTGAAACGCTATTTATATATTACGTTTTCGATACGCGACAGGATAAGACGTATATTAGTACAAATATGAGAGACGACTCGTTCGAACATGTGGTTACGCAATGTGTAGCGCAACAGCTGTGTGAGATTTGTTTCTCTGCGGGAGAGCATCTACCATTGGCCCCTTGCTTGTGGTGTGGTGTGCGCGAGTTTTTATTTAAAAATAATACCCTAGATGAACCTGTAGATTTGGCCGTGCGACCTTCTATGCAATTTCGTAATATAGGGTGAATTGCATAACGCCAAGGAATTTGACAGACTTAGCGCACTACCCAAGGCCTTTGGGTTTAGCGAGCAGCTGGCAAAGGGTTATTTCCCACACCTCTTTAACACTGAAAATGCGCAAGGATATAACGGTGTTCTCCACGCAGCTGAGTATTATTCACCCGACATATTTAGTACACTAGACCGCGCAGAATTTTACGAATGGTACGCTGAGCAACTCGATAAAGCCGTAACATTTGATTTCGAAAAAGAAATTTTTAAGTATTGCAAGATGGATGTTGACATACTCCGTCGAGCTTGCTTCAAATTTCGTAAAATGATTTTATCGGTAGGTGTTAAGGATTCCCTGGTGTTCTTGAATCTAAAATATATTAGAATGGGATGAGTTTTCACTCACGATAGGTGTGAAATAATCAGACCAAAGATGTTGGTAGAGAAAGTAGCCTTTATTCCAGCTTTGACTAGATTTAACGACAAAGAAAACATATAAATAAAATATACTAATGAATTTGAAGTGAATTTAATGAGCTGCACATACAATTATATTAGATGCATGCCGAAATGTGTGAGGTGAAACGTGAAGAAGACCGTGCTGCTAAGCACGCCAGGAGATGAGACTTATGAGGATGCACAATTGAGATTTCCCCACCTTACCGTTATTGAATTTATATAAATTGTGACGGTGCACTCTTACCGTGTATTTTGCATCTTATTGAGCACTTCTGAGTTGAGTAGATCATGAGAAATCGGTGAAAATTGTCCGAGGTGAGAGCAGTGGTTGTCGCTGTCTAAGCAGTATTCACGAGAATTGACAAAATCTTCAAGATGACTAAGTAGTATAAACGCGTCGTTGTGAGATGTTGAAGTCAAGCGAGAGATACGTCCTCTCGCTTGAGTAGCATGTCTGCAAAGCGTTGCCTCGGCTATCTTCGCAACAGCCGAGCGCAACACATCACCTTGTAAGAACAGGTCGACGCACGGCGAGTATCGATCGCCGTACGTCAGCTGATTTTCCAACAGTAGGTAATACATGCCCATTCGCCGAGGCCACTACGATAACATTGGCTTGCTAAGTCGTGTACCGTCGTAATTTTCTAAGATCCGATACAATTGATTTTATATCTACCGGTGGTTATTCGCGTGCAGAACTTCACTCACAGCAGGCCGTCGACTGGCTCTTGTGGGTCGAGCATGAGCTCGGTCATGCGCTTAGTCACGCGGGTCGGACCCGTGAATATAAACTACCCGAAGGACCACGCGTCGACGGTTATCTAGAGGTAAACAATCGTGGTGTTGTTTATCGATAACACGGTACTGGCACGAATGCCGTGAGTGTTTTCGAAACGATCGCACGAGAAAGTCTCGCGCTGGTTGCGAGAGTATGGACACTCGATACGAACGTACTGTGGCAATGGGTTCAAAAATTCGTTCACATGGTTACGAGTTGGTGGAGATGTGGGAGTGTAACTTTAATATACTCCGCAACGTTGAAGAGAAGATATCGTAAATCGATTTCTGCTCGCTGTACCCTTATGTATAAAAAACAGGTCGCTACCCTGTGGGGCTCCCGAAAATATATATCCGTACCGAGTGCGACGATTTGTTGGGGGGTTCACTCGATGCTCTCGGTGTAACGGTCAACGGCTTGGTCGTGTGTACCGTATTACCTCCGCGCTACCTCTTTCACCCCGTTCTACCTGTTCGAATGCACGAGAGACTGCTGTTTGCCCTGTACCGTCAGTATACAGAGTATATGGTTCAAGGCTCGTGCATTCATGAAAATGTTGATGACAGGGTTTTCACCGGTACCTAGGTGACGGATGAGGTACGGAAGGCAATAGATATGGGGTATAAAAATCTTTAAAATTTCGATTATTTGGGCGTACAAAACAACAATGTACAATCCCAATACACGCGAAGTGGCGAGGGTGCTTACCGCTTATGTAAATACATTTTTAAAGATGAAACAGGAGGCAAACGGTTGACGCGAGCACTGTATCGACGAAGCGTCTCGCGAGGAATACATAAATTATTACGAGCGCGTGGAAGGTATCCGGCTGATCGCTAGCAACATCACGCTTAAATTCGTTCTGTGGTAAGTTCGGTAAGCGGGATAACCTGACGCGCAGGGAAATAATAGCTTCCCGCGGAAGCTATTGTTGTATTTGTATGACAATGAGAAATAAATTCAACGCCTGCTACCGGTTAGCGATGATTTGCTATATTTGGACTGGGTATCTCGCGAGGAGGTTAATATCCCTAGTCCCTTAACTAGTGTGGTTATCGCTGCATTTATAGCAGCCTTGGCCCGTCTGAAACTTTATAGATACCTGAAGCTATTGGACAGAACGGTTTTGTACTACTACCCGGACTCCGTTATTTACGTGGTGATGATGCTTGGGAGTCCGCGGTAGTTAATCTCCTCGGTGACACGACCAACGAATTGATATCGGTGGCACCAAACGCTTCTATCAATTCGTTCGTCTCCGCAGGTCCGAAATTTTATGGTTATACGGTTACGACTACCGAGGATCCCAAAAGGGTGGTGGACACTATTTGCAAAGTAAAGGGGATAAGTTTGAATGACAACAACAAAGAAACGATTCATTTAAACTCGATAAGTCAACTTATAAAATCAGCAATGCTGTCGTTTAATAATATATCACTTAATTTAAAATTCAAATTAATTCAAAGATTGCCCCTCCACAACGTCATCACCCGTACAATGTGCAAAACTTTTCGTGTCATATGTCATAAACGTCGCAATATTACACACAGATTATCACTACCCTATGGATTTTAAGATAGCGATGCTGATGATGGCTAGAAACATCTACGAGTATGTAATATATACTTTGAAAATTCGTATGAATATGTAAATACAGTGTGTGATCGTTTATGCATATAGTTTGTAGATAATTTTTCACGATTATTTTTTTACTTGTTACTTTGTATAAATATAAATATATATATGTATGTGCGTAATGTAAATATCGATACAGTGAGTGTGTGTAAATGTGTACGTTTATGTATATAGTTTTGTAAAGTATTAAAAATTTTAATGAATATTATTGCAGTTTGTATAGATGTAGGTATGTGTGTAAAAACGGTTAATAGATGTGGGGCTTATTTATATAATTTTGTAAAATAATAAAAACACGTATACACAAACTTGTACAGTACGATTGGGAATTACTACGAATAAATTCGAAGCCTTGTATTTTCTGTCTTGATATTATTCGCAAGTTCCCCTAACCATGTTATACACATTTTCATATTCAGTTAGGACAGGTATCAAAGAGACGCCAGATGTATTGGGTTTGGGAAAAAGTTCGTGGCGTTTTTACCGATATACAAGGTGTATGTATAAGTTTTTTCCGGTTTTTTGGTAAAAAAACACGTAATTTGCAAGGGAAATTAATTTTTGTTTTATTCAAAATATTGGCCATCGGCTTCTACACATTTCGCCCATCTTTCAGGTAACTTATGAATACCATGCCAGAAAAACTGCTTGTCTTTTGCGGCAAACCATTCGCGAGCCATTTTCCAACTTCCTCGAAATTGCTGAAGTGCTGCTCTGGGAGCGCGTGCCCCATTGATGCGAAGAAGTGATAGTCAGATGGCGCCAGGTCTGGCGAATACGGCGGGTGCGGAAGAATGTCCCATCCAAGCGATTTCAAGGTGTCTTTCACTGCTTTTGCTGTGTGAGACGGCGCATTGTCGTGTAACAAAATCACTTTGTCCACCATGTCTTCTGGCCCATTCCGGTCGTCTTTCGATTAATGCGTGGTTTAAATTAATAATTTGTTGGCGATAGCGTTGTGTATTAACGGTTTCGCCGGGCTTCAAGAGTTCATAATACACAATACCGCTCTGGTCCCACCAGACACAGAGCATGGTCTTCTTGCCGAAGCGATTTGGCCTTGGTATTGAAGGACCGGCTTCGCCAGGTGAAAGCCACGATTTTTTCCGCTTCGGGTTTTCAAAATAAATCCATTTTTCGTCACCCGTCACAATTCGATGCAAAAATTATTTCCTTTCGTGGCGTTGAAGCTGCACTTCACAAGTGACTTTGCGATTTTCTATTTAACGTTCATTCAAATCGTGTGGGACCCATTTACCGAGTTTATTGATCTTCCCTATTACTCGTAAACGTCTGCTGATTGTTTCTTGTGACACATGTAATGCTTCTGCTAATTGCCGTTGAGTTTGAGTTGGGTCATCATCCAATAACTCCTGCAATTGCTCGTCTTCGCATTTTTGTGGTCTACCAGAGCGCTCATTGTCTTTCACATTGAAATCACCACTTTTAAATTGTCGAAACCATGTCTCACATGTTCTAATCGATGGAGCGTGTTCACCATATGTTTCTACCAGCAAACGTTGACTTTCAGCAGCCTTTTTCTTTTGATTAAATAAGAAAAGCAATGCGTGCCGCAAATGTTCTTTTTCAGGCACAAAACTCGACATGATCGCTGAACGATAAAACAAAGACTCTAGTTTTTGGCGGACTCAACTTGTGTGTGTTTGTAGGTTAATGTCAGACAAACAAAATGACGTATGTGTCAAATTAATACGCTGCCTACTTTTCGCTGGCGCCATCTCTTAGTTAAACCGGAAAAAACTTATGCATACACCTGGTATAAGCATCAATTGCAAATAAGTCAGGAAACACAGATCGCAGCGACACCACTAAACGCTCATTGGAAATGTGACACTTCGAGCGTTACTTTGAGTGTATAAACATCGAAATTGGTGCAGTGGTTAGAAAGTTATTTGCGTTTGAAAATGGAGAAGAGTAATGAAAAATTGCGCTATATTTTGCTATATTATTACGACAAAGGGAAGAACACTGCGCAGATTTGTAAAAAAATTTGTGCTGTGTACGGTGCAGATAGTTTATCAAAATCTGCTGCGCGGGAATGGTTCGCTCGCTTTCGTTCTAGTAATTTGTATGTAAAAGATGAGTCAGACTCTGGTCGTTCAATCACTGAAAAAGCTGATGAAATTCTTGAAAAAGTCCAGCAAGATAAGCATATCAGCAGTGTCGATATTGGTATGGAGCTAGGCATTGACCACAAAACTGTTTTGAAATAATTTACACAAAGCTGGCTACAAACATAAGCTCGATGTATGGGTTCCTCATGAGTTGAGCGCGAAAAACATGATAGACCGAATTAACATCTGCGATGCGTTGCTGAAACGCAATGAAATCGAGTCATTTCTGAAACGTGTCATAACCGGTGATGAAAAATGGATTACGTGCGACAATCGGAAGCGTCAACGATCGTAGACAAGGGATTACGCCAAGCAATCGAAAGAAAATGGCCCGAAGTGAATAATAGGAAAGGTGTTGTCTTACATCATGACACTTCTTTGATGACCCGTCAAAAATTGCGAGAGCTTGGTTGTAAAGTTTTTATGCATCCACCGTAAACTCCAGACATAGCACCCTCTGATTATCACTTATTCCGATTCCTGCAGGACTCTCCCAATGGAATTAAGCTGCTTTCAAAAGAAGACTGTGAAAATCATTTGATTTTGTTTTTCAATCAGAAACCACAGAAAATCTTCACTGATGGCATCATGGCTGTACCCGAAAAAAGGAGAAACATTGTCGATAATAATGGAGCATATTTGGTTAAAATAAATTCATTTTCACACTATAAGAAAACCAGATGAATTTTACTAAAAAAAAAACGCCACGAACTTTTTCCCAGACCCAATATATATAATCTTAACAGCTACGAAGGAGTTAGTTAAAAAGGAAATAACCGGGTAAAAGCATCTTTAGCTCTCTTTCCAACCATTATGAATACTATTGCAAGTCTACTTGTGATCGACTGCTGGAAGGTTCCCTGGAATTTCACTAAAGCGGTGCACTATTACATTACAACAGTTCACCACTATTTCGCGTAACTGCAGTATCTTATACAAAATGGTCAAAATAAAACAGTTTTTTATGAAGCTGAAAAATAACGAGCGTTTTCACTTACCATTAATATTATAGTTTGAATAGTTCAAAAGTTTTAAAAAATAAATTTATATTCACTAAAAAATGTTTTTAATTAAAAAAAAATATTTTAAAAAAAAGCTATGGAGGGGACTCGGTTATCGACGACGGGGTATGTTTAACCGGTGGAAGGGTACATAATATTATTTACCGTAAGACCCAACCTACTTATCTTTCGTAAGTCCCAAATTTGCTCTAGCTATGGTCGGTTACATACCTACGGTTGAAAACCGATTTACTTTACCGATCGCCGATACATTTTCTATTAATTCGACTGCCAACATTGTATCTATTTTACGGACAGTCGGTAACATGATTACTAATAGTAGATGTCTAATCGGCAATGAAGTATGGTCCAAAATCCGTCAGATAGCGGGATCAAGCACCAATCAGAACACTGGGAAAGGTGGTCTGGGGGTGGGGGCTGGTGGGGGACTAAGCAGGAATGGGCTAAAGGACACCAATGAGAATGCAGCATGCGGGGGGGGGGGGGGGGGGGGGGGGCGGGCTGGTCTTGACACGTCCTGCCGCCAAGGGGGAAAGGGGGAGCCATATCCTGTCTTTCTATAAAGTGCTTCTTCTATTTCTGCGTGTGAGATCTCATGCTACGTTTGCGCTCGTTTTATCACGCAAAGCCTCGACCCACGCGTATTTGTCAACTCATCGATATCAATGAGCAGATATGCGTACCCATCGTTGTGCGTAGCTACCGACCGAAGATCAACTAAATCAGTCTCCCATACCTACATAGTCTATATTACTCACGTTGTACGTACGACGGAGATTTAGGAATCGCACGAAACGATGCATGTTATTTCAATCATGTGTCTCGAGCCATGGTAAAATATTTTTCCCGCCACTCTCCGATCCACCTGAGCTAATTTTTCTGCTCGAGACTAAGATTAAGGACGAATGGAGTCTGTTGAGAATTCCTTGCCGGTGTAGTTGAGTGAATCTGGAATATATTGAAAATTATGCGTTTTCATTCACGACAAGGAAAATGACACCAACTTGACGGATGAGTAGTATGTGTACACCTTTGCTGCATCCCACCCCTATCCCCACTCCTTCCCCCACCACGCGGCTCCCCCCACCACCCCACTTTTGCACCACCGCGCTACCCACTCTGCTTAACCAGTGCCGGTAAGGTGGAGATGATAAAGTGAGGGGGTGTGGGTACCTTGGTGAAGTGGGAAGAGTAGAGATAAGAGCAGGATGGAGCAAAGGTGTACACATACTTGGAATAAAAAAGACACACACACACACACACACACACACACACACACACACACACACACACACACACACGCACACACACACACACACGCACACACACACACACACACACACACACACACACACACACACACACACACACACCACCACAAAATCCACAGCTATGTGTCCGTGTAATATGGACTACCCGCACCCATAGAGAGTGGGTACCGTCAAGGATACGCATCTGTATCCCGATCAGTGTTACTGCACGTTTCCTCGATCCGATTTAAATCTCCGTCCTCGTCAATTAAATGTTCGAGGCCGAATACCGTACACTTCACGAGTAACACCGGTAACAAACTAATCGGCGGCTCGGGGTGAAATAGGTGAGGTCACTCGACATATATCGATTCCTCGATATCGAAAAGCAGCACCTCGCAGCACCCGTCATCACTCACGGCGAGGATCTCTCCGCGCATAGCCCTTTGAGGCCGCTCAACTACACAAGCCACACCAATGCACAAGTCGTCGATCCCAAAGCGCTTCCTCTCAATAAACTCCATAATATACATCTTGTCCAACTCGTTTTTCAGATCGGATAATGCCACGCACATTTTGTCTGTCCGCAGACACTCGGTATTATCACCGCTACCACATATTACACAACACACAAAAGCTTCCTATACTCCTCCTCCTCGTCTAGATACCTCGGATACATTTTGATATTTTTTATTTCGATTTTCGTTGTGCACTGCTGAAGACAGACAGAATGCTCAGGATGCTGCTGGTAGGGATCACAGGGTTTGAAGATAACAAACCCCCCTCTAAATCATAACTAGGTGACCAGCGCTCTGAATGCAACGACAGCGGTTTTGCACGTGCGTACCACTTTGTGCTGTGCTCCTCGCGCAGCGCTTGCTCTGCAGTAAAAGACGCAGAATATGATACCGTACCGCGAGAGACCTCGATTATAATTTATATATAATTATAAAACAAAAAACACAGTAAAACGATGTATTTGTTTGATTGAGAATCCGTCCGGTGTAACTTGACTGATCTGTGAAGATATTGAAAAAAAATGAAGCCTCACTCGATACAAGAGGGAAAATAAACCAGACACAGAGATGTTGTATTGAGGAAATGGTTTATTCTACCTTCCAAAAATATTGTAGAAATACGATTTAAATACAAAATGCGTGGACACTACAAGTGAAAATTAACACCAAAATAATTCAATTTAGAAAATCAGTCACAATATAAATTTAGAAAAAAAAAACACAAATTATAAAAATAAATAAACAAATTGAATTTTGATTATTAGAATTGAACAGCACACAATTAGTATAATTGTGTGCTGAGTGCGATAGGGCTTGAGTTTGGAGAGCAGTGTGCGTACTGCAGTCAGTACTGCGTAGCACGCCACGCTGGAGAATAATGAGTGCGTAAGAGTTTGTAAGCGATTCACTGCTAGCTCTCAGTAGTTCGTTGAAGAGAGGTTACAATGAATCGATGAGAGCAATTGCAATAAACATTGCTTAAGTGCTGAGAATAAAGTATGAGACATTGACGCAGTCCGCACTGCGTGACACATTACAAACATAGACTGAGGTTGTACAGTTGAGCAGAAAATATTCACTGTATTTTCCCAGCAGATTTACTGGGGGAAACCACAGGGAATATAAAGCACATGCTTAATCATATTAATTGAGCCAGCAAATTAAAATGATGAGAACGTGGTGCAGCCTGTGCTGCAGCGCACGCCACAAGTGAGACAAAGTGCTGATGTACCGTATTTCCTCCTCACTGATAGTGAATTTGTGCAAAATTATATCAGTGCACGCTTATCTTGAGCAATGAGTCCTGGTGAGCGAGAAGTTGAGGGAGTCCAATGTATGTGTCCGTGAAAATTAGTCCGAGAGTCGTTAGGATTCGTGTGCTGTCCAGCGAATGCGTAGCGAAAATGTGACAAATTTCCAATATAACTGCGGGTATGAAAGCATCGTTGAGCGCTGAAGTCAGTTGAGCGAGATAGCCCGTGAGCGAAACCGAAGTCAAGCGAGAGAGACACCTTCTCGCTCGACGCGGCATGCCAACGAAGCACATCCTCGGCCTCGCGAAGCGCTGCCTCGGCTATCTTCGGCTCAACCGAACGACGTGTGCTAGAGCACCGCAACAGGTGGGCGCACGACGAATATCGATCGCCCTGCGCCAGCTGATTCTCCAACATTCCGCCCGCCATCAGCAACGGGGTTGATGATTAATTATTGCTCTGTGTTGGATGAGATAGGCAGGACAGCGAGTTTTAAGATCGGCCTGGTGAGCGTAGTGGTAGCAGTTCTGAATGTCACCACCCTGGTGAGCCCATCTTTGCCTGGATGAAACGCCTCGTGACTCGTGCAAATGGCCATTTGCATGGTGGAAAGCGCTCATCCGTGAGCAGGACCAACGAGCCAATTTTGATGATGTTATTAGGGTGATGCCATTTTGAAATCGACTGCTGCCGTTGTAAATAGTGTGCAGACCCTTGTCGCCAAAATTGCTTTATCTTTTGTTGCAACAATTGCCACCTTGAGAGCCGTGAGATTGCCAAATCTTCCTGATTCGGCTCTGGGACCATTGTAAGTGCTTCACCAATGAGAAAATGTGCAGGCGTGAGTGCTGATGAATCATCTGGATCATCGCTGAGCGGTTCCAGAGGCCTTGAGTTGAGTATGGCCTCGATTTAAGCCAGCAGCGTTGAGAGCTCTTTGAACGTGAGTGCAATATCACCCACCGTCCGACGCAGATGAAATTTCACAGACTTCACAGCTGCTTCCCATTTGCCACCCATATGTGGCGCCGCAGGTGGATTAAACTTCTACGCAATCTGTTGTTTTGCGAGAGAATTAGCGATGAGATGATGCTCTTGCGAGGCCTTCCTAAACATCTGACGTATGAATTTGTGTGCACCAAGGAAGTGAGTGCCACAGTCAGAATAGATAGTGTGAGAAATGCCGCGCCTTGATGAGAATCGCCTGAACGTGGGGAGGAAGCCGTCAGCTGAGTAGTCACTGACGACCTCAAGATGCAGAGCTGAAGTGGCGAGACACACAAAAACTCAGATCCAGCCTTTGTGTGTTTTGCTGCCTCGCCCCTTCCAAGTTTTGACCGTGAGAGGACCGGCGTAGTCTACTCCTGTGTGAGTAAATGCGCGCGATGGTGTGACTCGTGACAGAGGAAGCTGACCCATCAATTGTTGTGCACGGACTCCTCTCTGTCGAGCGCACACCACGCAATGTAATATATGAGACTTCACAGGAGCTCTACCGCCTACGATCCAATGTGTAAGCCGAACTTGAGCTAGTGTGAGCTGCGTGCCTCCGTGAAGAGTTCGCACGTGAGCTTGATCGATAATGAGAGTCGTGAATCTAGAATGACGAGGTAGAATTCGAAAATAGTAGGTACGCTCCTAGCTTCTCTCACGAAAGATCGTAATGCGTTATAATTTACGTGACGACTATTCGCAAAGTTTAGCATGATAACCTTTACTTTATATTTTTCAATAATCGTACCATCTGATTTACGAACAAGGTATGCGTAAAATTTTGATCCTCCCGAAACGAACTAACTTATATAACTACCAGGCCCGTATTCGCTTAATTCATCCGTGAGATCTCCTAGAAATTGCCCGATTGGCGACTCATATTCGTTGCTACTAGGGCGACTCACGTAAACACAGGAGTCCGTATAGCAATACAGTATTCGTCGCCCGAAAACCTCAAAGAAACTGTATGGTTTTAGGCGTGCATGTGCCGTCGTGTATGCTGCAATCACGGCGTTTGATGTCGGGGATGGTTGGATAGCATCGTGGTTGGTCACATAGTTTACATACATAGTCTTGTGGTTAACCAGTAGCATTCCCGTCACCTCAATCTCAGGGCTCGTTAGTAAATTGATTAGCTCTGCGCGCGTGTCAACGATAACGGTTTTCATGAGATTTTCACGTTGACGAAACTTTCCACAGAATTGAGTAAGAGCCAATTTTGCGAGCGAACGTAAACCCGGATTTGACTGCAAAGCACTTCGTTCGAGATATACACCCTCAGACTCCTTGTACAACGTTATAAAACGCGCAATCGCCTCCTCGTCATGTTTACACTCTGTTGGCAGTCCACTTACCTCCCGTTTTATTTTTAGGGATGTATCGATGTACTCGGAAAAATTACCGCCTCCTCGCGTCGTCGAGTCATACTGCGTAACAACGTAATGCCAGACCTTATATCCGAGCGACACAGCTTTTCTCAGTCCGTCCACGACCCATGTGCCATCAAACGCTCGCTCAGTCATGTCATCGTGTGTACAGCCCGCGGATGTGTCCATTACTGTACAGCACGTTCTACACAGGGGGAACAGTAATTTCCCATGCATGCGAATAGGCAGTACGGGAATATACAAATCGCGCGGTGCTACCACGGTACACTTCACGAGACCCTCAACGACATTTAGATCGTTTTCATGTCCTACGAGTTCTCGACACTCGTCATCTATGTACAATTTCGGATGCCCAACGGGGTATTTTCCATTCGTACAGATCAATGGATACAGCGAGCACACATCCACATAGCATATCAGCTCCCCATTCGCGACGTCGTACAAGCTTACAACATTTTCCGTTCCATCACCAAAGAATGCATCGCATGGTTCGAGCGGCGCCTGCTTGACCATGGCGTGATTTTTCACGTAAAACGACATTTCCTCGTTATTCTCGAGTAATCTGTCAAAATCGCATTTCCATATTCCGGTTGGAGTACCCCGATAGATGTACCCTTTCGATCTGATTCGCCCGGAAATAAGATTAGTACGCTCGTATCGCTCATCCATTGTATCACCAAATTTAGTTCGAGCATCTCTATTCACGCGATAACATCGCGGACATTCACGCTGAAAGCAGCCATGAAATGGAAGAACGTGATGGACCCACGCACCCACGTAGCATCCGTCGACAGCCTGTAGGCCGGTCGGAGGGCGTTACTCTGTCGTGCGTCCAGCATGAGCGATAACGCAGTTGCGCTCACGCTCGAGCCATACGAGCCATAGGAGGGCCTTGCGCGACTGCTTATCGCTCCAGCGGTACCCCCCTGGTGGTAACACCGCTATGCGATCTTCTGCAGAAAATTCTTTCGAATTACTCTTATACATACTGATGCTATCGTGCATGCTTCTACGGAGGGGCACACGCTTTCGCAACGTATAAGTAACTCTCGAAAAGCTAGATACGCTCGTCTCAAAACCGTAACATCTGTACAACAATATTGCACAAATTGCGTCGCAAAATCAAATTTATATAGAGCCGGAACGCGTTTTCCGAAGGTGAGAAATTCATAAACAACAATCGCTATGCCCTCGTGAACCAAGTAATCCTAAAAAAGCTGAAACCCGCGCCCATCGCACCCTCTAGACGGTGTCGTTACCCCTGCATTACGCGTGAGCTCTATTGCTGCTGTATATTGCACTCCTCTAAGCCCGTTCCGCATTTGACACCATCGTCTGTGTAGCTTGCCCGTACGTATTCGACCGCGTTCGGCATGCGCTCGTGCTGTGACAAGGGATCGTTCTAGACACAAATTATCGCTATTACGAGCGTCGACCAATAAATAGTCGGCCTTGCGCCATCTGTTGGTCGAGGAAAGAAATCAATAGCGACGTTTCGTAGTGCCATCGTTCATACGACTGTTATCAAAGTTTCAGCTCGCTGCGACATTTAGTTTGCGTTTGACAGCCATCGAAAGACAAACAACTTTTGTGTTTTTACAAAAATGGAAAAAATTGAGTATCGTGCAGTGTATGATAGTGAGTGTGAGTGAGTTGGAATTATTTGATAATGGTTCACATAAATTATAAAGAACCCTAGAATGACAACTAATTGATGCGACAGACCACTATAACAGAGATTGACAAGTGCGCAGAGTAAGCGCCTAGTCAGCCTGAGTAACACACAATAAATGGCAATGAATATAATGCTCTGTGCAGTAAACATGTATCATTTGAGTACTTTAATCTGTCGACGGGTAGCAGGTCGATGCATTCATACGTAGCATGTCTAGTGACAGCTGCGAATAGTAAGATTAAGGGTCCTGGTGATAAGTATAAATAATAAAATGCACTCAGTAATTAACAATAATAATTCAATGTTTATTCAATTAATCCACAGTGGTTGGATAAAAAGAAAATACCTGGTGAATACAAAAACATATGTAATGTGATTTGTCTGGCCTGCTTGATGATGTACTGGCGGTGAGTGGGATCTCAGGCCGTTGAGTTGACTTGTTGATCCCGTGTGGCTGATCCTGGTGATGTGCTCTGATTGTAGAGATCTATTGAAGCCACACGGTAGGCTGATGAGTGTACTATAGCCAACGTGCGATGCGAGGCTGAATAGCATGTATGCTGCCAACGACGAACCACGCCGTTGACGTTTATGTGAATGTTGCAATAGATTTGTTGATTTGTGGTGATTCGCAGTGACAATGAGTTGAAACACGGGTGATTTGGCCAAGAATGTAATACGCTACAATACTGAGTGCACACAAACGTGAGTGGAACTAATGAATATCTACGTGAGTTTAAGCGGGAACGTGTAGCGCGAACGACTCAAGTGAGAACAATGGGCACATCCGTCGACTACGAGGCAGAGTATCAAGAGGGCGGACGTGCGTCACAGCTTGCTTGAGTTGTGATTCGCCGCCAGCGATGGAACGTGAGCCTTGTGAGTGGTATTGCCGCTGGGGCCACGCTAGCAGCGTTGGCCGCTAAAGTGAGCTTCGATCGAGGATATGAGCTGATGGACAATGTGCTTGAGTGCGCTGGGTCGATAAATCGATATAGCGTACCTGCGAGCTATACTATATAACGCGAGGCATCAGATGATTGTGAGTGTTGCTTGTGCTTGGTAGGTGCGAAAACTAAACATGCAGTGATTCGATTTTTGTTTTTGAAAAAGAAAACGAACAATAAAATTAAAGCAAAGCTAGACAAAGTTTATATGGACCTTGCACCTTCGTTATCACCCACTAAATATTGGACAGCTGAATTTAAACGTGGTCGTACGAGCATTGTTGACGATGAACGTCCAGGTCGTCCAAATGAGGTCGTCATACCAGAAACAATTGGAAAAGTCCACGATATGGTGTTAAATGATCGGAGACTAAAAGTGCGTGAGATTGCTGAGGCCATAGGCATGTCATATGGCTCAATGATTTCAATCCGAAGTGATCAGTTGGGTATGAAAAAGTTATCCGCAAGATGGGTGCCGCGTTTGCTCACTGTCGACCATAAAAGAGAACGTGTAGCTGATTCAAAGGCGTGTTTGACGATCTATAAGCGTGATCCTGTTGAGTTTTGCGTCGTTACGTCACCATGGACGAAACATGGATCCATCACTATTCACCAGAGACAAAGGAACAATGGAAACAATGGACTTCACCGACCGAACGTGCTCCGAAGAAGGCGAGGACGGTGCCATCGGCCGGTAAGGTCATGGCTACAGTTTTTTGAGATGCACGCCGCATAATGTACATCGATTACCTTCCGCCGAAAAAAACAATTAATGGTGAATACTATGCAGCCGCACTGACCGATTCAACGACGAATTAAAGAAAAAACGTCCATATTTGGCGAGGAAAAATGTGTTCTTCGATCAAGACAATGCACGCGTTCACACGTGCCCAGTTGCCATGGCCAAAATTCATGAATTTAAATACGAATTGCTTTCGCATCCACCGTATTCTCCAGATTTGGCCCCCTCCGACTACTTTCTATTTCCAAACCTGAAAAAATGGCTTGGCAGAAAGAGATTTGGTTCCAGAGATGACCTCATCGCCGAAACAGAGACCTATTTTGAGGACCTTCAGAAATCGTATTATTCAGACGACATAAAAAAATTGGAAAATCGTTGGAATAAGTGTATCGAGCTAGAAGGAGATTATGTTGAGAAATAAAAAGATTTTTGTCCAAAAAAACGCGATTTTCTTTACCAAGCCGACTATTTATTGATCGACCCTTGTACTTATGCGTAAAATGGACTTTTTTTGCTATAGTCTCGTGTGTAAGCCGGGTGCCCACACCGGCGCCTTCGACGCCTCGTACTATAGATGCCGTCATTCTACATGTACCAGCGTCTATTCGAAATTCGCACGCGCTCTGAGCTACACTATTAATTGGTCGTCATATATCGTTAGGAACGATGTCGCGAACTGGTCGAAATGGTAACCATACAGGTTCTTGCGCGAAAGAGGGCACACTCAGATTCATACCCACATAATCATGTTCTTCGCACGATTCTGTAAGACGCGTGAGAACATCTGTTACACCGCCCTCGAACCAAGTCAGATGATCAATACCGTCCGGTGGCTGACGAAAATAAAAATCTGTCTCTCGACCCTGCATACCCTAAAGCTTGGAAAATATCGGCTTTGCTTATCGTCGATACCGAAGCGTTCACCAGGATGCAAAATATCACCTCCCCGTATAGCAGTCCTTCCAGCGCCAGTCTGTCCATCTGCAAGCATAATGAAACTATTTATTAGAATTTTTATTTTATTTTATTTTATTTTTTGTTTGTCGCTAGCTATATACTATGCATATAAATTGTATAACGTAAGAATTAAGAACTTATATTTCCTTCTAGTCCTCGAATCCTTTGACTGCACCCGGGAACCACTGATGCATTTCGTAAACCAACTCGATTGTTGGCGGTCTCGGCACAGTGAATTGTGCAAAGCGAAAAACATTTGGGTCCGACTCTTACCCTGTTTTTTTATTTTACTATTATTATCCCCGTAATTTTTTATTTTTGTCAGCGTAATGGTATTATTAAAAACTTACCTAAATCTATATGGTCCTCCTCCTCCTCCTCGTCGTCATCGTCCTCGTCCTGCTCCTCCTCCTCCTCCTCTCGTTCTTCTTCTTCTTCTTCTTTTTCTTCCACGTTGTCTGTATTGCTATTGGTATCATCGCTTAAACTGTATTGTCGCGATCGACCTGCGACGGCTCCATCTAATTGCAGAACCGACCATGAAAAGACCATTTGTTGGTTTATACACGCAGAACGGCTGAGTAACATTTATCCAACTATTCCCTGCGGTGCTCTTACCATCGTTGTCCCTGCTATAATCATCTGAATCGGTTCTACCCTCCTCATCGAAATCATAGGATTCGGATCCCATTTCTTCGTCTTCATACTGTCGAACTATATAAAAATATTATGAAATAAATGAAATGAAATAAAAGTTATTAACGCAGTATATTACTTACGTCTTTCACTGAGTATAGGCTACAAAGCAGGCATATTCAGCCAATCGCATCAACGAAAAACACGCACCACCGAATCAATAATTATTTGATTATCAAACAATTCAATATTATGCGCGTCAACTAAATCGCGCTAATGACACTCGCACAGCATACGGCGAATTTTACGAACAACCGCGTGTCGGAAGTTCCCATAGGGTGATCTGTAAATTTCTTCTCTCCCACCGCGAACGCAACGACGGTCTACGCTTTAATATAAACTCTATCAATTTTCTTATCAATGAGCGCTTTACCACTCTGACCATGATTGTGCTGTTGGAGTAGCAGTAACCAGAGTAAATCAAACAATTAACTGGAGATTTTTCAAAGCGGCTCGCTTTTAGGTATATTCCTTTAATACGCTCTTTCTCTCTTTCTCTCTCTGCATATACTGCAGCGATGTAATGAATACGACTAACCAAGAAAATGGCCACGCACGATCGCTTTATAAAAGCAAGACCTAGGGAAATATTTAGCGCTGGTGATGTACTAAGTTATCGAGTTTCGCTGATGAATGTCATATTGTTTTCGTCTAATTTCAAGGTACTCGGCCATAAAGAAAATCATCAAATTTCGTCGACGTATATTATTTAGTTTTCATGACACATCTTATCTGTGTATCAATCAGTTTTGAAATACATTTGTTGCTGCTGTTACTAGGTTGTTAAGGAGAATGCGACAAATATCAAAGGAGCAATTCGTGAGCAATTTTCAGTCGTACGATTTGCAATTACAAAAGACGAGGCGATGCAACTAACCACCGATGATTCATTCGAAACGTTAGAGTCTAGACGAAAGCAATGAAATATTGCCATATATAGCGAACCCCGTTATGTACGGTTTAAATGAATCATTTGGTAAAAAAATCGTCGTCGGGTTCGAGTTGAACTCTACGTGTCTTACACGTTTTCACCAGCGGTGATAATATTTTCGAATACTTTTACCGGAATTACACTCAGTGCGGACGAGTGGCGAGTGTTTAAAAGTGATTTTTCTCGCGTACAACGATATTTCGAAGCTCATGGGGCCGATGACGAGAAAATGCCTCATTTGGTAAAATAAGCGGTAGTGCTAATGAGGAATACGAGAATCAAGAGGAATCTGGAGAATCGACTCGGAAACGCTTCCGAAAATACTCTCCAAACATTGTTCTTCAGCGGCCGACATTTGATATGCTCGTCGAAATAAGTAGAAAAATTGACATTCATATGCAGGCTCTAGCGAGCAAAAGTAAAACGATTCAACGGTGTATGAACGAGGTGGAATTATATGCCCGTGAAAAGATAGTTGTCAGTGAAACGCCCCGTGCAGCAGCGTATGAGATCATCGGTTCCAAGGAATTCTTTGAAGAAGCGCTCGAACGCATCACGACCTTTCTAGCGCCGGAGGATACGGAGTTTATGAAAATTATTTTGTCCGATATAATAGTGCTGTATCGTGATCATGCATCACGTGTTGCGTTGCGAGCGCAATAATTCTCCGTATGTAAACTATTTGTGATAAAGGCACAGTTGTAAATAATTGTATAT